>JAAGEH010000188.1:618434-848925 GCA_011751065.1 Lasiurus cinereus | reverse complement strand
TCTATCCACCACCTGTAATGTCTCTGTCCACCACCTGTAATGTCTCTATCCACCACCTGTAATGTCTGTATCCACCACCTGTAATGTCTCTGCCCACCACCTGTAATGTTTCTATCTACCATCTGTAATATCTCTCCCACCTGCTGTAATGTCTCTCCCACCTGCTGTAATATCTCTCCCACCATGTCTCTGTCCACCACCTGTAATGTCTCCGCCCACCACCTGTAATGTCTCTACCCACCACCACCATGTCTCTGTCCACCACGTGTAATGTCTCTGCCCACCACCTGTAATGTTTCTATCTACCACCTGTAATGTCTCTATCCACCACCTGTAATATCTCTGCCCACCACCTGTAATATCTCTGTCCACCACCTGTAATGTCTCTCCCACCTGCTGTAATGTCTCTACCCACCACCTGTAAGGTCTCTGTCCACCACCTGTAATGTCTCTCCCACCTGTCTATAATGTCTCGGTCCACCACCATAATGTCTCTGTCCACCACCTATAATGTCTCTGCCCACCACCTGTAATGTCTCTGTCCACCACCTGTAATGTCTCTGCCTACCACCTGTAATGTCTCTATCCACCACCTGTAATGTCTCTGCCTACCACCTGTAATGTTTCTATCTACCACCTGTAATATCTCTCCCACCTGCTTTAATGTCTCTGCCCACCACCATAATGTCTCTGTCCACCACTTGTAATGTCTCTGTCCACCATGTGTAATGTCTCTCCCACCTGCTGTAATATCTCTGTCCACTACCTATAATGTCTCTGCCCACCACCTGTAATGTCTCTGTCCACCACCTGTAATGTCTCTGTCCACCACCTGTAATGTTTCTGTCTACCACCTGTAATATCTCTCCCTCCTGCTGTAATGTCTCTACCCACCACCACCATGTCTCTGTCCACCACCTGTAATGTCTCTGCCCACCACCTTTAATGTCTCTCCCACCTGCTGTAATGTCTCTGCCCACCACCTGTAATGTCTCTGTCCACTACCTGTAATGTCTCTGCCCACCACCTGTAATGTTTCTGTCTACCACCTGTAATATCTCTGTCCACCACCTGTAATGTATCTACCACCTGTAATGTCTCTGTCCACCACCTGTGATGTCTCTGTCCACCACCTGTAATGTCTCTGTCCACCACCTGTAATGTCTCTCCCACCTCCCCGTAATATCTCTGTCAGCTCTCTGTAATGTTTCTCCCACCTCCCCATAGTGTCTCCCGCCTCCCCAGAATGTCTCTATCCACTGCCTGTCTATCATGCTCCTGCCACCTGCCTGCCTGTCATGTTACTGTCCCTCCCGTTTACTTGTATCTGGCCATCGCTGGCCGCATTCCCTCAAATAAGCCATTCACCTCCCGACATGTACTTCCCTCTACTGGAAATCCTGGAAGAAACCCCTCGCACACTCAGATAATTGATGTTGATTTTAATAATGAGTTTGGAAAGGAAAACCTACCCTTGAATTCTAACTTGAAGGACACCTTTAATCTTTAATGGTAGTAATTGCTGGCTCAGTGTTTTAGGAAACGAGTTTTGTTAAGCAGATATATTTAGCACTCCCTGCGATGCTGTCTGAAAATAAGTTGCAATGAGATCCCATTTCCACCTGTCGGATGGGCACAGATCAAACACGGCTGATGAAATGCAGCGATTGCAAAGATGTGAAAAAATGGTTCCTCTCAGATCTGCAAAGGAAGTAAACGATAAAAAAAAACTTTATAAAATTAATCTGGCTGTTACTGTTAACATTTCAACTGGATCTCAACCTTTTATTGTGTAATTGCAATCTGAAGCCTAATTCCACACAGAACTAAAAATAGTGGAATGTAAAGGTTCATGAGCCCTGGACGGGTGACTCCGAAGGTTGGAGGGTGGTCCCAGGCACCAAAATGTTGGGGGTTCAATTCCCAGTCAGGGCACACACAAGCATGACAGGCAGTGGTGGAAGCATGACAAGCAGGTGGACAGATTGTGAGTTCCATCCCCAGTTGGGGTGCTTTTTAGAAGCAACTGATGTTTCTCTCTCACATTGATGTTTCTCTCTCTCTCTCTCTTCCTCTCCCTCTAAAATCAATAAACATATCCTTGGGCGAGGGTTTAAAAATAAAGACACATGGATAGGATGTTTATTGTAATGGTATTCGTTTTGGCAGAACAAAACAATAGAAACATTCTTAGCAACCACACGTCTATCAAGGAAAAGAATAAGTATATTCTTATTTTTATACATTAAAATACTGTTAAAAAGGCTGAATTAGATCTGCATGGATTATCTTAGAGAAATGATCTATGATATATCAAATTGAAAATGTTGCCAAGTAATCGCTCTAGGATTTTCTGGTATCTTTAAAAGGAAAATTACTGTGTGTCTCCAGACTTACAATTCTTTCATTCACTTTGTATTTCATGTAACTCTTGTTCATTTGTCTTAATACCTAAACTAAATGGATCAGCTTTTAACCTTTTTTTTCTCAGTCATAATTATAAAAGTACCTCTCTAAATATTAATGGAAGCAGACTTTAAATCTTCATTTAAGACATTTATTTTTAAACTTTTAGATCCAAGATAAAAATAAGTGGTTTATAGATATGACATTTTATTTGTCCTATGTAAAAAACAGAGAGAAAGGCAATTACCATCCTTAGTTTAAGTTCTAAAAGTTCTGCTCCCTGGAAAGATGCCCTTCCCAATTTTAACCCGAGTGTAGTTAATAGTGCAACCTGTTACTTCTCCTAGTGCCAGGAGACCCCGCATGGAACCATCTAGAATCAGGGTCCCCCCTTTTTATGAAATAAATATTTGTAACAATTCCATGGCCATGTGGATGAGGGAAATGTGGAACCATTGTAGAAACAGGTGAGTGTGGGGCCTAGCTGGTTTGGCTCAGTGGAGAGAGTGCTGGCCCTCAGACTGAAGGGTCCGGGTTCAATTCCGGTCAAGGGCACAAACGTTGGTTGCAGGCTCAGTCCCTGGCCCTGCTCGGGGCATGTGGAAGGCAACCAGTTGATGCGTCCCTCTCCCATCAGTGTTTCTCTCTCTGTCTGTTCCCTTCCCTTCTGCTCTCTCTGAAAATCAATGGAAAAATATCTCAGGTGAGGATTAACAGAAAAAAGTAGGTGAGTTTGGTGAATCATTATTCGTATTTGGGGGAGCTCCTTGTCTTTTCTGGAATATCCTTCTCGAGAGAGAGTTAGCAACTTGGTCTCACACAGTCGGCGCCTTGATTTGCTGGCTCGGGTGCCAGTCCTGAGGCCAAGGGCAGCGTGCATGGTCCTCTTATTCCATGGTCAGGTGTTCAGGTCATCTCCATAGCAACACAGGAACTTTGCCTTCCCT
Organism: Lasiurus cinereus; assembly: GCA_011751065.1. Classification (NCBI taxonomy): domain Eukaryota; kingdom Metazoa; phylum Chordata; class Mammalia; order Chiroptera; family Vespertilionidae; genus Lasiurus; species Lasiurus cinereus. Next base: position 845,572 of record JAAGEH010000188.1, on the reverse strand, counting down.
AGAGAACATGGAGTTTCCCAGCAGGGGAACAGGTGAGCTATAAAACTCCAGGAGCCAATTCTGAGATTCTCCTTTCAGAAATCTGTTCAGTCTCCATCCAGCCTCCCGATCTGACACAGACATTTCAAGCAACACGTGACCCGCTCCAGGTCGGCACTGCTTGCACCCCAACCTGCAGGGATGAAAAGACTGATTCTCCTCTAGGAACATCTATAAAAAGCCCTACACGTCTTAGGAGGGAGATCAGTGCGCACGCAGCGATATGTTTAGCCCGCAGTAGTCAGGGGGGACCTCGGATATTGAGCCAGGAGACAGCTCAAAAGAGCAGCGAGCTCGCTTTTCTTCCTCTCCCTGCAGCGGGAGTGCCCTGGATGCTCAGACCTGCTGCCCTCAGAAGCTGCACTCAGGGGGGGCGGGGGGGGGCTTCTAATATTTACGACCCCCCCCCTCCCAGCGTCTAGCAGGTCAAGATACTCCTGAGGCTTTTCAGGTATTGGTTCCTCTTGGTTCCTAGGGTCACCTCATCTGAAGGCAAGTCCGAGAGAGTCTGAGGCTAAAGGACCGCAGAATGATGCAGTCTAATTCCTCATAGGGAGGAATTAGACTATTGGCTCCAACTGACAATGTTGTTACACTAATACTGATATTTTTTAAAAATATATTTTATTGATTTTTCACAGAGAGGAAGGGAGAGAGATAGAAAGTCAGAAACATCGATGAGAGAGAGACATCGATCAGCCGCCTCCTGCACACCCCACTATGGAGATGTGCCCGCAAGCAAGGTACATGCCCCCAACTGGAATCGAACCTGGGACCTTTCAGTCCACAAGCTGACGCTCTCTCCACTGAGCCAAACCAGTCTCGGCTAATACTAATATTTTGAGTTTCATATTTACAAGGACACAGTTAGCACAATGTAAAACATACCCCATACGTGTACATTCAAAGACAAAGCAGGATATCCCAATTCAGTGAGCTCCTTCGTTGGAATGAGAGAGCAGGGCATAACATGCACACGGTGTGTGGGAGAAGAAAGCTGTCCAATAAGCACTTTTGTCTCTCAGTATCTTTTGTTGAAATCCCACATGAACTCTCTTAAGAACAACATAATTTTCTTTCAAATACTTTGCCAATACGGAGACGGATACAGTAGTTGGGTGCCTGCTTCCGGAGTGGATTTTATGAAGTAATTCATCTGAGCCAAGGCTTCATGGCACCAAGGTTATAACCTCAGGCTATAGAAAAATGATATGTTTTCCATACTCAGGGAATTGGTTAATTTCTCAAGCGAAAATTCCTTCCTAATATAAATATGAGAACAGTTTGTTAACTGAAAATTCAAACCCTAGTTATAAGCAGCTGGAAGAGAAATTAAAAATGTTAGTTTTCTGAAAAATGAATTTGAACCATCACAATATGTATTTTCTAAAAATACAGGATTTTCTTTATATTCAGTGCCACATTCATACTATTATATTTGTAAACTCAAGACATTTAAGATATTAGTATGATTTTGAAAGATGAAACTAAAGTAAAAACTCGCAAAGACTGCTTAAAGTAGTTAGAAAAATGTATTCAGTATTTTTCTAGGATAGGCAAAATTCAGTATTTCGAAAATATTGTTCATAGTCATTTTTTAAAACTTGGTTTTATAACTTCATGTACATTTTTACTTCTCATAAACACTCTTTAATTTGGTATTTGCTATTAGGATAAGAAGGCACATTTTGAGCTATAGTCTTAAAGTTTTGAGACATTTGTCTAGGAGTCAACAACCAGTTATGACCTAAAAATTTTTTCTGGTTTTCTGAAATTTAAGAAGTTTAATTGACAAGTGTTTTTCCTATTTGTAACAAATCGTTCCTCTTGTACACCTGCAGGCAGAGTAACTTAGACCAAAGTGATTCTTAAGGTCGGTAAAGGGGGGATCAGTGGTGATGGCAGGAGACTTGACTTGGGGTGGTGAACACACAATTCAGCATAAAGATGATGTGCTGTGGACTTACTCACCGGAAGCCTGAATCAGATTTTTCACCAGGTCCCTCCAGTAAATTCAGTACAAAGGACACAAAGATCTTTCTGGCAAGCTTCGGGATGAGTAGCCGTGGGTTCTTCTCCCTGGAGAGTCTACCTTCCCGTGTGTAAACGTGGTGGGTGATGACATTTCCTGTGGACTCGGAGCCGATGTGAAGGGCTCATTAGGCGCATTAGCAGGGGCATTCTGAGGCTAACCTGCTACCTCGCTTTGGTTTCTGGAAATACAACTCTATTGTTAGAAAGTGTCCTCTAAGTTGTTGAGTTAGTAATTATTTGCCCTCAAATTGTTTGGTTCTTTTCTTTGTCTGAAATCATCACTTGGGAGTGCGAAGATGAATGGATTAGCCCAGTGGTCCCCAACCTTCCTAATGCCATGACCCTTTCATACAGTTCTTCATGATGTGGTGACCCCCAACCATAAAATTATTTTCGTTGCTACTTCATCACTGTCATTTTACTACTGTTATGAACTGTCATGTAAATATCTCTGTTTTCCGATGGTCTTAGGCTCTACAGCAGCGGTTCTCAACCTATGGTTTGCTCAGGGTCACCTCAGACCCAGAAAACACAGATATTTATATTACGATTCATAACAGGAATAAAATGACAGCTATGGAGTAGCAACGAAAATAATTTTATGGTTGGGGGTCACCACAACATGAGGAACTGTATTAAAGGGTCGCGGCATTAGAAAGGTTGAGAACCACTGGACTAGCCAGATATGAAAACATAGCTTGGAAGCACTAAGGAGGACTCGAGGCCCAGCGCATGAAATGTGTGCATGGGTTGTGTCCCTAGGCCTGGCTGGTGACCTGGGCTGATCTGTGGGGCAACCAGTGGGGCATTCAGGGGCCCCTGCTGGCACCTTTTTGGCTGGCCTGGCAGCATCCCTTTGCTGGCCCTGCCTACTGACCACCCCATGGCAGCCCCTGTATCGTCACACAGCTGCCGCTAGTCACCTCCCTCTGTGGGATGACTTACAGGGCAATCAGGGGGCCCCTTTGGCACCCACCTTGGCTGGCCTGGAGCCTGCAGGCTGGGGCAGCTCCTGCATTGAGCGTCTGCCCCTGGTGGGTAGTGCATGTCATAGCGACCCGTTGTTCCACGGTCATTCCAAGGTTTGGTCGATTTGCGTGTTAGGCTTTTATCATACAGGATGACAGTAGTGGGTGTAATGAGGCCCCAGTGAGCAATTGAAGGGAAAGGGCAGGCGAACGCCGTTGAGATATCTTTAAAGTAAAGTGACCTGAGTCACCACGAATTTATTCCTGATTGCAGTCCCAGACCGGAGTGGCTACGCCAGGGAGGTGGGCAGCCCTTCTGTGTAAGTCCTCTTTGCTTGTTGATGACTTGCATGGTGAGTCATTTCTAATCGTCTCCATAACCTCTTCTCTGAAGGGTTTAATGGACAGAAAAGAAGTCTCCGCGTTCTTCAATTAAAAGAAAAAATTCAAGTCTACTCAGGAGACTCCATGAGTCAGACAGCGTATCTCTAGCTCTCCATTCTGGTTTGGATAACATAGTTTGCCCTCTTTGCCTGTCAGTGCTTGCGTGTCCCGTGAAAGAACACACTTACAGCTCTGGGCCGAAGGGTGTTTCCTGCTGATGGGGACAGCTGTGGCCTCTGCTGAGCAGTCCAGTGTGTGTTTTCCTCTTTGCTTGGCAGACATGACCCGCCGCTTTCCATTCCGAAGGCATCGCCTCTAGCTCAGCCACCTCCCCTAAAGTTCCTTTTCTGCGTGTCATTTCCATCCTTCAGATATTTGCAGATCATTTTCATGCTCCCTTCCCCGGCTGTAAATATTAGGCTGCTCTAATCTTTCTCATCAGTCAGCCTGCCCTTCTCATTACTTCCCTGGGTTCTTTCCCGCATTTCTATGTCTGCGTGGTACCCAGCTGCCTCCGAATGAACGCATACAGCTGCGGTCTCACCAGTGATAACATCGGCTTCCATTCTGAGCACGGGTTCGTTTTTTATTGGCCACGCTGTTCATGGGTTTTGTTGACTGTGTTCTATCATTTTTCCTTATGAAGTATTTTAATTAAACTTAAGTCTTTTCTACGTCATCATTTCTAATACTCATTTCCAGTGTTCAGTAATTACAAGGACACTCACTACAATCCATGATTTTATGTTCTGTTTGATGTCGGTTTGTTTCCTTTTCTTAGAAAGTCTGTATTTCCAGCACTTTGATACCCTCATTTAGATAATTTCTGAAAGTGTTCAATCAAAGAGAACTGAAATCTAATTAGTGCTGGTAAGCTGCTCCCTACAGGTAGACTCTGTAGTCGGCATTTAGCATTACTCTGATGACGATATTTCATTCAGCATTTAAACCAGGAAGAAATGTTTATATCCTCACAAATGAGATCATTGGGAAGTAGTAGCATTTAATGAAACATGTTTTAATACAAAATATGGTTCTGAATGACCCAACAGAGTGTCCCAGGGAAACAGAAAGTGTTAACACTGCCAAGCTTTCCACAGCTCCCTATTGGTGCTCTGATTCTGGTTCCCCAACTCCCCAAATACTGCCCACATTATAGCATCAGTGTTCTGTAATAAACATGTCCTGTGGAAACCGGAAAGGTAAGTTCCTAACTCTCTGTATGAAAATTTTCCTTATAAATTTAATGTACCGGTATTTTGAAATTTAAAGGATGGTTATAAGTGCATCCTATACATAGGGATATTGAATATGTAGAAATTTGAATTATAACACAAAAGAATCTAGAGAGGCCTTAGAGAATATATTCTGGACACTTCATTTTGAGCCGGTTAACAGGTTTTGGGGGGTAAGGAAAGGGATGTCACCTGAAAGGCAGGTGAACAGATACTGTGGTTCATACCCAGAATCCATTGCCTCCATTGGTTTTATTCAGGTGCTCACTTCTCTGGTATGTGATTGGGTGAAGATGATCCCATATCCGCCTCCACATATTGTTTCTGATAAGTCATAGCCAATATCGGTCATCGCAGTGTATGCAGGAGAAATTGAACAAAAGCCAAATTCCACTTTTGATTAAGAAAAAACACACACAGAAAAACACTCTCAGCAAAGTAAGAGCAAAGGGGAACTCTTCAGCCTGGTATAAGCATCTACATCAACTCTCTAGTTAGCATAATAACTAATAGCAAATGATGAGCGTTTTCCTCTTACATGAGGGAAAAAGAAAAATATATCTACTCTCACAACTTCTATGTAATCTTATGTGAAGGTGTTAAATAAGTGTAATAAGATGTGAAACAAAGCTTGGAAAGGGAGAAGTAAAACTAACTTGATTTGTAGACAATAGGATCATCCATGTAGAAAATCTGGTAGATTTTCAAGATTGTTACAAGAACCAATGTATAAGAAGGTTGTAGGATATAGTATCAATATACAAAAATCCATTGTATTTCTAAACTAAGTAAGAAATTACCTGGCATTAAAAATACAACATTTATAATATCAGACAACTATATGAAGACCTATATCAACTAAACCAAATAGCATTAACATGAAAACAAGGTGTGTGGTCACACTGAGAACTATGAATGTCGCAGATGGCTGTCTTTTGCAACTACGGAAAGCTTAACTACAAGGAGAACAGGACCTTGCTCATGTCTCAGACGACTTCGTCTAATGAAGAGGTCAGATATCTTTAAAGCAAATGATAAGTTAATGAAATACCTATTAAAAACTCCGCAGGCTTTTCATAGAAATTGACATGTTGTTTTTAAATTCCCCCAGGGCCTAAGATTGCCAAAACAACTTTCAAAACACAGGGACAAAGTCAAAGGGCTGACCATTTCAAAACTTGTCATCACTCTACAGAATTAGGACTCTGGCATTTTTGTGATTGGGGTAAGACTGGCGTTATAGGACACATTTGAAGCAGTTCTTTCCTGTTTTTTGGAAGATTTGAAAAGTATTACTGTTATTTTTTTTGTGAAGCGATGGGTAGAACTGACCAGTGAACCCATGTGGACCCTCAGTTTTTTTGTTGGGGGGTTTTGAGTTTTTATTTGGATAGGTGGGTTCACATTTTATATCCTTCCTGAGGCAGGTTGCTAATGCATATTTCTCTAGGAATATGTCTATTTCATCTGGGTTCTTTAGCTTGTTGCTATCCGGTTGATCAGAGTATTCTCTTATGATCCTGTTTATAGCTATAATATCCATAGTACTGTTTCTATGTTCATTCCTGATTTTCATAATTTGAGCATTCTCTTTTATTTATTACTCTACCTGATGTTTGTCGATGTGATCTTTTTTCAAGGGCTGAATTTTTAAGTTGATCCCTTTGTGAAACCTCACCTTTTGTTCTTTTTATCCTCTTTCTTTTTTAAAAAAATATTTTTATTGATTTTTTACAGAGAGGAAGGGAAAGGGACAGAGAGCTAGAAACATGGATGAGAGAGAAACATCCATCAGCCGCCTCCTGCACGCCCCCTACTGGGGATGTGCCTGCAGCCAAGGTACATGCCCTTGACCGGAATTGAACCTGGGACCTCTCAATCCACAGGCCGACGCTCTATCCACTGAGCCTCACCAGTTTCGACTTTTTATCCTCTTCCAATAAGCTAAATACATCACCTGAGTTTCATTGATCAAAGCAGATCATGGGAGTCTGAGCTGCTGATCCCACCGCACAGTGGCCAACTTGTGGGTGCAAGTGTTTATTTATTATTTATTTATCTTTTACTCACTGTGCTCTGATGAGCACCAGAAACTTTCCACGAGGTCCCCTGAAGCTAGGGGGTGGAGTGGACTTATTTCTTGATCTTGTGAAATGGCGTGGAGCACTCTCAGTTCCTCTTCTTGTTGAGAGGGTGTCATAGATTCTGCAACGTGATAGCAAGTCCTGAGTATTTGTCTCCCTCATCCCTTCTCTTCTCCCAACTCCCCGCACCTACATTTTCCCCAGGGGTCCTCCCTCTATGCTGGGCACCTCCGGTGGCTCGCTGTGCCTCTTGTGGTGTTCTTGAAAGGACACCTATCAGATTGGTTTGGGGCCCACTGTCAAGGCTTTATTTTAACTTAGTCACCCTCTTAAAGGATCCATCTCCAAATTCCAAATTCTGTCGGATTTGGAAGTATTCGGGGATCAGGGCTTTCACACTGAATGTTGTTGGGGTCACTGTTCAGCTAATAACAGAGCTCCTGTCCATGACCTCCAGGTCTTGCCCTTTGTTTAGTGATAAGCTCCCATTTATAAAGCCACTTTTATCGGGGCCTCAGACACTTGAAACTGGTTATGCAGCTCAGTTAACTTGATCTCTCTCAGTTACGGGGTGTCACCTTATCCATAGGCACTGATCAATGTGAACGGATTCATCATGGCACAAGGTGAAATGCAGAAAGGGGAATCTAAAATCGCCCAGGACAGAAAGCACATTCAGGATGATAAAGAGGAGGTCGCTTCAATGTTCCCATTCACTTAATTCAGGCCGTATGTTTTTAATATTTTTACCCGAAGTCATGCACTCCTATAGGCAAGTTTTATTGTTTATTTGTTTGTTGATTGCAAAAGAAACCTCTTGTTCTTTTCAACCTTTTAAAACTGTTCAGGGCAATTAAGCCCTACAAAACCCAGCAACAAGGCCAGAATATGGAGTGCTCAATTTGCATATTCAAATGTGCAATTATGTGCCTGGTAATATGCAAATCAGCCTATTTTCTTTTGACTAAGAACTTTATGATAGGAAATTGCCTACTTGTCCTTGCAAAAAAGCAGACACCAACAATCAGCCTTCCCCCTAAATGGGTTTTGTTTTTTGAAAACTATATATCTGTGAGACCCCCAACTCTCTGTATAAAACTGCAAAGGAGAAAGAAAAGTATGGCATTCTAAATATTTGATGGTTTATAGCTACCTATAATAATTAAAGCATAATATGCTAATGAGACAGGACAGCCGAACGACCTTTGGGAAGACCTTCTGGATGTAGGCCAGATGACCTTCCTGACGACCTTCCTGAGGAAGCCAGGGTTGCAAGGGTCACCCCTCCCCCCACCTTGACCCCTGCTTCTAGTACATATATACTTGTGTACACGTGCATATGCAAGCATATATGTGTACTTATTTATTTATTTATTATTATTTTTTAAATTAAATCTTTATTATTCAGATTATTACATTTGTTTCTCTTTTTTCCTCTCCATAGCTCCCCTCCACCTGGCCCCCACCCTTCCCTCTACCCTTACCTCCCTCCCGTTGACCTCATCCATGGTGTATGATTTTTGTCCAGTCTCTCCCTGTACACCCCTCACCCCTTTCCCCTTGAGAATTATCAGTCCACTCCCTTTCTGTGCTCCTGATTCTATTATATTCACCAGTTTATTCTGTTGATCAAATTTCATATATGTGTATTTATGTGTATGTGTGTGTGTGTGTGTGTGTGTGTGTGTGTGTGTGTTAGTGTATATACATTTCTATAATTTTTAGACAGCTCAAAATCTAACAAATCCTGAGTAGTGGATAGTCTACAGTTCCTATGTGGTCATGATGTTGGCCTGGTATTGAATATTACCCAATAACATACAATTCCTTTCAAATACATATTTTAAAGAATAAAGTTAATTTTCCTTACAGATATCATTTTCAATTACTATCAAGCACATTGTAAAGTTAACTTGGAAATTACTAGAAACCTAGTTGTGTCTCTGAATAACATTTACACAACGTATAAAACCACAAAGCATACAAATAGACAAATGGGTCAATTCTGATACTGTTTTAATGTTTTCCTAGCCTAAAATGAAGATAATGTTCTCATCTGTAAATACCTAGATTCGGTGCCTGGGCCCATTGCAATGTGTGTGCGAATGGAGGTTTCCCCACACCAAGAGTCCATTCTTGGGTACCAAGTGGATGTCCAAGAATTTAACTCATTTCAACTCAATTCTGACACTGTCCACCCAGAGATAAAATCAGATTCCACAGGCCCAGGGCTCTGTCCTACAAGGCCACCCTCTGCTTTGGAGGCCAATAGCATCTGTGTTTCTGACCCATTAGCTCCAAATTAGAGGTTCCCACCACCTCCTCCTTTGATTCATTTGTTCCAGCTGCTCACAGAACTCAGGAGCACCTGCTTACTCTCTGGGTTAGTGGTTTGTGGGAAAGGCTAGTAAAGAATACAAATCACTGCCTCAGGAAGGGACCCACAGGGCCAGGTCCCAGACCAAGGAGCCTGTGTCCTCAGGGAGCTGGGACCTGCCCAATGGCACGTGGAGGCCCTGTGGTCCAGTCTCAGAGCTCTCTGAAGCCTGTCCTTAGGGGTTAAGGAGGCTTCACCCATAGGCAGGATGAGTCACTCACTGGCTATTGGTCACTGCTTCTACTTCTTTCCCCTCTCTCCTTCCTGGAAGTCGGGATGGGGCTGACAGGTCCCATCCTCTGCGCACCAGTCTCTCATCATTAGGTGCATCCCCAACCCCCTCATTAGCAAACACCCCACTGTGGTACGAGGGGGCTAATTATGAATAATGACACCCACTTTACCATGTCCCCTCCAAAGACTTCTCAGGAACCAAGGACCAGAGACAAAATTCTTTTACCAAAGATGCTCCCACTAATTTTGTCACTTCCAAAGCTCCAAGGGTTTAAGGAACTGAAGCAGACACTGTGGAAGAACAAACATATCTGAGAAAAAATTTTTGGTCATCAGAATGACCAAACAGTTGCACACAGACAAACACACACACATGCACACATGTATCTCTTATAAATCACAATACTACACACAGTACTTACTATCCAAGCACAACTTTTATGCCTGCTGCATGATATTCCTGCATGGGGGGGAGAGATGCCCCTCAGCCCAGCCTGCACCCTCTCTAATGTGGGACCCCTACTGGTAGGATCGGGTCTAAACGGGCAGTTGGACATCCCTACCACAATCCAGGATTGGGTGGGGGTTACCTTGGGGTGTGCGGCAGCCTGGGCAAGGGGCCTGTGGTGGTTTGCAGCTGGCTCTGTGACTGCAGCCATCTTGGTTGGGTTAATTTGCATACTCATTGCTGATTGGCTGGTGGGTGTGGCTTGTGGGTGTAGCGGAGGTATGGTCAGTTTGCATATTACTCTTTTATTAGATAGGATCATTTCAGTTATCCTCCTCCTGGTCTGACCAATGTAGACTATACTGTACTCCCCGAAATACCCTTTAAACATTTTCTTTGTGTGTTTTGTTGTGTTTTTTCTTTCACCTGGGGAAGGAATTCTAGTTATTCTTTATTTAGTTGCAAGTAATATCACAAAATGCATTTGACAGTATTGAAGCAATCCTGGGGCAGTCATGAAGGCGATGCCATATCATGTGTTTGACAAGGAATTAGAGAAAGACAGCGTACACAGGATCTGCGTATGAGTATACAGGGTGGGGCACAAGTGGGCTCACGGTTGTTCCGATGGAAAATAATGCAATGAGTAATAAATAGTAAGACAAGAATAAACCGTTTCCCATTCTCATAACTCTAAGCCAACTTTGGCCCTCGCTGTCCATTATAAAAGGTAAAGCTTTTGAGGACTGTTTTTCTGAATCCTCTAACAGAGACATCCTTCCTAACATGTTATTACATAGCCTCCGTTACATAGGACATACACCAGCTTTGGTGGGGGAAGTGCCCTTTTTTGATTCTACCACCAATTATTGACGAAGGCAGCCTTAAGAGTTCCCTCAAAACTTTCAAATAGAGGAAGCACTTGAAACACCCTGTAAAACTTGTGGTGGACAAAGCTTTCAAATGAATTAAGTTACTTCTTTCAAAGAGGCTTTGTACTGAGGTGCCGAGGCATGGAATCTATTCAGAATTTGAGGGGATTCACCTGGCCTGCATGTAGGAGGTGGAGGGGTGAACGCATGGCTACAAGTCTTTGGGTAGTTTGCTAAATCCCAGAGCTGTTCAGGCCGTGCGAGGTCTCTTTACATCAGGAGTCAGACGTCTGTCAGTAGCTTTGGGGGCCTTCTCTTCCGGGGAGACCTTATGTTCGAGGGAGGCCTTATTATCCTGGAGGCCTTATTTTTTTTGGGGGGATGCCTTATATTACAGCGAGAGGCAAAAATGGAGGTAGGTCTTATTTTGGGGGGATGTCTTACTTTCGGGGAAATAGGGAGGGTAGGCCAGTGTTCAACCACTGGGCCACTCTGACCGGGCAGACCACGTAGGGTTTTTCTTTGGCTTTGAAGCTGCTCCCACAGCTCCTTAGAGACACTGGGGGACAGCTCTGCTCCAAGATCAGGGTCTTCAGTCCGGGAAAGGGAGAAGCATGGAAGAGATTGACTGGGCAGCCATGTGCGTCTCTGCATCTTAACGCCCTCCGACATAAATGCCGAGGAGATGCTGGGAACAGTGGTTAAAAAGGTGTCCTGGTGAATTTTAAACGAAGATAAATCTGACTTGATTTCTCAATGATGGGTGTTTTATATATTTCATACTTCGACTATATAGGCTGCCTTTTGTTACCTAGTTCTTTTAAGTTCTGATATGTGATTCATTATGCAGAACTGGCATTTAGGGGCATCAATTAAAACAACAAAACTGCCGAAACCAGTTTGGCTCAGTGGATAGAGTGTTGGCCTGCGGACTGAAAGGTCCCAGGTTCGATTCCGGTCAAGGGCATGTGCCTTGCTTGTGGGCACATCTCCACTGTGGGGCGTGCAGGAGGCGGCTGATGGATGTCTCTCTCTCATCGATGTTTCTGACTTTCTATCTCTCTCCTTTCCTCTCTGTAAAAAATCAATAAAATATATTTTAAAAAAACTTACTCATTTTTTTTAAAAGCAATAATTGTTTTATCAAGGACCTACTTAATTTTGATAACAACAAGTTATTATTTCTCTTATCTAAGGGAGACACAGCTACTGCTATAAAAGTCCACACCTTTTATATGAGAAAACTATACAGATCTTTCTGAGTTGCTAACTTGGACATCTCAGTTGCATGACCCAAAATCATAAATATTGTATGATTTTATAGAATTTGTATTCTTTGGAAAGAACTTGTCCTTTTTTGCCTTATGGCATACCCCAAATAAATTACTGATATTTGTTCCCTAACCTGTTATTCTGGCAATATTGTGAGCATATTAACTGCATTGTTTGATATTAGGATTTTATAAGAATATATTCCACAAAAGCATTAATAACATTTAATTGTTTATCAAGTAAAAGTATAATTAAATGTTTTAATCCTACCTAGTTAGTCAAACACAATGTGAATTACTCAACAAATTCAGAGGGTTATATATTCGTCATAATAGCCTATCCTCATTTTTGATCATTTATAATACTGTCTATGTCCACACATTGTGTATAAAGTATATCCCTAGAAATAAATGCATATATTGGGTTTCTGTAAATGAAAAAAAAAACATTCTTTAGAAGATTTTATTTTGCTGTTCACATGTGGGTTTATTTGTTTTAAAAAAGTGTTGATTAGTCTTTCAAAACATAAATTAGCCTCTTCAGTTATTACAAGGATACATAAGCAACTCAAATAATGAACTGAAGACGTGAAAACATGTAGTTAACATTTATACATACAAAGCAATCATATAACTACATTAACTGGTCAACCAAAGGGCGTAGATTACATGGTAGCTCTGGGTGTGGCGCAGTCTGTGGGTTTGGTCAAATGTATAAGGACAGGCATCCATCATTATGACGTCACCCGGAGCATTCTCACTGCCCTCAGCATCCTCCGGGCACCCATCTATCCCTCCCACCCCTTCCCATCTCCTGGCAACCACTGATGTTGTCACTGTCTCCGTAGTTCCGCCTTTTCCAGAATGTCACAGAATTGGAATCATATTTACTATGGAGCCTGCTTTTCAGATAGGCTTCTTTCACTTAGTGATAGACGGTTCCTTTTTTTTTTTTTTTTTGGCTTATAGCTTTTATTTTATTTTATTTTATTTTATGCTGGATAACATGGAAACCTTTTCAAAATGACTCGGCTCTTGGAATGGAAGCCAACTGTAAAAGTGTCCCATTAAAAAAATTAAAAAAAAACACACACACACATGAAGGGAATGTTTTCCCAGCAAGGTTGCAGTGTTCTTGAGCACAACCCGCCAGCCAGGAGCTCGTGCTCAGCATTCATGCTTCCCCCCCAGCCATGTTCCTGTGCACTCTCATTCACCACACACCGCCAGCTATCACACCCGCCTTTGTAATTGCCCTTCTGTGCGCAGTGCCCAGAGGCAATGGAGCGGGTCACCTGACCCCAGCCCCGTGGGCCATGCTTCCGGCCTTGCGAGTCTCTGCTTTCAGGGTCACAGGCCTCGGAGTCATCTGGAAGTCCTTTGTAAAGGACAGACAGTAATTTTTTTAAACGGGAACCGTTCGGTGTGTTTGCATTCCAGTACGTGAAAATACAGAATCACCTAAACTGCTTTTCAGAAGCATGCAACATTTATCCAAGCCGAAATCTAATTGAGGCCGTTTGAAACCATCATCAAGAGATATGTGGAAAAGCTCTATGAATGCTAAAGACAATTAGTTTTCCATTCTAAAGTTTTTGGATTTATTTTATTAGACAGTCGCATGAATGAGTATTTCCCTTTACAAACAGGGCAAAGTAATATTTGGATACAAACTATAAAGATTTCTGAAAAGATATTTTAGAAGAACATAGGATGTTACTGAAATAGGGAAAGGGGTAGGACTGGGCACTTTCGAGAAAATCTAAATACACGTTTCATTTCCCAGCTATGGATTAAACACAAATCGAAGGAATGATCATTTTATGCCCTTGAGAATGGTAGAGGTTTTGCTAAGTCTGTCAATGTTAGCAGTCACAGAGGCTGTGGAGGTGGGAGCTCACACAGCTAGGGATGTCTTTATACTTCCAAGAACTTTTTAAAAATATATATTTTATTGATATTTTTTTACAGAGAGGAAGAGAGAAGGATAGAGAGTTAGAAACATCGATGAGAGAGAGAAACATCCATCAGTTGCCTCTTGCACGTCCCCTACTGGGGATGTGCCCGCAACCAAGGTACACATGTCCTTGACCGGAATCAAACCTGGGACCTTCCAGTCCGCAGACCAATGCTCTATCCACTGAGCCAAACCGGTTTCAACTACTTCCAAGCAATTTGAGAAGCAACTTTGCAATGTCCCAGCAGATCTGCAAAGTAGACCAGAGGGCTGTGAGCTGCATCCACAAGACCGAGCAGCCCTCTTCACGTGTAGAAGGACACAGAACTATGTATGGGACACTCACCTTAGCAGAACAAGGAGCCCACCACGTGCCCATGACACAGAGCAATTCTCTGTCTGGAATAAGACACTCTGAGATGTGTGCTCTTATGTCGGTGGGTTAGAAAAATACTTGTAGGCCTATCTGTCCTATGCTCAGTTCGAATTTATACAATTATCCAGGAACTGCAGAATTAATCTTCACATAATAAAACAATCGGCTAGCTCTCCATCAAGTTTTAATCAAGTTACCATTTTTACATCACTAAAATAACAACTTAGTGATACAGATACTAATAGATCCAAATAATAAATTGTTATTAAACACAAAACGTGATTATACATTGTGCCAGGGAGAAGTATTATAAACAGAGGACGATATGATTCTTTCCCTCTATCTATTTTTGATGAGCCACACACTACATTAAAAGTTAATTGCTTCAAGCCCTAGGTGGTTTGGCTCAGTGGATAGAGCGTTGGCCAGCAGAACAAAGAGTCCCGGGTTCGATTCCAGTGAAAGGCACATACCTAGGTAGCAGGCGCCTTCCTGGCCCTGGGCCTGGTCAGGGCAAGGGCAGGAAGTAACAAATCCATGTGTTTCTCTTACATTGATATTTCTGTCTTTCCCTCTCTCTCCCACTCTCTCTAAAAATCACTGAAAAATATCCTCCGGTGAGGATTTAAAAAAAAAATTTAGTTGCTTCAAGCAACAACTATTTGTCATTGTCCTGGCGGTTTGGGCTGGCCCTGCCTGCCTTGGTTTTCCTCTGTGGGTCCTTGTTGGGCTTGGCTGTGCCCCTGTCTCTGCTGGGAGAGAGTTAGGGAGTTAGTAGTCTAGGAGGGTCCCATTCACAAGGCTCAGGCAAGGAGAATGAATGACTGGCAGTTTGGAGGATGCTAACTGACTCTGCCTCCTCTTTTTCCATGGACTGCAGGGCCCTAAGAGTAGCAAGAAGGTGTGTAGCAATGGGAGGATGATGTGAGTCTTAGGGTTTTTGTTTTTCCTCTTTAAAAGTTGGAAGAGCTGAAACCGGTGTGGCTCAGTGGATAGAGCGTCGGCCTGTGGACTGAAGGGTCCCAGGTTCGATCCTGGTCAAGGGCATGTACCTTGGTTGCGGGTACATCCCCAGTAGGAGATGTGCAGGAGGCGGCTGATCGATGTCTCTCTCTCATCGATGTTTCTAACTCTCTATTCCTCTCCTTTCCTCTCTGTAAGAAAATCAATAAAATATATATTTTTAAAAAAGTTGGAAGACATCACAGAATATTTATACATTGATTTCACTCCGGATTCCAAAGAGTTCATGTATAAGGAAAGTGTGGATGCGTGGAGTAGGCAGTAAAGATGGTATGCCTAAAGGAAGAGGACATAAATATGGTTATTTAATTTGCACTAATAATATGGACAGAAGCACTGTAAAGTCTGGGAAAATGTTTTTTATGTCACAGACACTTGCATTTAGTAGTCATTCAATAAATATGGTTAAATGTGATTAAATAGATGGATGACTAAATGAACGATGACTGAGGTGAGAGGAAATGGGTTAATTCTGGTGATGAAAACTAATCTGGGCTTTGAAAAAAGGGCACAGCCATTGCCGATTATGCACGGCAGTGGTCGGCAAACGGCGGCTCTGGAGCCACATGCGGCTCTTTGGCCCCTTGAGTGTGGCTCTTCCACAAAACACCACGGCCTGGGTGAGTCTATTTTAAAGAAGTAGCGTTAGAAGAAGTTTAAGTTTACAAAATTTGGCTCTCAAAAGAAATTTCAATCGTTGTCCTGTTGATATTTGGCTCCGTTGACTAATGAGTTTGCCGACCCCTGATGTACGGGCTGGCTGGGGAATTGAGAATTGGTAGAACGTGACATAATGGTATATTCTAGAAACGGTGAACATAGCTGGATGAGGAATATATAATTTTTGCAGCAGATGAGGGCATCATTTGAAAGTAAGGAACAAACGTTATTTTGAAGTGGGAACAAACATGTTAATGTGACCATTTTGGAAGATATTTCTGAAACTTGTTTGTTTAAAGACATTCAAGTCAACAGTGTTTATGAGCAATGGAAACCAACGAAGAGGTCTCCGTGTTAGATTCTATCGAGATCTTTGTGAATGAAAGTACTACTCTGTCATCCCAAGCACACACATGTATCCCGGGTATAGGATCCAGGGCTAGAGCTGGTTTAAACTATAGAAAGTTTTTGGTGAGACGCCAACGTGATTGAACCTGCATTCAAATTAGTTTCTCAGACGAGACATATGACATGTACTTAAACAGGCGCTCCCCAAATGTGTGTGCTTACTTGGAACTGCACGCACTCAGAGATGATAACAGGTAGCAATAGCTTGGAATACAAAGCAATAACTCCAAGATCGCTGACGGCAGTGGAGACTGGATTTTAATACATTTTGCCACTGATCTGAGGCGCCATCACGTGTAAAAGCAAGAGTTGCGGTGCACAGCTGGTACAGAAAAGCAGCTCCTCGGATAGCGATGATCAAAGTCCCTTTTCTTGTTCCTCGAGCAGACGGAAGCCGGGCACTGGAGGGAGGCTCTCGGCTGCACCACCAGCTCGTGGTTGGCAGCTCGGTCTTTCAGGGACCATGGTAACAAGCGCATCGTACGAAGCTGTCATTCTGCCTTCCAGAGAGAGTCTAAGGCACAGTCGGAGATGCTTGGGGACCAGGAAATGGGAAAGGAATAGGTTGCTATTTTCCTTTGGAATCTCCAAATGCTTTTAAACTGCACCGGGGTCCTTTAATTGGTAGGACTTAGTATTTAGATGGTGTCTCAAAGTCTCTTACCATTTACCTTCTAAGGCCAAGTGGATATTTTAATTTATGTTGAGTTTAAGTTTTGTTTCAGAATTTAAGTATGATTTCAAACTACCTTCTTAGAGGCGCCCTTCCTCAATATTGGTTTTTAAAATGTTCAAGGAAAAAAAACGTTAAAGGATAAAGCAATGGAAAAGATTACCAATAGTTATCTGAAATCCCAATGCTAGAAATGCCTTCAAAATTAGTATTTTCTCAATATAAAAGAGTGATAGCCACCTATACATATGTATTTACTTCAGAAGGATGTCGTCAATGTATATATTTCCAGTAAACATAGTATGGCATTTTTCAAGTTATAGGTAATTATAATGTTGAGATATAATTGGCATATAATATTGTGTTGATTTAATGTGTACCTTGTGTTGGTTTGATTTATATATTGCAAATCAAATGATCACTTCTAATGTGTGGAGAGAACAGGTAAGACATAGTCTCCTAGAAACTTGGAAGTATTTAATACAGTTTTGTCACAATAGTTTGCATGAGATCTCAGAAACTTACTCATCTCTTTGCAAGTTTGTGCACATCTCCCAAATAACCCCAGCATCCAGCCCCTGGAAACCACCACTCTGCTCTGTATCTGTGAGTGGCTTTCTTAGATAGCAAGTACAAGTGCTATCATACAATACAGTGGTACCTTGAGATACGAGTGCCTTAACATATGAGATTTTTGAGATACGAGCCATCGAGCGAGTGATTTTTTGCTTTGAAATATGAGCAACATTTGAGATACGAGTAATCGCGCGGATCGGCCCACTGCACAAGACCCACCAGTTTACCGCGACTCGAGCATCTCATAGTTTCCCACGCCTCAAGGTTAGGGAACGAGTTAAACTCGTATCTCGAGGTACCACTGTATTTGTTTTTTGCTGTCGGGTTCACTTTGCATAATGACCCCAGAGTCTATCTGTGTTGTGGCAAATGGCAGACTTTCTTTCTCATGACCAAAAATATCCTATCACGTGGATAAATAAAATGTTATCTATCTATCTAACTATCTATCTATCATCTATCTTGTTTCCATCTTAATATCATTGTACATGGTTTCTGGTATTTTTACAATGGCTAGAAATTTCTCTGCAATGTTAATTAGAAGAGATAATCGTGGCATCTTTGCTTTATACTTTTTAAGTGAATATTTCTTCCCTTGCTTTTTTAAAAAAAAGAATAGTTTATTGATTCTTATAAAGAAAGGGAGGGAGAAGAGAGAATCAGCAATGATGAGAGAGAATCATTGGTCAGGTGCCTCCTGCACGCCCCCTACAGGAGAGTGAGCCAGCAACCGCTGCATATGCCCTGACCAGGAATTTAACCTGGTGAGCAGGATGATGACCAAGTAAATTGACAAACTAAATAAATGGTCCACACCGGCCAGGGCCATTTCTGCTATTTCAACATTAAGAATAATAATGGTGCTGAAACCGGTTTGGCTCAGTGGATAGAGCGTCAGCCTGCGGATTAAAAGGCCCTAGGTTTTAGTCTGATTAAGGGCATGTATCTTGTTTGCAGGCACATCCCCAGTGGGATGTGCAGGAAGAGGCTGACCGATGCCTCTCACTCATCAATGTTTCTAACTCTATATGCCTCTCCCTTCCTGTCTGTAAAAAAATAAAATACATTTTTTTAAAAAAGAATAATAATGGTTGGATATTTGGCAAATACAATAGTGACTCCTCATGTTCAGAACTGTGCCTCAGCACATTTGCAGCAAAAGAAAGCGATGGGGCTCTCATTTATTCTGTAAGATTCATACTTATACATGGGCAGGAATAATGTTTAACACATTAAATACACTTGAATTTACTCCCACAGAATAATTATGATAAGAATGAGACTGCAGTGTTTCTTCATTGTTACTGTACTTTTGTGTATATGATAGCATATATATATATATATATACACATATACATACATATATGCACATAAATATCCTATCTAATAAAAAATTAATATGCAAATTGACCCATCACTCCAACACACAAGATGGCCACCACAAGATGGCCTGCAGGGGAGGGCAGATAGGGGTGATCAGGCTGACAGAAGAGGGAAGTTAGGGCTTACCAGACTGGCAGAGGAGGGAAGTTGGGGGCAAACAGGCTGGCAGAGGAGCAGTTAGGCATCAATCAGGCTGTCAGGGGAGTGGTTAGGGGGTGATCAGGCTGGCAGGCAGAAGCAGTTATGGGCAATCAGGAAGGCAGGAAGGCAGGCAAGCAGTTGGAAGTCAGCAGTCCTGGATTGTGAAAGGGGTGTTCCAGATTGGAGAGTATGCAGGCTGGGCTGAGGAACACAACTCCCCACCCCGGGCCTATATAGAGGTTGTGTTCCTCTACACACACACACACACACACACACACAACACACACACACACACACACACACACATGAACACTGGATATCATACATGAACTGGGGGAACTCGCCGTGGCCCTGAAGATTATTCAAAGCATGGCTTAAGGTGACTCCCACAATTATGGGCTCTCTTCTCCCAGAAAGCTTTTTATGTGGGTTGTAACAGCTTAACTAAATGTTAGCATCTTGACAGGCTGCACCTGCGGAAGGAGTATTTTATTTCTCAATGGCCCTTCGGCAGACCCCATGATATTTCATCTTTTCAAGTGCTGTGGTGATTCCGAGTGGATAAAATTGAAACGCATGTTTTCCAGAAGGCAGGGACGGAAACCAATTACGGCAGGAAACCTAACCCATTCATTTCCTGTAGCCCATGGACTGGGGGTGCGTGAGGGGCTTGTGGGTGATGCCTTTCCTCCTAGAGCGCTTCCTGCCTCCGCCTGCGTATAATAAGGTCCGAGGTCAGCTCCCGGATAAGGAGGATTGCTTCCCCAGCGCGAGTTTCACTTGTCCGCTTGGGTATGCTACGGTCACCATGATGGTCACCATGGCTCCAAAAATGAACAGCCATGATGTTTTAGGTGGAAATAATACCTAAGTTGAACTGAGTTTTTAAATAACCCCCAAAAAACTCTACTAGTAGCTCTTCTAACCAAACAATATTAAACTATAAAATAATCTAAAATAAAACAACATAATCCTGTTCAGTTTGAACAGTATCAATGTTTCCTTGATCACATTGTCTTTAAAAGTTTAAACTGAAGAAACCGGTTTGACTCAGTGGATAGAGCGTCGGTCTGCGGAATAAAGGTCCCAGATTCAATTCCGGTCAAGGGCATGTACCTTGGTTGCGGGCATATCCCCAGTAGGGGACCTGTAAGAGGCAGCTGATGGATGTCTCTCTCTCAGCGATGTTTCTAACTCTCTATCCCTCTCCCTTCCTCTCTGTAAAAAAAATCAATAATATATATATATATATATTTTTTTTTAAGTTTAAACTATATAAAAGTCAAAATAATAAAAAAAATAGATTTTCCTTAGGAGATGATTGGGGAAGGGAACTTCATTTGAACGGATTTGTTCAATTAGGAGATTCAAACTAAAAAATAACTAAATACCGATCAGGCTTTTGGAAGGCTCAACATGTTCTCAGAATATCTCAGGAAGGTGAGGAGATGCGTGGGAAGGCAGAACTTCCTGGAAACTCTGATTTATATGACCTTAATACATTTTGGCTCAAAAATTAAAGTAATATGACATCATATAAATTAGAAATGTCCACAAATCAACCTGTCAGGAAATGAAGTAAATTCAGGACATTAAGTTAAGAACATTGCTATAAAGAATGAAGTACAAACTGCATGAGGTTCTGAGAGGAAAGCCAAGTAGGAAATGTGTGCATTGCTGGTGAGTGTTGCATATTAAATGTTTAATCCAGATTGTGACATCTATAGATAAAAGCCTAAGTGTCCGTCCAGCAGTCCGACCAGTAGCTATGATGCACACTGGCCATTTAAAAAGAGACGGCACCGTGGACCTGGCACCGACAAACCAACATTTGGCTTCCCTCAACTGTGACACAGGCCCCACCACCATCCCAAAGCGACACTCCACCAAGTTGCAACCAACGCTGCCGAGACCCCCCTGGCGCAAAATGTGGCCCACAGCCCAGCCCAGCCCAGAAATGGTCACTGTGGGCAACAGTAATGATGTCACATAGTAACGCCCAGCTTCCCCTCCCTAGCAACTAGCCTTCTTGGAGATTCTTCAGCCCAGGAACATGACTTGCTTTATAGTCAGGTGCAAACATTTTACAGTTTAACCAAATGTCTGTGAAGCGTTTTTCCATGCCTCATCTCATTTGATCCTCACAGAAGTCCTGGAGTAGGTAGAGAGGAAACTTGGTGGAATCCTATTTTCTTTTCATTAGCCAGAAAATGGAGGCTTAGAAAGCTTAGAAACTTGACCTGACTGAAAAGAAGTAAGAAATCGTAGAACTTGAAAATGACTCAAGTTGTCTCACTGTGCAGAAAATAGCCAAACAGTGCTGCAGTTAAATATTTTGCCCTTAGTTCTCCCTGTGTGATCCAAAATAATAGTCTGCTTCGTGTTGATATTTACTGCTGTGCTGCTGACAGTTACCTGAAAGAGAAGCCGGGGTGCCTCACTGGGCAGGAAAAGTTTAGCTACATCAGAAAGCAAGTTTATTCTCTATCTGTAAAAGGCTAAGTTGACTCACACACGCATGAAACTACAAAGGTCTCGCTGGTGCCAATCACATGTGTGTGTTTCAACCTGTCATTGTTGATTGTGAATTTGGTTGATACTTCTATTTATAGAAAAGGTGAATAATGATATTAAAATATTTCTTCTAATTGATTTCCTTTCAGTGTGCCTGAATCTGTGCACCGTGTTTAATAATAATAATGGAAAGCCTGCAGTTATTACATTATTTTCTCCCACATAATTACTCTTTAGATTTTTGGTTTTCATTTTTACGGACAATGAAGGAGGTGACGCACCATTTAAATACTTTAACAGTACAAACTTAGTTTTGAGGAATATCAATGACTAAATGCTATGTTGATGCCTCTCAGTAACATTAATATCACGAATTCATTGAACTGTTTTAAATGTCTCCAAAATTTAGATCTCAGACTCCACCACAGGTCACATACTTCACTGCTGGGTATTGGAACCTCACATCTTAGCCTTTCTGATTTGGCTGTTACATCCCTCAAACAGGAGATGGAAACATCGGTGCTAAGGGGCTTCAAATGCTTTCTAAGTGGAGTATCTTTGTCTGTTCCCTTCCCTATATACAAGCACTGCTTCTGATTATTCAGTGGAAGACATTTAGTGTAAGAGTTTATTTATTTTTATATATTTTTTGGTTTTGAGAGAAAGAAAGAGAGAGAGAAAGAGAGAGAGAGAGAGAGAGAGAGAGAGAGAGAGAGAGAGAGAGACATTGATTTGAAAGTGAAAAATTGAACAGCTGCCTCCTGCATGCCCATAACTAGGGATCAAGCCCATAACCCGGGCATGTGCCCTGGACCTGGAATCAAACCTGCAACCTTCTGCTCCATGATACTGTGCCCAACCACCTGCTGAGACACCAGCCAGGGCAAGACGTGTAGTTTTCTACTAGGAGTCCCTATACATCATTAATAGACCTCTTTTTTTTAACTTGGGATTTACTTGATGTGTTACTTCTATGATTCATTCAGTTACTTGTGATTTTGTTCCTAACAAGAGAAATCAATTTCTTTTTATGAAGTTGCCTCTGACATCTCAATGCCAAAAGTAAAGACACCGAGCTAGTATAACGTACTATTTTTTTTTAAAGGAATGAATCTTGGCTGCCCTTGTAATCCAGGGACCCTCACTAGCCAGCATGCCCTAATTTCCTGCTCAGCACTCAGAAGCTTGTTAAGCTCATCAGACATCGAAAAAGATAGAGTTTATTTTATTTGGCATTGATGGATTGAAATTAACACATAAACGCGTTAGAAGTGTTCTAGATAATTAGTTTTCAAAACTCCACTTAACTTAGGTATCAGTGCAAATTTCACATCAAATATTATTTTCTTACTCCCCATGGCCAACAGATGGTCCCCACGCAGAGGGAGGGGAAACAAAACCAACTTCGTAAATTTTTTAAAACAGCCTTGAGCCCATTTAAAATAACCACAAACCTAAATAAATGATGGGCCAACATCAGCTAATCGTGTCTGGCTCCCAAACGGGGATGGCCCCGCCATGCCCCAGGGGCCGTCGTGAACTCGAATGGTGATCCAAGTTATCGGATCGGAGACATATTTTCAGTAAAACAATAAATGAAATCATATCGCAGTCATTTACAATGACATGCAATGTGTGTTGTTGTTGTTTTTTTTTAACTTGGGGAATGCAGGCAGTGATTCTTCTGCATCAAGATTTCCCCAGACCCGCTCTGTGACTTGGAGCAGCAGGATGAAAGCAAATGAGATGGTAACCGACAGTCTCTTCTTCCCTGGAGATCCTGTTAAACTTCCGTGAGCATCAAAGCGGGAACGTGTGCAGGTGCTGCCTTTGGAGTGTTTGCCTGTAATTATATGCTGACAGGACACTGGTCCTCCATTTCATGTGTGCGGCTTAAAAAACAGATGAATGGCAACTATCATACAATCCTCATTCACTTACTCTAGGTGAGAGCTTTTGGATATATTATTTTTTAAATGTATTTTTATTGATTTCAGAGAGGGAGAGAGAGAGAGAGAAACATCAATGATGAGAGAGAATCATTGATTGGCTACCTCCTGCACCACCCCTGCTGGGGATCAAGCCAGCAACCGGGGCATGTGTCCTGGCCCAGAATCAAATCATGACCGCCTGGTTCATAAGTCAAGGCTCAACCAGAGTCATACCAGTCAGGCTATATTATTTTTTAATCACAGGTTATTCTAGTAAAAATAGAATTGAGAATCACTTTTCTGTTTAATTACATTTAAATATATTCTTTTCCATTTTGTCTGTCAAACTTAGAGCTAAAAAAAAAAATCTTTCCTCCAAAATAACCATTTTAGAAGAAGTGAGATAAAGTTCTTCGGGCAAAAGTAATAATAAATCTTATTGGGGAAGTTTAAAAAGTAATTGAATTTTATTGTGTCTAACTTAAAGTAATACATAAGGAAAATAAGTTATAGTTGGACATGGTGGGTATTTTTATTTGCATTTATTTTTATTCCTTTTTGAAACCCATACGGATCACGGTATAGAGAATAAAATGGAAGCAATGTCAACATAAATTGTGATGTTGGAAATTGGAAGAGAAATCCTACATGATTTATGTTTCCGCTTTCGCCATTTGGTTAAATGCCCTCCAAGGAGGAACCAACAAAAAGCAAAGTAATTTATAATAAAAGAGTTCCTCCGAAATATTCTGGAATTGGTGACATCAATTATCTGTACAAGCCAAGGTTTTGGTGGAGCTGAAAACAGAATGATTTTAGAGAAACCTAAAAAGTAGGTAGGGAGACTCCCTCTTTCCATCCCTGTACCCCACAGCCAGCTGGTTACCCCTCTTCACGTGCTGGTGTCTTCAGATATCCCACTTTCCTCCGGGAGGCTGTCCTGTCTGGTAGACATGACATCATTGCCTTGTTAGTCAATTCAGAACTGAAGGAGAGGTGGCATCTTAAACCTCACTTGTGCCACTTCCTGTGCATTCAGGTTGTTGGGTGAACATTAGGCCAGAGCGCCCTCGTGGTCCATATGTGTCTCAGACACATCTTGTTTCATGTGTTCATGCTCCTCCTCCCCAGGGTGGTGCTGATGCACAGAGAACCCTTCCTCCCAGGACCTTCTGATTCTTAGTTTTCAATGGGACTCGTAGGCCCTTTGATATTTGCTTGAGGTTTCTGGGAGATACATTTCAACGTAAAGATAAACAGTGCTCTGTTTTGTGAGATGTTTGCCAGTTCATACCAAATTTTATTTTTCTTTTCTTGAAACTGATGATGCTCTCGTCTCTCTCTCTCTATATATAATCTGTGTATATATATAATCTATCTATCTATCTATCTATCTATCTATCTAATCTGTATATATAAAAGCCTAAGTGACCAAATGACCAGTCATTATGATGCACACTGACCACCAGGGGGCAGACACTTAACTCAGGAGCTGCCCCTTGTGGTCAGTGTGCTCCCACAGCTGGAGGGCTCTCAGCTGACTGACAGGTGCCAGATGCCAGGCTCACTCCTGGCGAGCGCAGCAGTGGTACTGGGAGCCTCTCCCGCCTCCATGCCAGGCAAACATCCTTTAAGGGGTTCCTGAAAGCCAGAAGGCACAGGCTGGGCTGAGGGGAGACCTCCCTCCCCCCCTGCAGTGCACGAATGTCATGCACCAGGCCTCAAGTTCTATTTCTGAGTCATGGTCCATGAATGCAAGGTCTCTGAATAAACTAGGATATAGAACATCTCCTCCCATCACCTTTGTAAGTCACCTTTGTAAGTCCTTTGATGTTGAGGTGAGGCTGGAAATGTGGGGTGGCATTCCTAAAGTTAATATGTTGATGTATGGGTTTCCAACTGCGCCTAGCAACGGGGTGTGTTACCTGTTGGAGGCTCTCTGTGATCAAGGTAATACCAATAATTATTCCAGGAAAAACTCTTCTGTCCTCTTTTATGTTAGTCCGGGTGCCCCAGGACACATTTCTCTGAAGGAAATTCCACATCCTTATTTTTTATTGTTGTGGTTCCTCTTCATCAGTATCAGCTCCTTATTTTGTTGTTTGCTTCCTCTTTGTTTTATCAGAAAAAGGTCACTGTTGGCCTGGTGTTGGCTGATCAAAGGGATGAGTGCATTTTTCTTTGTTCTCATTATTATTTTCTTGATCATGCTTATTTATCACCTCTAACATTTATAATGCGCGGCCGATTGCTGTATTTTACGTTCATATCTAAAAGGTACATTGATAGGCCTGAAAAGGGGAGTGGTGGGAGAGAGTCACCTCTTTGGTGGGCCCCTCAATTCATCCCCAAGCCTTCCCGTCTCCAGCGTTTCAAATGGGGCTGCTTCCTAGAGTCGAGTGGCAGATTAGTGTAGTGGGGTTTCCCCTTAAAATGTCCCGGATGTTCTCCGCAGCACTCTGGCTTTCTGTATTATTTGTGTCACTTGACTTCTTATGTGGCATTTTCTTCTTTTCCTGTCTAGTACCATTACTGCTCCTCAGAAGAGGTAACTGTAGAGGTAGTGCTCACGTCTTCCATCAAACTTATCCTACCTACATTTTATTTGAACTTTCCCTAATTTTTGGTAATGTCGTGGGGGATGCCATTATATTTGTAGTCCGATTAATTTCCTGGGATACACAAAACAAAACAGAATGATGAAGTCTGTGTACTTACTTTACAGTAAGTACATGGGAATCTGTAAGATACAAAACCTTTAATTAATTTGCCTCTTGAGAAAACCACAGGATACATTCAATAATTGGCCTACTCAGGTTCTCATGTGCTACCCAATGTATTTTGCAACCAAGAAAGAAAGAAGCTAACGTAAATTCCCACACTTGTAGCCATATAAGTTTGTGACTTCATCAAGAATTTAGGTTTGTGCTGAAACCGGTGTGGCTCAGTGGATAGAGTGTCGGCCTGCAGACTGAAAGGTCCCAGGTTCTATTCCGGTCAGGGGCATGTACCTTGGTTGTGGGCACATCCCCAGTTGGGGGTATGCAAGAGGCAGCTGATTAATGTTTCTCTCTCATCGATGTTTCTAACTCTCTATCCCTTTCCCATCCTCCCTGTAAAGATCAATAAAAAATATATTTAAAAAAAGAATTTAGGTTTGCATTCTTATGATTCTAATCTAATCCAGACACCAGGTTTTATCCAGAGAAATATATGATGTATTTTTTATCCCATAAAAGAATCAGCATAGTAGTGCCTTTCAAACTTCAAATGACTAGAGCATGGGATGTATTAAAAAGATAAACATTATCCATAATTTCCCTTTAGATTGGATGATAATTAAAGGGATATTTTAGAGAAGTTACTAGCGATTTAAGATAAATATTAATTTCCTTCTCTTCAGTCTATTCTATCTTAAGCTATCTTGGTATACCGCATATGGGCATATTTTGAGACACAATCATAGAAAACCATAAGGTACCCTGACCATTACAAGGAGATGATTTTGTGAACCACGTAGTAACATATTGAATGTAGTCTTATCATGGGGAAGTTGCTATTTTAAGAAAAATACATCTTAAAAAGCACAGTGGATCCTAACTCTTTGGATCATTGGACAGAGCATTAACCTGAGGACTGAAAGGTCCCTGGTTTGATTCAGATCAAGGGCACATGCCCGGGTTGTGGGCTCGACCCCCAACAGGGAACATGCAGGGGGCAGCCGATCAATGATTCTCTCTCATCATTGATATTTCTGTTTTTCTCTCTCCCTCTCCCTTCCTCTCTGAAATAAAAGAAATATATTTGGGGGAAAAAAAAACACAAAAAAATACCCACATACAACTCATAAAAAAGATGCATGTTGTGAATAGACTGAGAAAAATAATAAACACTACAGTCAAATATCCATAAATGAGAGCAAGCCACAGCTACATAATAAAATCAGAGGCTTTTCAACCAAAGGGGGTGTTTTAATTGAATTGCCTGCTGAGCCCAACAAAAACCAAGTCTCTCCCAGAACCCACGTGTGCAGGTCCTGCGCTTTAAGCAAAGACCAGCCAACTGGCCCCACGCCTCCAGAGAGGGAGATGGCTTTCCCGGGGTTCTAGAGCTTTCCCCAGGCTTTCTCAGAAGTGTTTTCCCAAGGTCAGAAGAGCTGTCTCCTCACAGTGCCCGTGGCCTTTCTGCCGGTGCTCTCCACCTGGGCTGCTGGAGCACTGAGCACCTCACGGGAGCCCCTTTGCCTGAGTCCAGCTCATTTTAGACAGATTCACTGCAGCTTCAGAATATCGAATGTTTTTAAGTAATGCACCTACTTTTCCAGAGCTTTGCCTGTTAATGTGTGCTACTTCACAGCATCCTGTATTCTTCCTCTCCAGCACAGTAAAATGCGTGCCGTATATTACAAGTGTGTTCTAGTAGACGCATCTTAGAGCAGATACTGAAAACACATACATACAGTAGGTAAGTATATAGGGAGAGAGAGTAAGGTATCCATGGCACTTTTATTTTTTTTACCAGAGTTGTCATTCTTACATATGTACACATGCATACATATACATAGATATATTTTATATATGTACAAATATATTTCAGAATGTGGCACATGTGAACATAATAAGAGCTAAATTCATAGTCCTCAAGCACATTCTCACCATTAACTTGACCATTCAGAAACTTCCTTGATTTCTCTGTTTATTAAAAGGAATGCTGTTCTATACCCCACCCATGTGGTGTGCAAATGAAAGAACATCTGTAAAATATCTAGGACAGAGCCTCAGAGGCATTAGACCAATGTTCAATCTGCCATTTTATTATTATTATTATTATTATTATTATTATTATTATTATTTTAAATATATTTTTATCAATTTCAGAGAGGAAGGGAGGGGAGGGAGAGATTGAAACATCAATCAATGGTGAAAGAGAATCATTGATCGGCTGCCTCCTGCATGCCCCCTACTAGGGATCAAGCCTGCAACCCAGGCATGTGCCCTTGACCGGATGGAACCCGAGCCCCTTCAGTCTGCAGGCCAATGCTCTCTCCACTGAGCCAAACCAGCTGGGGTGAGTCTGCCATTTTAATTGATGAGGGAACCAAATTCCAGAAAGGCTAAGTGCCGTACCCAAGTTCATTCGAGTGAAGAGAGGATGCAGATCAGATCTCCCTCAGAGTCGCATGTTCCCTGTCGGCTTGTTTATCTTAAGGGGCACATTCTACTGCATGGATTAGTGCCCACTAAGAGGGTGCAGAACAAAGCCAGAATATTCCGAGGCAAAGTCGCTGGCTGAGTCCCTCACACTGTCATCACTTTAGAAGTGGGGAAAATCCACAAGTGTATGTCTAATTAATTTCAAATTATCTATGGCTCCTTTTATTTCTAATTTGCTATCTTTACACTTCTTAATGGTTTAATTAAAAAAGACATCGCCAGAATTTAATATCTCTTACTGTCTTGCAGCCATGAAAGTAATAGGGCATAAAACTGGAATATTTTTAAATAATTTTCAGATGACTTTGATACATGATGAAATTTATCATGAACCAAGACTTTTTTTTTGGGGGGGGAGGACTTATGAGCAAACATATGTGATATATGGTTCCAAGTCCAATTTGCATTTTAACAGGCCACAACCACTACAGCAATTAAATAGGCATGGGTATCCTGGGTATCTTTGAAAGAGCAAATTTGCAGAACAAAATGGACAGGGATGGCAAAGTAAAATTATATTACATATCACTCTTAGTTGTACGGTATTCATTATTGGTATGGAATTTTCTTCCATAAATGATTCCAAAAAGAAGATACGATACATATGTGCAATGGAATACTACTGAGCCACCAGAAAAGATGGAATACAGCCATTTGTGATAACACTGGGTGGATCTTGAGAACGTTATGCCAAACAAAATAAGCCAGTCAGAGAAAGCTAAGCACTATTATGATTTCATCCATAGGTGGGATATAAAACAGAAACTCATAGACACAGACAACAGTCTGGTGGTTACCCGAGGGAAGGAAATGGGGAACGGTAGTTGAAGGTAAAGGGGGGCAAGTATATGATGAAGAGAGATGATTTGACTTGGATGGGGCACACAATACAATGTGCAGATCATGTATCATAGAAATCTACACTGGAAACCTACATGATCTTTTTAACCAATGTCACCTCCATACATTTAACTTAGAAAGCACAACTCGAGAGAATCTGAGCATGGATGCACACGTTGTGTTGCACAGGGCCGTAGGATGTACCGTTTTCTCATCCTTTTGGTTTCCTCGGTGAACGAGAAAGCAAGGTCAGGAGCCGAGGGACAGAATAGGGAAGAGGCGGGGGATCTGACAAGATAAAAGGCTATGACATTAATGACCGGAAGAGTGAATGGACTAGGGCAATATTGTAAGAACGGCAGGTGGCATTTGGGGCAACTGCAAGGTTAATGGTAATGACCTGAAAGTGAGGCAGTCAGCAATGCTGCGGGATTTTTCCAAGACCCCCGAAGTTGCAAGGTTGCAGGCGTAAAGTGGAGAGAAAGTTGGATGGAACCATCCAGGGTATAATTTGGACTGATTGCCTCTCTATAATAGCCTATTACTCCCCTGCTTCCTCTCTGTGCTGTAACTACAGGTTATCTTGCCTGTTCAGCTACCAGTTACCCTGCTATTCCTCCGTCAGTGTTGCTGTGACTTAAAGCATTCGTGCTTACTAGTTGTTTTTTCTCGTTCTCCGTATTACCTGAACACTTCGTCACTCAGCAGGTCTTAAGGACGGTCTTTCTTGCACTCTGTGTAAATAACTTGCCATCTCCATCACATGGGCCCGATTTCCTTATCTTCTATAGTTCTCTACATGGCATTAATTACCATCTGACTTTATTTTAAGATGTTGTGTAATTACTTGTATGTTTAACATCTGTTTCACATCTTCACTTTAGAATGTGTTAAAGGGAATCCAGTTTACATAGAGCTTAGAATTATTTTAAAAATATATGTGTGTGTGTATATATATGTATGTATATATATATAGTGTTGATTTCAGAGAGGGAGAGGAAGAGAGAGATACATAAACATCAATGATGAAAGGGAATCATTGATTGGCTGCCTGCTGCAATGCCCCACACTGCAACAGGGGCATGTGCTCTGACTGGGAATTAAACCAGGACCGCCTGGTTCATAGTTGGAAGCTCCACCACTGAGCCACGCCGGCCTGGTGAGCTTAGATTTCTTTGTAATGACTTCAGATTTCCTTGTGAGTGGTAGGAAGGACCATTAATGATCTGGGTGTAGGTGTGGCATTTTCTGACTGAGATGGTTGAAGTTGACACTGAATATAGAAGTAGAGGCACTTTAGTGAGGAGAGAACAGCAGGAATCAGGGGCATCAGTTTGGAAGCTGTTGGATAATAAAGTTGTCTTGGGTTAAATATATAGTAGCATTGGTAGGAAGACTTGAAAGTAGAGAAAAAAAGAATAAACAAACAAAACCCTTGGTGATGAGAAAGATGAGGGAAAGCAAGGAATTAGAGACTTCTAAGTTTGTGGCTTGAGAAATCAAAGGTATCAGAGTCATACTTACTGACATGTTACAATTGGTAGATTTTCACATTGTCCTGAAAATGAGGTTGGAGATGGGAATCTAACATTCCTTCTAAATCAGAGATAAACTGAACTTTGAGTTTGAGATTACAAAACATTGATTAACGTGACTTCAATGTAACTGGTATTTTTGTCACTGTGAATGATGGACACTGTACTATGAACTTAACCTAAATTAACAGATGATTCTCATGAAATATCTGAGGTGGGCAAAGCTGTTGCGTGAATTAATAGGTAAGAAATTTGAGCAAGGGGAGAATTAAGAATCTGCTTATTCTTAGCATCAAAATAGCATTGACCTTTTAGATGCCCATCAAACTCGTATTAGTTTCAGGTTTTACTTCTTCTCTGTTGAGCTGATAAATAAAGTCAACTAGTTTCTCCATAATTCTGAGAAATGAACCATTCCGAAACTCAGAGCTTACTGAAACCGTTACCTATCTTTTTTTTTAAAATATATTTTATTGATTTTTTTTTTTTTTACAGAGAGGAAGGGAGAGGGATAGAGAGTTAGAAACATCGATGAGAGAGAGACATCGATCAGCCGCCTCCTGCATGCCCCCTACTGGGGATGTGCCCGCAACCAGTATACATGCCCTTGATTGGAATCGAACCTGGGACCTTTCAGTCCACAGGCCGATGCTCTGTCTACTGTGCCAAACCGGCTTTGGCCCATTACCTATCTTATAGATCACCAAGTAGGCTTGGTTCCACCTCACCCGGGCGTGGCTACCAGGCTCTGATTCAGGGTCTTAGAGTCTGATGTGGCTTTGATTTCTGGGTGGTCCATGGCGACAGAGTTAGCTCTACGTCTTGTGTCTGGTACCAGCAGGTTAGTCCACTGCAAGTTCTGTGGGCAAACAGCAAAGATATAAGGGGTAAGGACTGGCTTCAGAACTGCTGCACCATCACTCTCCGCCCATTGACTGGCCAAAGGGAGACACACAGCCAGTCCCAGAGTCAACAGGGCAAGAGCTTTATTACATTAATAACAACGATACCGAAAGAGTGTGGACATGGGAGCTGGAGAATGGGAGACAAATTAGAACCCATCATTAAATCTTCAATAATTAGACTAGATAGGTCTAGATTAGTTTTAGCGTCATTTTATCAATGGCCACTTTTAGGCAAAATGCTACACAAATGTATCAGCGTTCATTCTTGAATTAGTGGCCTGTTTGGGGGTGAGTGTTCTAAACTAAATGCTTCGCTGATCTTTAGCCCTTTTTAATTTGCATATATCCATTTACCAATTTGAAGGGGCATGAACAATCTTACTGAAACTAGTTTTATCTGGATATTTTTCAGAGAAAAGAATTTAGCAATGAATAAGCCTAAGAATTTTTTTTTTCCTTAGGTGACCCAGCGTTTGCATATTTGATTCCCTGAAACCTATAACTCTTGTAATAAAATAGAAATCCATACTAGCTAGTGACTATATGAGATAATTTGCATACATTTTAATATATTAACACTTCACAACTAACATCTAATTTTCAGAAAGAAGCCTTATAATGTGAAAGTTGCACCATTATTGTGGCAGGTGGAATTAATTAGCTCCTGCACAATTTCCCTCGAGCCTTCTCTCACACCCTTGTGAAAGAAATTATGCGTTTTTGATTTTCAGTTCCATAGGGATTCAGATAATGCCCAACACTTTCTAATCATGTTTATGATCATCATCATTACCAATAAGTGCTGAATTATGACTTGAGTCAAGTACAAAGGTGATGCACAGAAAATGTTTAGGGTGATTTTAGAATTTACAAATTTGTGGGTTTGTTTATTTTTGTGTTTGTTTGTTTAAAAAGGCCAGAGAAAGTTTGTGATTAGAAAAAAAGTCATTTAAACTTATCTTGCAATTTAGGAATGCAATATCCAATTTTTGATCAAGTTACTTGTGATGTATCTCCTTGATCAAAAGACACTATCTGCTGTATTTTAAGGCAGGTTATAGAATTGGATTTCTCAAAAAATTGATTTTATTCAATCATGCCTTCAATGAACTTTTAACCAAAATCTTCATTCCACCAGTGGAAGACTATGTGGTTAAGGTGAAGAGTGTAGTGATGGAGGTGAGCAGTTCAGTTCTATGACTGATTAGGAAATAGAATGAATAGACTCAGTATTATATGTGCTAAAAAAAGATTTAAGAATTTAAAAAATAATTCTGGTTCTGCCTTCAGAGTCTTACAAGACCATCACAGTGTAGCTTTCAACAAAATAATTGTTTTTATTTTGGAAGACAGCATGGGCTTCCAAATCGCTCTTTGAAAAGATTTTCAGACCTGATATATAAATCCCAGTAAGACTCCAAATGTCTCTGAAATATTATTTCAGTAAAGCAAGGGGTGATGATCTTGCACTGCTTATAACTACCCATTAATAAATATTATTAACAAATAAATATTCTTCCTGAATACAGGCAGGATTTTATGTTAACTCAATAAAGTGGAGACTCTGTAATTCATAATTCACATAACTATAACACAAAGTAAAAGTAGTTTATTTGCATATCAACTATTTAATAGCAATAAATGCTTGCAATATGGTGAAATATCAGGGTCTGTGAGAGTATCATAGCCTGAAAATGGTGGGATTTATACCAGGAGATAATAAAGAGGTAAATTTGGAGACAGATACTTGGTGTGTACATATTAGATAGAAGAGATTATACTATAATATCATACCTATATAATATTTACATATGTATGCAAATTCAAATGTCAGTGTTGTAATATGGACATGTCTGCTAAATTTCAGTGTTTAGAGAGAGGAATTCTTTGGAAAGTGAAGGAGAAAAAAAATCAGTTTAAAGTGGCACAAAGACTAATATTTCCTAATATCAAGAAGTCTGTCCAAATGTAGCCAGTGATGTTGATTCAGCAATTCAACAATGTCTTTGAAAATGATCTCAGATTATATTGCCTATATTTGCAAGATATATATATATATCCAAAGCTCAGACCTCAGACAGCCATCAAAGGCAGGAATAAACTGTATTCAGAAGAAGCAGTGCCAGCATGTCTGTATCTTTTACCGGGAAAGCAAACATTTTCAGGATAACCCCCTTCCTTCTAAAAGACTCCATGTAGAACCATGGAAACATGGAAGAAACTTCTAGAAGGAAGGGGGCAGTGAGGACTGGAGATCAACCAAAGAACTTACATGCATGTATGCAATGCCCATGGGCACAGACAGTGTTGAAGGACTGGGATGGGGTGAAGGAGGGCAGTGGGGGAAAAGGGAGACATTTTTTATACTCTCAACAATAAAGATTAAAAATCTCTCTATATATAAAAGTGATTTTTAACCATTTGACCAGACCAGTAGCTATGATGCACACTGACCATGACTGGGGAGATGCTCAATGCAGAGGCATGGAAACATGGAACAGACTGATGAATCTCAGAGGAAAGGGGGTGGGAAGAGATTAATCAAAGATCTTATATGCATACTAGGGCCTGGTGCACAGATTCATGCAACTATGGGGTCCCTCGGCCTGGCCTCTGGGGATCGGGCCGAAACCAGCAGTCTCACATCCCCCTGGATTGCAAGAAATCTCAGGCCAATGGCCCCCACAGGTATATAAATTTTGAACACCAGGCCTCTAGCAACAAATAAAAGACTCCCTTTATATGGCATTAGCCAGGCCACACGGTTACTCTTATCAGCAAGTAATGAGAAAAGAAAGAACATCAGAATTCCTGTTGAGTTAGATCAGTGGTTGGCAAACTCATTAGTCAACAGCCAAATATCAACAGTTACAACGACTGTAATTTCTTTTGAAAGCCAATTTTTTTAAACTTCTTCTAACGCCACTTCTTCAAAATAGACTCGCTCAGGCTGTGGTATTTTGTGGAAGAGCCACATTCAAGAGGCCAAAGAGCCACATGTGGCTTGTGAGCCACAGTGTGCCAAACACTGAGTTAGACCAATTGTGATATGTTGTCAAAGTATGAGCTTGGTGTTGCCCCAATATGTCAAAATTCGATTGGCAAAAAATCAGGAAGAATGTTAGAAATTATATATCATCCACATTCAGATAATAAACATTGCATTGTTTAAAAGTGGATACCTCTGCAAATTCATTTAAAATTGGATAATAAAGGGAAAAATCGAAATGTAATATACAAGGTCTCCACTACTTCCTATACTGTAAAAGCCTATTTGTCACGTCTTATTTTTAATGGCACACACCAAATGATGCAAGGTTCACTATTGGGAAAGTTTTATCAAAGGCTAGCGGGCGTCACATTTTGTATATGAATTCTCTGCCTAACTTTTCAAATAACAAATGAGCTAAGTTGCTTCTATCAATGTTTTTTTTTTTTTTCATTAAAATGTTCCTAAGGAATCTAAAAACCGGAATCATTAGGAAAGTTTTAGGAGCAATGCGTCCTAGTTAATATCACTCCATGTTTTTCAGGCATTTACCACCATTTTATGTACATGCATTGACAGTGCAGATAAATTAACACGGATAGGACTGGAAGTAAAAATAGCTGCTTATTTTTAACGGTGCGGCCATCAGACAAAATCCCATTGTGGAAACCAAGTTACAGTGATTAAGCTCATCTCCTTCTCGGGCCCAGCCAGAACAAGCTGGATGAATGAATGAATTGAGACAACTGTGGCATGTGTGAAAGAGAAACACATACGCAGTGGCTCATTTGTCAGACACGCATGCACTGATACTCAGGACAGATATGCCAGGACCAGAGAACTGGACGTAGCTATGCAGAAAACGGAAGATATTAAGCTGAGGTTAACTACGTTCCATGCAGTCGAGTTTACAACAACCCTCCTAGAAATGAGCTGCCTGCGATCGATTTCCTATTGGCTCCCTTTTTGTTCTTTCCTTTTTGTTTTCTTTTTTAAAAATATATTTTATTGATTTTTTACAGAGAGGAAGGGCGAGGGATAGAGAATTAGAAACATCCATGAGAGAGAGACATCGATCAGCTGCCTCCTGCACGCCCCCTACTGGGGATGTGCCCTTAACCAAGGTTCATGCCCTTGCCCGGAATCAAACCCAGGACCCTTCAGTCCACAGGCCCATGCTCTATCCACTGAGCCAAACTGGTTTTGGCTCTTTCTTTTCTTTTTGGCTCTTCGGATCATGTCTCTGCTTCGGTTATTCTGTTCCATTGAAGCTGGATACAGAGTTGTGTTCTTTATTTTGTTTTATTTTGTTTGTTTTTTTTCTTTTTTACCACCAAAATTTGGACTGTTCATTCCTCTTCTTTTTATATATTTTTATTAATAACTCTCTCCTCTCTGATCCCCTCTTTATCACTCATTCTCTCCCCACCCCCTTAACACACACACACACACACACACACACACACACACACACACACACACCTTTGGTCTTTTTCTGTTTAAAAAAACGAATACAACCTAACCATTTAATTTTGCCTAAAATGCAGTTTTAAAATGCTAGAGGCCCCTAAACAGTTATATTCTTCTTCTGTGGAATCTGTGGTCCTCTGGTATCAGAATTTTGGAGTTGCCAGTTCACGGCGCCGCCTCTTACATTAGAACGCTCCGCATGGGCACATGGAGAGCACAGGCCAACCCACAGAAGTTACTTGAGGGTTTTCTGGGAGTTTTTCAATGATCTTCCTAAGCGATCGTGTTGAAATGCTCTTGCAGGAGTAAAGGTGAATTACGACATTCATTTTCCAGTAATTTCCTGCACCTTCAAGCATGACAGTGTAAAATCGTTCAAATAGGATTGGTTTTACACGTGGACCGGGTTTACACCATTGGGACATGCTGAATTTAAAATATTCGGTAGTCAAAACAGCCGAGGACTGAATTCCTCTAATGTGCTAAGACGGAGGGCTCTAACTTAGATAAAGTGACAGTAGCTCCAATGTGGGAAAAAAATAAAAGTTCATTTCTATTCAGTCTATATCCACATTTAATCAACTAAATATATTAGGACATTTCAGTGAATATAATTTGATTATTGAATTCCAGCATGACTTCTTTAGGATACTGTATTTGAGAGGTCCCATGACCCCCCGTAAACTCTTCACAACCAGAATGACAGAAGTTTGAGTCCAGGAGAAATATCTGATGGCATCTAGGACAATTACTCATTTTTCACATGATGACCCCAGCAAGCTTGTTTTGAGTTGATGCTGGGGTAGTTTTAAAGATGCTTAGAAGCTTCATGTCCAGTAGAAAAGAGATTACCAATCCAGTGGATTGTCTGGCGTAATCTGGCAATAGAGACATACAACATATCTCCATTGGCTGCTCCCAGCCAGCCACCTATAAGAAGCCAGGAGCAGACAGATCTGTATCTGATACTTTGACCATTTTTAGGAAACTAACACATACTCTGAAATTGACTGGTTGCCCTAAGGTCACTGGAAAAAGTGGTTATAGAAAAAGAAAATAATCGTACATATTTCAAGAGAATTATTTTAGAACACATAAAGAACTTTTATAATTTAACAGTAAGAAGGCACTTTTTTTTTAATTGGCCAGTTTTTAACTGAAAATTCACAAATGGCAGTTAGACAGATAGAAAACAAGCACATGAAAATATGCTCTCCACATCATTCATATGAGGAAATGCAAATTAAACCATCATGAAATGCCACTCCTCCTCCAGCAGAATGGTTAAATTTTAAAAAGAATGACCATAGCCAATACTGCCGTGAATTTGAAGAACGTGCTGGTTATGAGTCCTCTAGTCTAATGATCTAACCATTTCAGGCAACTGGCAGTTTTTCAGAAGATTAACTATATCTCCATCATTTGACCCTACCATTACACAAGTGGCCACTTAGTCAAGTGAAATGAAACCACATGGGCATAACTTCGCTAATGAAATTTTATTGTAGCTTTTTAGTAGCAGCCACCATCTGAATAAAACGTGTTCAGGAAAGGAAGGATGAGCAACTATACTCTTCTATATAAGAGAATACCATCGCTTTTTAAAAATGTAGATAGGAGTTTATTTGAGCCAAACTGGTGACATAGGCAGAAAGTAAGATCTCCAAAACTCCCCAGAATGCCATCACTCTTAAAGACACAGGGACTGCTGATATAACATGGGTATGCCTCAGAGTTATTCTGCTTTTTTAAAGAAGCCAGATAATCAGTGCTTTAGGCATTGACTTTTATAAATTCTAGAAATACAAACCGAATCAATATGGACAAGAAAGAGTGGCCACCTCCAAAAGATGATTCTGATATGGAGGGACAAGATCTCTTACATCTTGATGGTAAGAAAGCCAACTCGAACGACCATTCTGGAGAAGAGTTTCTTGTAAAATTTCACAAGTTCTTCTCAGTTAGGTGTAAACCTACTACGTGACCCAAGAAATGCCCTTCTCAAGTATTTAACCAAGAGAACCGAATACACACCTTCTGTTTGTGTAAAACCGAGAACACATACCAGCTAGAACTAAAAGCTTGAGAAGAAATATTGCTATCTGGTATACAATTTTAAGTATTAACATGTAAATTTCACAAGGATATTTTCCTCTTCATCAGACTGCATAGGGACAGTTTCCCAGTGGAAGATAAAATATATTTTTAAAAAAGACCAAATGACATAAAAAGCCAAACATCTGAAGGAGGTAAATACATATTTAAAATGAAACAGAGCATTGCCACGGAAGGATTAATGCCCGCAGCTTCAGTGTCAACAAGAAATATGGGACGGAATGAAGAATACATGGAGCATGAATACAAACCACCTGAAACAAATGTTCGACAAGAGGATAAATGGCACCTGAAACGCCCCGTCCTCATCCACGGAGACAGAGACAATAATTGCGAAGATTATGCTTTGTGATCCACGTGATAAATCCTATGGACAGGCCCAATAGGATTGGCAGGGAGCAGAAGCACAACTTCTGCTACTGCCAGGATAATGGAAACTTTAGCTATGGCATTTTAAATTGAATGGCCAATTTAAACCTTAAGCCAGCGAGGTACGCTGGCATTTACAGTAGATAAGGCTAAAGGAAATCTAAAGGCATGGTTGCACATAACACTCTACAGGAGGAGGTTTATATATCTGTTGAGTCTGTGGATAGGCCACATTTTTCTTAAGGAATAATTGATACAGATTGCAATGCTGACTGTGAATGATGATTTAATGTTAATGTGAGGCAATTTTCTAAAGAAGAAAGACTGAAAGAGAAAGTTCTTTAGAATCCTTAATGTTGCAAGAACATATTTTTACTCACCCAACTTATTATTTATTTTTTCTTTTTTTACATGTGATTGCAAGTTTCACGTAATTGTCACAGGCCTAGGGAAGAATTAAAAATTCTACAGGTATTTTGGCTTAAAGGCCCTTGGATCTATATGGGCCCAGGTGTTAGAGTAATTATTGGAGCGCATGAAAAAAATATCAAACTCCTTTGAAAATGGAATGATTTTAAGCGAGCGTATTTTAAGGATAAGCCAAAATTCCCTCCTGCTTGAATCCTTTAGCAGACAGATGGTAAATTTAACCTAATTTCAACACACGTTTGGGGAGCAGGAACAGAGACATGAACCAAGGTAACAAGAAAAATGCACACGCAGTTCCTTACCTCCCTCCTATGATGGTGGCGGCATGGAGGAAAACACAAGCTATTTCCATTTGGCACATTCTGCGAGAACACCGCG
This sequence comes from Lasiurus cinereus, assembly GCA_011751065.1. Lineage (NCBI taxonomy): Eukaryota > Metazoa > Chordata > Mammalia > Chiroptera > Vespertilionidae > Lasiurus > Lasiurus cinereus. Next base: position 805,741 of record JAAGEH010000188.1, on the reverse strand, counting down.
ATGATGTTGGCAAGGGGGCAAAGGAAGGTAACGTATTCTGGGCATCGGGCAGCAGAGTTCTAAAGGAAGGTCCCGGAGGGAGGTCTGGGCTGCCGCAGAGAGTGTACAGCACTCAGGTGGAGGGTGCGAGGGGGGCTCCGGAATGAGGGAAGCATGGCCCACACTTTGAGGCGGATCGTGAGACCACACTGAAATTTTAAAAAGGCCCCGCTGCAGTCAAGTTCTTGCTAGTCATGACAAGCAGATGAAACTCTAGACTTGTGCTACTGAAAAAGTGGCAAAGCCCATAGAAGAGAAAAATTACATCATTTATGATCTAAAAAGATCCTCTCATCCCTTCCACTGGGAATACATTCCTTACTGTGTTCAAGTTTTATTCGCCATGTTAGTATTTCCAGGCATTTGATACATCTTTAATTACTACCCACCAGCTACCCGGAACAGTGTGAGCCCTAGGAATAAAAGTGGTCAGACAGAAATGGTCTTTGGCCTCAAAAAATGTATAGCAATGTGTAGACTCTAAAGAACACGCCATGAATTCTGGAGAATAAGAACTGATTTCTCTGTGTTGATGATGCCACCTATGGGGAGATGCTGTAGAAGGTTGACCTACGCAGGTGTGTCTACCTGGACATCCAAACAAAGAGTCGTCTCAAGGTCTGTGTTTCTGGTGTGTGCTTTCTTCGTGTCTTGGAGGTTAGTCACCTAAAAAAAAACCACAAAAAACAAAACAAAACAAAACAAAAAACTCAGAAGACTAAGGCAAAACAAAATAAATGATATAAGGTGTTAAGAAATAAGAGGTTTAAAATTCACATAAGTAATTACTCCCAAAACACTAACTACAAAGAAAAAGGAGAGCCAGGCTTACTGTCAAAGGATAGATCCAAATGCGAAGTTCACGTTTCAGCGACTCCACAGAAAAAGGAAATGGTCCCAGGAGAAAAATGGGCAGGACTTCCTTTCAGCATTTACGCTCTGTCAATACATTTCATCCAAAACACAGTACGCATGTCGCCCTGCCCAGGGCCAAGGCCAGGTAGAAGGTAAAGTAGTGCTTTTTGTACGAATTGGCTGCAAATTATCATAATTATTTCATAATTCAGTGCCACTGAAATTTGAAATAAAAAACAAACATTAAATTATGGTTTGTTGTATTGACACCATCAGAACACAAGCTTAGTAACCCATGTGTGATGAATAAAAAAAAAACCACTATGTAAATTAGGAACTTGGTGGGAAAGAGGGAACATACCTCAACATCATAAAGGCCATATAAGACATAGCCACAGCCAGCATCATACTCAAGAGGACAAAACGAAAAGTATTTCCCGCCAAAACCAGTTTTGCTCAGTGGATAGAACTTCAGCCTGTGGACTGAAAGGTCCCGAGTTCGATTCCGGTTAAGGGCATGTACCTTGGTTGTGGGCGCATCCCCAGAACGGGACATGCAAGAGGCAGCTGATGGATGTCTTTCCCTCATCGATGTTTTCAACTCTCTATCCCTCTCTCTTCCTCTCTGTAAAAATCAATTATATATATATATATTTTTTTAAAGTGTTTTCCTTAAGATCAGGCACATGATTAGGATATACACTTTCACCACACTAATTCATCATGGTACTATGCTAAGTGAAATAAGCCAGTCAGAGAACAATAAGTGCCCTATGATTTCACTTATCTGTGGAATCTAAGGAACAAAATAAACTAACAAAGTATAAACAGACTCACAGGTAGAACAGACTGACAGCTGTCAGGAGGTAGGGGATTGGGAATTAGGTGGAAAAGGCAAAGGGATTAAGCAAAGACAAAACAAACTCGTGGACACAGACAACAGTATGGTGATTTCCAGAGGGAAAGGAGTTGGGAGGTAGAAGGGAGTAAAAGGGAATAAACGGTGATGGGAGGGAGACGTGACATGAGGTGGTGAACACACAGTGCAATAATATAGAGCTGATGCATTACAGAATTGTACACTCGAAACGTATATAATTTTATTCACCAATGTCACCCCAGTAAATTAATACAGTGTTTTCCAATTTGCAAATTTTAACATTTCTTCACGCCTACACACATTCAACACCAGAAACTGGGCCAGAGGTAGACATTGTTGGTTTTACTGACTATGTTGGAATTTTCATTTGCGTGGGGAGATTTTGCAATGGGGCGATGCAGGCTTAGGGGGGGGAGACAGAGGGGGAAACAGAACTCTGAGCTGGGAACTTGAGTCGTTTTAAATGGGGAGAAAGAAGTTGGAATGGCCCGATCCCTGTTGAGCATCCAGATGACTTGTCTGTCACTATTCCGGGTGACACGGCTCCATTTCTGGAAGCAACGCTCCCTGCACAGGGTCAGCTGTCACCTGCTTGTAACCAACAAAGGGACAAGGGCTTCATCAGCCTCCATCCGTTCTTTTCATCTAATGATGCTAAGAGTATAGACCCCTGTCTCATTAGAGGTGTCGCACACAGGATACAGGATAATCATTTATAGGCAAACTCACTAGCTCTTTGGAGTACTTTAAAACCCTCTTTTCTGTGTTCCCATTTCAGAGAGTTGACCGACACAGGATTATCACGATTTGTTTCCCGCCTGTAAACATCCCTTTGTGAGACGGACGTATTTTGGTCGAGTGTCACACAGCATTATCTCCCAAGGCACTGAGCTGTTGGCTGGCAGACAGAGCGTGAGCTCGGAGAGTTGAGATTTGAATGTATTGACTAGTGACCTATTTTTAAAATAACAGAGTTTATCTGTATTTTCCTTCATTATCCCCCCAGAATTAATGCCGTGCGCTGCAAAGCACACTCCGAAAGACACAATGCACTATCTGCCAGCTCATCCGTGGTGCGTGACTCTGCACACTGCAGAGCAACATCCATGCCCCTTTGCTGGCACTCTGCCCCGCGCTATGAATATATCCATACGGAAGGGCCTTTGCAATATCCTCTTCCTTGGATAACTGAATAACTTCTGAAAGGATGACTCTTACATTTCCTGTTTTCCTCTTAGCTCTTAGTAATCTGCCTGTGATCTGACCTAATGAGATCATTATTTTTATGAAATCCCTGTCTTGTCATATTTTCATTTTGAATTATTATAAGAAAGTGGCTGCCTCAGTTCCTTGTGTGGATATTACTGAGCACTCACAGAATTATACAAGAACATAGTAGCTGTCCATGTTGCTTGGTTCTTAATTTGTACAGGTAACATGAGACATGCTGATATTTAATGTTGGAGTAACCTCAACCCGGTGAGACGAAGTGGCATTCATTCTGTAATTTTGTGAAAAGTCTGATTAGATTTTTAATTTTGCTAAACACCAAAGGGCTATTGCTAAAATGACAAACAGCTCATGAGAAATGACAAATTAATGCCAAGAACTAGCTCTGCCCTGGTGATGCAGAGAAGAATGAGATACTCTTGTAGTTCTCTGTAGTTCTCAGCAAGGTGTGTCCTCTCAATAATGAAGGCCCTGTTTTAAACATGTGTACATCATAGTTTGATGTAAGTGTGTGTGTGAGTGTGTGTGATAGACAGGGAAACAGAAAGATTACATGTATGTTACTGCAGGTATTTTGTATTTCACTCTCTCTTTGGTAAAGGCTTTCTTGCCTCACCCTAAATTAGATTAAGTGGAGACTTGGACATGTAAAGTGGGTAGAGTGTTCTTATCTATCTATATAAAAGGCTAATATGCTATGTGTCCGAGTATCTGACTGGTTGTTATGATGCACATTGGCCACCTGGAGACAGAGGCTCAACTCAGAGCTGCCGTGGTGCGCACTGGCCATTTACAGAGAAATGGCATCTCGCTCACACTTGGCGCCCACAAAGCAACACTCAGCTTCCCTCAAGTATGACCCAGGCCCCACCAACTTGCAGCCAATGCTGCTGAGACCCCCATGTCTCAAAATGTGGCCCTCAGCCCAGCTCAGCCCGGAAATGATGGCTGAGGGCACATAGCAACCCCCTGCTTCCTCTCCCTAGCAGCGAGCCTCCTTGGAGTTTCTTCAGCCCAGGACCATGACTGGCTTTCTAGTCAGGTGCAAACATTTTACATGGTAACCGCATGTCTGTGAAGTGTTTCCCTTGCCTTGCCTCATTTGATCCCCACAGAAGATCCTCACAGGAGTAGGTAAATAGGAGACTCTGTGGAATCCTATTTTCTTTTCATTAGCCTGAAAATGGAGATTTAGAAAGCTTAGAAACTTGACCTGACTGAAAAGAAGAAATGGTGGACCTTGAAAATGACTTCAGGTTTTGTTACTGAATACTGTCAAACAGGGCTGCAGTTAAATATTTGACCCTTTGTTCTCTCTGCATGATCTATAGTCATAATATGCTCTGTGTTGATAAGTTACTGCTGTGCTGCTTGCAATTACCTGGAAGAGAAGTTGGGGTGCCTCACTGGGCTGGGAAAAGTTTAACTGCATCAGAAAGCAGGTCTAATGAAGCAAGTTCCTTCTATATCTGTAAAAGCCTGAGTTGCCTCTTGCATGCGCCATGCATATAAAGCTCTCACTGGCACCAGTCACACGTGTGTGTGTTGATGTCATGGGCGATTGTGAATTTTGTTGACATTTCTGTTATAGAGAAAGGGGGGGTAGCGAAATTAAAGTATTTCTTCTAATCCATTTCTTTCAGTGTGCATGAATTTGTGCACCAGTAGTCTCTCTGTATAAAAGGCTAATATGCTAAGTTCCCTCCGCCTGTCCGACCAGTTACTACGACATGCCCTGACCTCCAGGAGGCAGACACTCAAGGCAGGACCCGCCGAGCTGCAGTGACTTGGCAGTGGCGGTTCTTGGGTGATGCATCCCGACACCAGAGAGGACAGAGCCCAATTCCTCGTGGGACTGCACGATTCCACCATCAGCCGTGGGTTATGTTGCTGCTGTGGCACTGTTGGCCCCAAATCTGGTTCCTGCACACTTGTGTTTGTGTTCCACACCCTGTATGACAGTAGCTTTGCAGAGTGTCCTCTCGCACTCCAGGACCCCTTGGGGGATGATGGAGAGCTGGCTTCGGCCCGGTATCCACAGGCCAGGCTGAGGCTCTCTATCTGCTATAGGGACCCCGGTCCACAGATGTCTTTTGAGCTAGGGCGCCCCCCAGGTGTGGCTGGCCAGGACGGAACCACAGATTGGCTCCAGGGCATGTTCAGTGGTCTCGCCCAGTCCTGTCCTGCCGGCCACCTTATAATGAATTCCCTTTCAGTGTGCAGGAATCCATGCACCAGGTCACTGGTATGGTTATAAGAATAAAAAGGCAATTTGAGGACTGCTCATTGAATGGAAGGCAGGGTTCCCATGGAGAACAGATAACTGTTTGTGTTATACACACCGCACAGTTTCTAGGATGGCCGTTGAAATGACCCTTCACCTTCGGAGTTGTGATTAACAGGAGCTGGTGCTGTGGTATTTAGAGCTCCCTCTAGGGGCCTGTTCTTAAAGGCCTTTGACAGGCAATTCCACTGTTCTCTCACATTTACTACCCTGCTTCCGAATGTGTTACATGTGTTTTGCACAGCACCTGCAGGTGCAGGTGAGAATTGAAGAAGGAGGAGGGAGAGTGTGAGAAATCGCCATGAGTCACAGACCAGCCCGTCTATTATTTTACCTCCAGAAAAAAGAGAAGACACCCAGAACCTCATACTGGTGACTGTGTCCAGTCTTGGCAGAGTTCGGCCGCCTCGGGGTCCTTGTCTTCAGCCCATTAACTCTCGCCCTGTCTGGTGAAATTGTGATTTTTCTAGATTGCCGTTGTGGGTTGAGCTGCCTCAGAACCTAGTGTCCTGGGTCTCTCGGCTTCTAAATGATCTTTGGCTGAAGAACTGAAGAACTGCCTCGTGGGTCCAGATATTCTGGATAACGAGGAATTTTCTAGTCTCAATGTCTGCACTCTTAACTTTCATTAACAGCCTTTAACGGATCATCATTCTATGAAGAAGCGGGCATTCTGTAACATGGTGACTTAGCGTAACTCCATCCATTTCATCTTCTACGTTGGATAGAAAAAAGGCTCAGTAAGTTATTCTTGAACAGGGATGGATGTCATATTGGACTGACATCTGAAAAAAAACAAAACGAACAAACACAGACCCTCATGGCTGATGCATTTTGCATACGGGAAGGAAATATGTTTTCGTAGCTTAACTTTTTTCCCCGCACTTTCACGAGTCTGACGGTGAAAATTCCCGCGGCTTTTCAAAGCTGCAAACATGCAGCTGTTTGCCAAGTAGCAGCTGAGCAAGATAGACATGTCACTGCCCGATGTAATCATCACCCTTCCCTTCAGTGGCATCAAAATATTTGGACTGCCGGTGGCCGAAACGCGCTCGGCAATTAGCGAGTGAGTGTTGGTTCTGGGCCAGGCCATGTCTGAGCGGCACCGGCTCCCAGCAGTGGCACTTCTTTAGAGAAGAGCGCTGTGCCTGGGTGGGTGAGGGCAGAGGCCTGCATCCTCTGACACAGCGGTTCTCAACCTGTGGGCCACGACCCCTTTGGGGGTCGAACGACCCTTTCACAGGGGTCGCCTAAGACCATCAGAAAACACCTATTTCCCATGGTCTTAGGAACCCACACACCGCTCCTCGGTGTCGCAAAGTGTAGCCATGTAGTTTACTGTTGTCCTAGGAAGACTGTTGCCCATGCTACACCACGATTCAAGACAAAAATTTCATTTATTTATCATTAGAAATAAATATTTCACAATATATAATTACATATTGTTTTGTGATTAATCGCTATGCTTTAATTATGTTCAATTTGTAACAAGGAAAATACATCCTGCCTATCTGATATTTACATTACAGTTCATAACAGCAGCAAGATGACAGTGATGAAGTAGCAATGGAAATAATTTTATGGTTGGGGGTCACCACAATGTGAGCAACTGTATTAAAGGGTCAGGGCATTAGAAAGGTTGAGAACCACTGCTCTAACACCTGGGCATAATGAGGCAAGCGACCACCTCTCCCTCTATTCTCTTCCTAATATTTTCCTTTATTTTTTTATTTTTTTGTCATTTATTTATTTATTTATTATTTTTCCTCCCTATTGCCCTCCCCACCCCCCATTACATGCCCTCATCCATCTCCCCTCTTCCCATCCCCATTGTCCTGTAGCCACTGGCTATGCCCACACACACATGCATACAAGTCCTTCCGTTGATCTCCTACAAGCCCCTCCCCCCAACCTCCCCTGCCTTCCCGCTGTAACATGACAGTCTGTTCATTGCTGCTTTGCCTCTGCATCTGCTCCCCCCACCATCCCGTGACTCTTGTCTTTAAAAATATCTTGCCCCTGAAGGCTAGAAGTAAACCCACCAGAGCAAAAGAAAAATGTTTGAGTCTCACTTTCAATGTCCGATAGCTTTGAGTCCCAGTTTCAATGTCAAACAGTTCCTTATGTGGACATGTCATCAATGGTATCTGGATAGTGGACAAATGGTGGCCATGCCGGTCCAGCCCTCTCTGGTTTGGTCCTGGGCATCCTGTAGCGATGCTCAGCTGCTGACTGCTCACATGGCAAGGCGTCGTCAGCGTCTTCCATCTCTGGACTGTTTCTCCTCTCGCCTTCATGGTTGGTGGAGACCTGTCAGTTCCTCTCTGTGGCAGGAGTCATTTTCCTTTATTTTTAAATTTATTTGAGAGAGAGAGAGAGAGAAACAGGGATTTGTTTTCCACTGATTTACTCATTCATTCAAATCTCATTTGATCTCATGAACACTGTATATATCGGGTATAGTATCATTACCTGCACATAACAAAGAGGAAAATTGAAGGATTCAGGAACTGTCTAGAGGCAACTAGGATACACGGGAAATAGAATCAGACTATTTTGTTTTAGGTCCATTTACAGAGATAGAGAAATTCTCTCTCATCGTTGATATTTCTCTCTCTCTCTCTCCCTTTCCCTTCCTTTCTGAAATCAGTAAAAATATATTTAAAAAAAATACATCATCCCTGATCCAGAGACTGATTCTACATTTTAATCATAATCAGTTATTACGGAGGCATATACATTTGTCAAAAATCATCAAATTATGCACTCTATGGATGCTTTTTACTCTATGTAACTTACACTATAATAAATCAATTACATAATGCTACCTCTGAAATGATACTATATCTGCAAATTTTTATATTCCGTATCATTAGCACATGTGACAAATAACTATATGGACGCCTAATTACTGGCACTTAGAGTATGCAGCATCCTGGTGGTTTTACAGGATTATTGAATTAAGTAATTAAGCTTTTTAAATCAGCCAATTAGTGTGTTTTGTTTTTTTTATATGCTGGTTTGGGCTTTCTTTTATTATTTATGCTTACAAATTCTAAAATACAAATTCGATTCTGATAGTGAATTTTGCATTTAGCAAAACGTAGCGGCTATTTAAGGCCAACAGTGATTTAAACGATCTGCAGATGGCTTACCACATAATTTCAAGTTTCCAGAACAGGATTCTTCCATGAGATGCATCGCTGCTGGTCTCAGAAAAGAGCGCTTTTATCTACTCTACTTGGGAAGTGAAATGTTCAACAACCATAAACCGTACTTTACCTGGGAGAAACAACTTCAGAAATAATGACAATAAGCACAATATGGTCTTGATTGCCCTTCCTCCCCTTCTCCCCCCTCCCCACCCGCCAGTGGGTTCAAGAACACCTGAGGCAGCTATAGCTCACAGGTGTGTAAGTAGGGCCAGAGGCTAGGCAGCATCCTACTGCGCATGCGCTACATGTGGGCAGGAGTCTGTGCTCCCTGCTCCCTGGGTCAGAAGATGCCATCTCGCCCAGAAGACACCCGTTGACGGTGTGTTCAGAGGAGACTCTGGACACCACGTCATTGGTCAAGGGCATTGCGACTCACCTCGGCCCCCATCTGGACCACCTCATGGGCATCAATTAGGCATTCTCCCCCCAGCTGGTGCCACTATTTCCAGCCAGGAGCCCCAGAGAGTGGTGCCAGGTACCCCCAAGGCCTGCAGCGGGTGGAGGTGGGAACTCTGGGTTCTTCTGCCCTAAAGGGGCTCTCCAGCACCTGTCAATCACTGCCTTTGGCCTGAACATGGTGTTGCACCCCACAAGGATCAAACGGGGCATCAACAGTATCTGGGAGCTGGTGAGCTTGTGGGGAATATGCAGATGGTGTACCACAGCCCGTCTGCCTCCTGCATGCTGGTCAGGATTCAGGTATGACGGAATTTGGGGGGTGAAGGGGAAATATATGCTCTCTAGGGAGAGCGATGAAAGGATGAAGGATGGAGGGAGAGGGCTTCCTCTCATAGATGGATTGCGTTAATGTGTAAAAACCATCAGTTGACTAAGTTTTGGGGAGTCTGTTTCTATTCTACTCCCATCAGTCTAGGAATTGATCCTTCACCAATGCCCCACTGTCTTCTTTCCTGTAGTGTCCTTTTTTTTTTTTTTTTGTAAGTAGATTGTGCGCTAAGATTTTTTTAAATATACTTTATTGATTTTCTTTACAGAGAGGAAGGGAGAATGATAAGAGCTAGAAACATTGATGGGAGAGAAAGATCAACCACATGCCTCCTGCACACCACCTACTGGGGATGTGCTCATGACCAAGGTACATGCCCTTGACCGGAATCGAACCTGGGACCTTTCAGTGTGCAGGCTGACGCTCTATCCACTGAGACAAACCGGTTTTGGCTGTAGCTTTCAAGTAAATACTGAGATTGAGATGTGTGAATCTTCCAAATATGTTCCACAGTTTCAAGATCATTTTTTAAAATCTGTCTTTATTTCTGAAAGTATTAAAATGTCTCCCCTTTTTCCACCACTGACACCTACCCAGCTCTCACTGTACTATTATCTGTGCCCACGGTGATTTTGAACTTACATACATATATGCATATCTCAAAATCATTTCTATCTATTCGGGTTTCTTTGTCTTTCCATATAAAGGTTAGCATCAGCTTACAGCTATTTACAAAATCCTATTGGAATTTTAATGAGGATTGTACTGAATCTACAGATTAAATTGGAGATAATTTATTCCTTATAAACAATATTGAATCACTCAGTCCAAGGAGCAGTCCATCTTTTCATTCATTTTGTTGTTTACTTTTATTGGTGTTTTATAGTTTTCAATGTATATATTCTGAACATATTTTGTTAGGTTTTTACCTGATATTTCAATATTATTTAGTGTTATGGTCTATGATAATTTATTTTTTTAAACTTTCAATTGTTCATTGGTGTTCGGTAGAGAGAAAATTGATATTTTCTTAGAGTTAATATCTTAAGATTTGATAAACTCCTTTATTCTGGAAACATTTTTGAGCTCTTGATATTTTCCACAGAGAAAGTCATTTCACCTGTGAATGGAAAATACTTTATTTCTACTTTCATGTCTTGCGTGCTTTTAATCTGTGTCATGTGATCGTTGCATTGGCCAGTAGATATCCCACTGTTCTGAATGTGAGTCAGGAGAGAGTGTTTTGACCTTGTTCCTGACGACAGGCCTTCACGATTAAGTGTGACAGTAATGATGGGTTATTACAGATTTCCTTTGTAGGTGGGGGAATATCTTTTATTCCAAATTTACTGAAATTATTATAAATTTATGTGTTTTTTAAATGCTTTCTCTATGTTTATTGATAGGATGTGAGCTCTTTTCTTGTTAGGTCTCTTAATATACTGGATCGCATTGCTATACAGGTGTTGAAACTGCCTTGAATTATTAGACTGAATTACATTTGGTTGTGATGTATTATCTTTGTTTATGGCTTGATTCCATTTGCTAAAATTTTTGTGGAGGACATGTGAGTTTATGTTTATCGTAATTTATATTTTTTTTCCTTTTTTTTAAACATTCTAATTTAATTTTAAAAATTCTAATTTAATTTTTCCATCACCTTTTATTCCCTCTATGCCATCTACCACTTCTGCCTATCCCCTCCACCCTCACAGTCACCACACTGTCCTCCATGTTCATGAGTGTTCTCTCCCTCTCTCCCTCTCTCTCTCTCCTTCCAACCCACCCTCTCGCACCCACACCCAAGCTGCCTGCCTGTTCTCTCTCTCTGAGTCTGTCTCCATTTTGCCTGGTAGCCCAGTTCGTTCATTACATCTCACCAGAGTGAAGTCATATGGTCCTGGTCTTCCTCTGACCGGCTGATTTCCCTTTGATAATGTGCTCTGGCCCATCCATGATGCTGCAAAGGTAACATTTTCTTGCCGAGACCGGTTTGGCTCAGTGGATAGAGCATCCGCTTGCAGACTGAAAGGTCCCGGGTTCGATCCCGGTCGGGGGCATGTGCCTTGCTTGCGGGCACATCTCCACTGTGGGGTGTGCAGGAGGTGGCTGATCAATGTCTCTCTCTCATCGATTTGTTTCTGACTTTCTATCTCTCTCCCTTCCTCTCTGTAAAAAATCAATAAAATATATTAGAAGAAAAAGGTAACATTTTCTTTTTACCGGAGAGTGGGAACCGATGCTGGAAAGTTCCACAGCTTTCCCCACTCAGCTACTGATGGGCTGGGGCTGCTTCCAGATCGCGCCATTTATAGAAAACGCTGCAGGGAAGGAAGGGTGCACCTCTTCTTTCGCATTCATGTTTCAGGATGAGTTGGGTAAATTCCCAGAAGAGGAATCCCTGGGCCATAAGGCAGTTCCCTTTTTAACTGCGGTAACCCCGTACTGCTCTCCACGGTGGCCGTACCAGTCTGCATTCCCACCAACAATGGAAGAGGTGCCCTCTTCTCCACATTCTCACCAAAATGGGTTGATTGATTGATGATAGCAGAGCTGACAGGTATGAGGTGACACGCCATTGTGGTGGTAATTTGCATTTCTCTGATGAGTGACATTGAGCATCCCACCTGGATGTAGTCTGTGGAGAAGTGTCTCTTCAGGTCTTTGGCACATTTTTGAATTAGATTGTTTGTTTTTTTGAGTTTTAAAAACTCTTTATTATAAATTTTAAACATTAAACCCCATATCAGATGTATCATTGGCGACTATGTTCTCCCATTCAAGGTTTGTCTTCTAATTTTTTCGATGTTTTTTTTTTTTTTTTTTTTTTTTTTGCCATGTGAAAAGGAGGCAGAAACATACTGTGGACTAAATTTTAATAATGGTTTAAAATTTATAATCATTTAATAATTTTTGGCAAAATTGGATGTGACAAAGGATGAAACTAGAGCACCTCCTTACACCACACAAACCCACCGTGGATTAAAGAATTAAATATTAGACTCCAAACCATAAACATTCTAGAAGAAAACATAGGCAGTAAAATCCCAGCACTGGTTTTCCCTGATCCATCCCCTCAGGCCAGGGAAACAAAAGGAAAAATAAACAAATGGGACTACAGCAAACTGAAGAGTTTTGCACGGCAAAGGAAACCACAATCTGTTGTTTTTGAAGTTGCCAAACTTCTTCCAGAATAGCCAGGAATGGCCACAAAAAAAAAAAAAAAATCAACTTGATCTGATGCGTCTGGCTAGGGAGATGCCTATATTTTCTACCTTTAAAAAATATCTGTCTTGCCCTTGCTGATTTGGCTTATCGGTGACTAGAGCGTCCATCTGCTAACTGAAAGGTTCTGGGTTTGACTCCAGTCAAGAGCACGTGCCCCAGTGGGGGGGCGTGACCCCAGGAAGGGGCATGCAGGAGGCAGCCGATCAATGATTCCCATCATTGATATTTCTCCCTCTCCCTTTCTCTCTGAAATCAATAGAAATATTTTAAAAAAAATATTTGCCTTGCCTTATACCCTGTCTTTATTTACTGTGACTAGCAAAACGAATGGTGATTGGAGAGGATGTGGTTTACTTAATACCAGCGTTCAGAGGAGCCTTTCTGTATAACTGGCACTCAGGATTTTTGCACCGGTTTTCAAGAATGACAGCAAAAGCACCTTTATCTGACATTTAGGATGATTAAATTTTGAAAAATCACTTGGCATATTCATCATGACTGCACAGGGTGCTCTAGCTATATAAGGCGATGGATCATGTGAGCTTAACTTATATTTAAGATGTGCTGGCCTGATATTATTGCGTTAGGCAGTATTGCTGAAATGGAAATATAAAATTCCGCTGCCATGAGATCAAGTTTGTGCCTGCCCTACACCATAAATTAGTTTTCCAAAGTTTTAAAATGCAATGTGTATGCTGGTTCTAGTCGTGCGAAATAGCAAACTGTGCTTAAATGTATAAAATTAAGCCTATCCTGAGTGAAAGCAGATTTTTTTCATTCACATATCATTGAAAGAGGAGTGAAGGTTATTTTAACCGCCAAGAATGTTTATGTGAAGCGAAAAGAAAGACACCGGTTGTGCTTGAGAGTTCATTTTTAAAGCAGTATATCCTTCTGACCCATAATGCCAGCTTGTTCTGGGCCTACCTATGTATTGGCTACTCTAGCAGCATAATAAGAAATTTACTGAAGTGTGCAGAGGAAGGCATTGCAATAACCCACATTCCTAAAAATGCACCACTTCTGCCATCCTAATATGAAAAAACGTATGTTCAAGCAGAAATATCAAAGAAAATGTTACAATGAGCCTAACTCAATTACGAATGTACACAATTGGTCGCTTACCTATAGGAAAACATTTGAAAAAAAATTGACAAATACAGTTTGACAAAATAATAGTTATCAGTGGGAAATAACTTAAAATACGAATGAGCCAAAATATCACTTAAGCCAAGACCTGTTTGGCTCAGTGGATAGAGCATCGGCCTGCGGACTGAAAGGTCCCCAGTTCGATTCTGGTCAAGGGCATGTACTTTGGTTGCAGACACATCCCCAGTGGAAGATGTGCAGGAGGCAGCTGGTTGATGTTTCTAGCTCTCTGTTCCTCTCCCTTCCTCTCTGTAAAAAAAATCAATAAAAATTAAATATATATATATATATATATATATATATATATATATATATATATCACTGAATCGAAGAATGAGAAATAAACAAAATAATGCATAAATTATTTGGTTTTCCTGTTTGCAAAATTTAAACAATGAACAAAAAGGTTTACTTTAACCAAAGCATAAAACTATTGAAAGAGTAGGTCATTTCTTGCTAAATATAAAGTGATACTATTAGCTACTTGTACCATAATATTGAATACATAAAATTTGTCAAACTGTATAACCATTTAATAATTTTTGTTTGATAAATACCTACCATGCTGTCCATGGGAATATTTTTGATTTGCATGTCTTCAGGCATTTATCTTACTGCCAACATAGTACAAATTAAGTAAAATTGTAGCTTTAATTTTACCTCAACTATTATACTACTAGAGGCCCAATGCACAAAGATTTGTGCAAGAATAGGCCTTTCTTCCCCTGACTGCCAGCACTGCCTTTGCTCTGGCCGGACCCACCTTTCTGCTTTCCCTCATGTCCCACCCCTCCCCCAGCCACTCGGTGCCTGCATATGCAAATTAACCCCCATCATTGCTGGGTTAATTTACATACTCCTGATTGGCCGGTGGGTGTTGCGAATGTACGGTCAATTTGCATATTTCTGTTTTATTAGTGTAGATTGTATTGTGGCTTTATTTTTTTTTAACCTCAAATATTATACTATACTTAAAGGGAAATGGTAGCAAAATGACCTGTAACCCTTTGAAAATAATCACATCTAAGATAATTTATATGAGTAGATTCCTTTTGAATCGTATTTATTGAAACAGACTCATCTACTGAGTAATGCAAAATAAAATAAGCTTTATATAATGGCAATGTGATAAGTGATGCTAGAAAATAATCAATTTTAAAATTTTCCCATTTTTTTTCTAAATTAATTTAATGTCCTGGGGAGAGAAAAAATAGCAGGTATCACATACAAGATGGAACAAAAGTAGGTTTACAATTGTGACTACATGGAACAGTTTATTTTTGTACAGTGGCACCTCGAGATACGAGTGCCCTAACATATGAGATTTTTGAGATCCAAGCCATTGAGCGAGCAATTTTTGCTTTGAAATACGAGCAACATTTGAGATAGGAGTCATCGCTCGAATCGGCCGGCTGCACACGACCCACCAGTTTACCTCGACTCCAGTATCTCATAGTTTTCCACGCCTCAAGGTTATGGAACGAATTAAACTCGTATCTCGAGGTACCACTGTATTACCGTTCATATGGAAAGTAATGTAATAATTGTAAGCCTCCTTTTGCCACACCATGTTTGATATAAGTAAAGGGAATTTGACATTATTTACTGTTTGTGATGAGGGGTGTGTGTGTGTGTGTGTGTGCGTGCGTGCGTGTGTGTGTGTGTGTGTGCAGCATTTGTAGATAAAACAAGAAAATTACTTACGTTCCATCATGGTGTATGATTCCGCAGACTCACCAAGCTATTGTTACTTAAAGAGGAAAAGGAGCTTGTTTGTCTTTGCTGTGTAGTATGTGGTTCCCACCCAGACATTGTGAAGTTACATGTTAACTGGCGGGTTTCTGCATAGTAGAAAGACCATTTCAGTGCTCTATTTGTTAGTGCTTTGAAGGAGTGACTAGTTTCATATCTATCAACTGAGTGTTCCTTTGACCGGGTGATTATATAAATCTCCATTCCTCTAATTATTATTGAACCAGCTGTACCATTTTGCGAGGCTTTAACTGATTCATGTTCCAAAGAAGCATTTTTGACGTGTCTGCTCTCTATTTGAATGAGGGTCATGTTTTTAAGTTTTGAAAATTGTTGTTTTGTAATCAGCTCTCTAAATGGCAGTCGCATCCATTTGATAAGACGAAGCCCTGTCGTTCTGGAAATTTTATTGTGACACCGATTTGCCCCGGATCATGACTGAACACAGAGTGTGACGGCTTCTCTTTGCCTGTCTCCTAGGGGCTGGCTGGGTCATTATCACAACACATTTAATGAAGTTTGAAAAATGAAGTGGTTTTTTTTTCCTAGTCATTTCATACATTGGATCGTTTCTGAGGCCCTTCATTTGTGTCTATTTTCTGCTTTTTGAAAAATGTCCAGGGAGACAGGAATTGTGCCCTATCTCCCCGGCATCAAAGCAGACGTTCACACAAAAGCTATCAAAAGCTTAAAAGGGCTTATCTGTCTTCCCGAAACAACCTGCTCAGAACACATTACGCTGCCGGGCCATGCCTGAGAGAGGCCGCAGAGAGGAGCAGGCTTGGTGTCCAGAAAACATGGTTCTCCCGGCAGACTGACTCCCGGACTGTGAGACGGACGCATCCATCCCTGTGATTATGAGGACGCCGTTGACAGGGGGAGTCTCCTCCATCAGATGCTTTCGGTCCCAGGGGCTCCCCTGAAGACCATGTTTACAGATTTGCAATTTTTAAAAAGTTTCCAGTTACACTTTATGGTCCTCACGATTCTGTGTTAGTTTCCGGTGTTCAGCAAAGTGGTCAGAAAAGCATGGACTTCAGAGAGGCCCCTCTCCTGCTGCAAGTACATGGTCATGGCTGCGTACACGTTCATGACAATATCGGTGATTGTACGCCTATGTCATCACCTACCTCTCTGGGACTGTTCTGTAGCTACCCGCTCCAAGTGCCTGTAAAAGCACAATTCAGTCCAGATGTGACTCTGATTAACACTAATATATCATCTACACTAATAAGAGAGAAATATGCAAACTGACTGTCACTTCGTGATGCCCACCAGCCAATCGGGAGTGAGTATGCAAATTAACCGGACAAAGATGGCGGCGGCCCCAGCCACTCTAGACTTCTGGCCAGCATGCATGCAGGTGTGGAGTGGCCAGGGAGGGCAAAACTATTACCTCCCTCTCCTTCTTCACCCAGCCCTTCAACCTGCCCTGCCTCCAGCAGCCATCAGTCTGTCCTCTGAATCTATTTTCCTATTTGGTGATATATAGAACAGATTTCTCACTCATCTGGCGTGAATGCTTTGCTCTTCTTCTTTTAAACCATGTATTTCTACCCAGGAGAGATTAGATTAGAAACTCTTCTGAAGATAAACATGGTTCTGTTTAAAACCCTCAAATGCATTATCTGAAGGCTTTAGATTTGTCCTGTAAAGTATCACTAATTTGTAAATTTCCAAAAAATATATAAATAAATAAACAAAAAGGTCCTATCTTTTTCTTTGGTCAAGCTCCAGAGTTCCTTTTATCACTTCCATCGATAATATGATTACAGGGTAGTTTGGTAATCATATATTTCTGAATGTTAACTTGATTTTAACTCATTCTACCATGCTATTTTCTTTGCTATTTCATTTTTGAGCCTTAATAGACAAAAATGTCCTCCAATAATGTTTAATTTACAGGATTATTAAGGTTGATTATGTCACTCATGGTGTTAAAACTGATAAATGAGGTTTTAATACTTCTTCACAGCATTTAATTTTAGGATACATGATTAAAGTTGAATTTTTCTAAGCTTTTTCCACCACATAGGATATTTTTTAAATGTGTTTTTTGTTTGTGTTTGTTTTGTTTTTGCTTTAGATTGAATAGAGTGGAGAGAGTACTAATGGGGGTTACAGTTCTAGTTGAATTGTAATTTTTTGATGTTTATAAAAGTGATTTGTTTGCCACAGACCCTATGAATCCTAGCTTATATCAGTGAGTCAGAAATAAAAATTCAGAGTTGCACATTCTTTCTATCAAGTAACAATGGCTACATGTGTGGAGAACTAGAAATATTTCTAGGCTTTTCTAACATAACTAGAGGCCCGTTGCATGAAGATTCGTGCAATAGGCCTTCCTTCCCCTGGCTCAGGCACCAGTTTTCCTCCAGCACCCGGGACCCAGGCCTTCACTCTGACGTCCACCTTCCATCTTTGCTCCAGCCTGAGCGCCGCTCCTGAAGCTCCCTCCACCCCCCACCCTCCCCTTCAGAGCAGGCGTCCCACCCCACCTGGCCACCCCACTCCTGCATGTATGCTGCCTGGAGGTTAATTTACATACTCACTCCTGATTGGCTGGTGGGCATTACGAAGTGCCAGTCAGTTTGCATATTTCTCTTTTATTAGTGTTGATGATATATCAGTATTAATGAGAGTTACCTCTGAACTGAATTGTGCTTTTACAAGGCTGTATACTTTTCACTCACACCCGTTTGTCTTAGTTCAGGGTCTTTCCTTTTCTAAGTGTACCAAACAATAGTACTAGTAAAGGTATGCCCTGTATTCCTACAGAACTTTATCTTAAGGGGGTTTATTGCTCAACAAGTTTCCATCTTGTCATAATGAATTATACAGATTATTTAACCATAAATTAACTTTTGTTAATAAAGTGCCTAAATTATTTAACAAGTTAGGGAAAGGATTGCAAACTTATCTACTTCTTTAATTATTGAGGAGAGTGTCCTCTACAAAATTCAGATTTAATTGTGCTGGATTTTAGCATTAATAATACATAATGCTAAAAATAACCCACAAATTATACTTTCCTTCTAAGTAAGGAGTCGGCCTCAATACATGAGATCTGTGGTTTTATGCTGGGAGCTTTTTTGTTTGGTTATTATGTTACTGTTTGATTGTTTCTTCTTCCTATTTAAATATTTAATGAAAGTTTTATCTAGTGTGTGCTCTGAGGCCTTAAAGCAAAGGGCATAATTTAAAAGATCTAATAAGTAAATAAATGTCAGAAAGCTGAAAAAGTATGGGTTATGCAAAATATATTCAAAGCACTGTTCTAATAATAGAATAATAAGTCCTGTTGTTCTCTTGAGATAAGGAAGCATAAGAGATGAGATTCAAAAGTTATGAAAACTTCTCTGGCCTGGTCAATGTTGCTCAGTGGTTGGGCATTGACCTATGAACCAGGAAGTTTTGGTTCGGTTTTCAATCAGGGTGCATGCCCAGGTTGTAGGCTCTATCCCCAGTAGGGAGTGTGCAGGAGGCAGCTGATCCATGATTCTCTCTCATCATGATATTTCTCTCTCTCTTTCCCTCTCCCTTCCTCTCTGAAATCAATCAAAAATAGATTTAAGAAGCTATGATATCTTTTTAAAACATGGCAGTGCAATGCTAATTTTTGTGTCTCTGTTTAGGTATCTTACACCCTGTAGTTGTGAAAAATGACCAGTGTAGCCCGGCTGGTGTGACTCACGTGGTTAAGCATGGTCAGCTAGCTGACTGGCTAGTAAGAGTGGGTTAAGACCCTGTATAATTCTGAAAAGTGGGTAAACTTTTCCCAGAAATAACATTAATGGTGCATGCTGAGAACTTTATGACCTAGTCCAAGAGCTCAATTAAATGGGACACAGGCAGTAGAGATTAGAAGTTGAAACCATTAAATAGACGAGAGCTGTGTGAGTTGGACGGGTTTTCAAAAAGGGGAACAGAAGCAGGAACTGTGGATTGTAACTGGTACAATAACCCATTCATTTACTAGCTTCTAAGCACCGAAGCCAGAATCCGAGAACAGCTGTGTCTTCAAAAATAGCTCATTGACATGTAATCACTGAATTATATAGACTACTAGAGGCCTGGTGCACGAAATTTGTGCATGGAAGCGGTGTTCCCTCAGCCCTGCCTGCACCCTCTGCAATTTGGAACCCCTATACCTTTTCCTTATCTAGCTAACCTCTTCACATTTAAAAAAAGTTAACTGAAATATCACCTACTCTAGGAAATCCTCTCTGAACAAATGTCTTTACAATCTGTAATATATATTTTCATAGTATACCATTCTTTTTCTTTAACAGCTACCTAGAGTGGATGCAATGTGGTTTTCATTCTTGCATCTGAAATTTCTCTTCTTGCTCTTGTACTAGCAAAGCCTGTCCAATTTACATTTGCCCTTCAAGGGCTTCTATTTGGTTCAATTCCTAGTTGGCTCCCTGCTTTTTTTTTTTTAAGCAATAAATATAGATTGTGATAGCAAGCCTCACTTGTAATCAAGCCTGTAGGTCTCTCTATCTGAATAGTTCTATAATACCTATCACTTCAGCCTACCAGAGGTTGTGTTCACTTATAGAAAATAACAATCAATGTCACTTGATCATTTGATCCTCTAGTATATTTTATAGCAAATGTATTATTCTAGTAATTTAACTATTACAAAACTGAGGAGTACAGAAATAAATCATGACAAGTTACACATGTGTCTTCACTAACAGCCCTACTTAACATGTAATGCTCACCTCATAAACCATGCCGTCTTGGTGGGAGTTCAGTTCCGCAGGCCCTCATTTTATAGTGGTGGTGTGAGAGTTGTATGTTACGATGTGTGTAAAGCATATGCTTAGGACAGTTCCTAGTAAGCACACAGTATATGTGAAATATTTTGCAAACGTCATATGGAGATGATGATGAAATCAAGGTGGCGTACACGTTAGAAATTAGGCTAGACTCAGCTAGGTTTTCATGCCGTTGCTGTATGACTTATACAACACTGCGCATTCAAAACACAAACTTCCTAAATGAGTATAAGCCAGTAAATCGCATGGATTGTATTACATAATGTTAAGAAAATAGAACTCGGCTTTTGATTTTCTGACTACACACAAGTAATTTCTAAAGTACACCAAGTAAAATGCCACACTTTATTACCTTAATGCTATGAAAGCTACTTCAGTACAAATAAAAACATACCGCAATCATAAACTAAGTAGATAGTTAGCATTGTTTTTTATATCCTATGAGAAATAAGGATGTGATTACAAAATTAAATAAGGACAAAAATCTCTAGGAGTTGGCAGAAAATGTTTGCATATGCCATTGGAATCTTTTATTGTCAGCACTTTGGAATCCAGCTATTATTATATTCTGTGAAAAATCAACTTTGCTTTTCCGTATAAACTAATCTTCAAAAAGATATTCATATATCATGAAACTGTCCTCAAAAAAAAAATAAAATCAGGTTAGAAGCCTACCAGCAGCTAAACTAACACGATGTTTATTTTCTCTTCACTTACTACTATAGGTGGGAAAACTCTATAAAAAAACCTATATATTTAGAACCTACCTATCAGGATTAAAATAATAATAATATGGAATCCTTGTTACCTGCTAATGTAATTATAGTATATACAATATCAGAACAATCTTCTTGGAAATGGAATCTCTTGTAAGAATGGTTGTGTGTGTGTGTGTGTGTGTGTGTGTGTGTGTGTGTATGTGTGTGTGTATGTATGTGTGTCCGTTTTATATTTGGCATGGGAAAGATTAATAACAGTGCACTGATCTATCACTGCCCCCTGCACCCTTTGTCCCATGATTTCCTAACATAACTCAGTTATTTCCTGCATGTTGACCTTGATTCCAATCAGTCCTTTTCCACATTTCTTCACCTGCTGCTGTGAAAAGAATAAGAATACTAAAGCAAGCACTCTAGTAACCAAGGCTGCTTAAGCAGTGCCAGAAAATGCTTTCAAATATTTCCTTCCCACAAACACCACCTCCCCCCCACACACACACACACCTCACTGGCATCACACTACATATTAAGCAATGTTGTAACTGTTGTAACTGAGAAAAAAAAATTAATCTTTTTTATTTTTTTAACACCAGTACCTTTGAGTAACCCTTGACTGAGAACTCTGAGGATGTGTTAATGCAGCTTTAATTAGTGGAGTTTAATGAAACCATGGCCACATCCTGTTGGTCTGAGCTTCAGCGTAAGATGTGTCCCAGGACAGAACACTGTCTTCACCCTTTAGTCTGCACTCAGCCAACTCCAGCTTCCTCCAGCCACCAACCCGGCCACGGTCCTAGAAAGGCCAACAGTCAGATGCCCTCCTTCACGCGAAATTTGCCACCCATCCTGTCGCTCACAATCCCACATCTAACCAGGAGGAGGTATACATCAGAAATGATCAGAATAGCCCTGACTGGTTTGGCTCAGTGGATAGAGCGTCAGCCTATGGACTCCAGGGTCCCAAGTTCGATTCTGGTCAAGGGCATGTGCTTTGGTTGCAGGCACATCCCTAGTGGGGGGCGTGCAGGAGGCAGCTGGTCGATGTTTCTCTCTCATCGATGTTTCTAACTCTTTATTGGTCTCCCTTCCTCTCTGTAAAAAATCAATTAAATATATTTAAAAAAATGATTGGAATAGCCCTGGGCAGTGTAGCTCTGTTAGGCACTGTCCCCCTCACTGGAAGGGTTCCGTTCACTGAAAGGGTCATCCACTCATTGGTTGGATACCCTGGCAGGGTATATGCCTCGGTTGGGGGTTTGATCCCCAGGAGGGTCTCTGCAGAAGGCGGCCTATCCATGGGTCCCTCTGACATAGATGTTTCTCTCTCTCTCACTCTCCCTTCCTCTCTGCAAAATCAATGAAAAATCCATAAAATTTATCAGAATATGTGTGTGCTTGAGTACATGTGTGTGCACCCAGCTTTTCATAAAAACATCAGCTGTGAAGGTAACATGCACTCAATGCTTCTGTGTTCCCTCAGGGGCTTTCTGTCATGGGCTCCGTGTTGCCTTTTCTCTGACACCACCTCCCGGTGACACGCGTGTCTCCCTGTCCTGTGTTCCACGTTGGTTGAATCCTCAGACTTGACATCACAGTCGGACAGAGCGTCACCCACCTTCCCTTCGGCCTTTCACACTCAGAAGCTCTGCTCTTGTTCGGCTCTGTCTGAATCCATCACTTACACCTTGAACTTTCAGGAACCTGTGCCATGACCAAGGATCGGTAATTACCTTCTCTCCTTGAGAAATAGCCTTCGTATCCGGCGTATTAATATTTCATGGGTATATTTCCATAGGAGTTGATGATATTTGTTTAAGCAGTATTCACAAAGCCAGCCAGTCTGACCATCGTGGTGAAGAGGTATTTCTTTAGAAAATAACTCTTTCATCTTGCTCAGCTTCTTTGGGGATCGGAAGTGATTATTAACATGTACAGTGGTACCTCGAGATACGAGTTTAATTTGTTCCATAACCTTGAGGCGTGGGAAACTATGAGACACTCGAGTAGCGGTAAACTGGTGGGTCGTGTGCAGCCGGCCGATCCGCGCGATGACTCCTATCTCAAATGTTGCTCATATTTCAAAGCAAAAATAGCTCGCTCGACGGCTTGTATCTCAAAAATCTCGTATGTTAGGGCACTCGTATCTCGAGGTACCACTGTATTTGTATTGGATTTTTTTTGTTTAACTACTCCTATCCTGGGTGTCAGTTACTCCGTGAAAAAATCATTTTATTTGATGCAAAACAGTTAAAAAATGAACTTCCCTTTAAGTAGAAAACCTCTTGAATTGGCTCTTCCTGTCTGCTCCAGAGGAATTGCTCAACCTCCCCCGAGACTCAGGACCCGGGTACCCAGCTGGCATTTCCCCAAGCAAGGGCTCTGCAATGACCCACTGATGTCCAGGCGCCGAGCCCCCGGCAAGGACAGAGCGGCTCTCTGCGCCTTAGCAGCGGCTCAGGATCCTGGTTCTCCTGCTTCTGGGTAGGAGCGAGAGAGAGGGAGAGAGTGTGTGCCATTAGCGCTTGGAGGGGGAGAATATGAAATCTGTTTACAGCACGACTAGTATTTGCAGGTAGCTAAGTCAGCCAGAGCCGCACTGGCTGGTAACATCAGTGCCATCATTAAAGACGAGGTGGATCTCAGAACGTAATAAATTAGTGGGGGGTCATTATCTGTTCTTTGAAGACTCTTATCTTTTTATCACCTTCAAAGTGCTAACTTTTAACCTTAATCTGTTCTCCATCGGTCTATGCTTTTTATTTTATTTTATTTTTTTAGTGATCTTTGCCCACCAAGTCCGTGGGTTAAAAATGTCAAACCGCACTGCCGAAAGCCACACGGGGAAAGCTAACTTCTGTTCAGTAACCTCTGCATGCTCGACACGGTCCTCAGAACCTTCCATAGGTTCTCTCAGTCCTCAGGAAATACAGGAGGTAGGCGCTGTCATATTGCACATATGCATCATATAAGCTCACAGGGAAACGTGAGCCTATATGATACATGCGTGCAACCTGGTAACATTCTCAATTCACCAAAAGCCTGCATTTGATTGGAAGTATTTCAGAAGCAGAATTCTGACATGGCAGAAGTCTCTTTACAAGTGTGCCCCGATGTTTACATCACACGGATGACCTCTTACTGTGCAAACATATTACGTGGACACATGAAACAAGAAGAGGGATGTGAAACCACAGGCATGTCCTCAGAGGTACAGAACTTACCTGCATTCCAGGTGTGATTCAGCGGATAAGGCATCATTAGAAAAGCAGAATTCAAATGCCAGTTGTCATCCTCAATTCCTCCACGTAGAGCTAACACTGTATGAGCCTCCTCTGTCTTTTACTCCATGAGCGTATGTCCCTGTGTATACATAACATATGTGCATATAAATAGGCACATTATATTTAATAGCTGCATAGTAGTTAAAAGGCAGAAAGAGTCTGCTGTATTCAATTATTTACATTTAGATCTGTATCGGTTAGCTTTTGGTGAATAAGAAATACACCACCAGCCTGGCTGGCATGGCTCAGTGGTTGAGCATCGACCTGTGAACCAGGAGGTCACAGTTGGATTCCCAGTCAGGGCACAGGCCTGGATTGCGGGCTCCCTCCCCAGTGAGGGGTATGCAAGGAGGCAGCTGATCAATGATTCTCTCTCATCAATGATGTTTCCCTCCTTCTCTCCCTTCCTCTCCCTCTCCTTTTCCTTCTTTCTCTCCCTTCCTCCTCTCCTTCTCCCTCTCTCTCACTCTCTCCCTCTTTCCCCCTTTCCATTCCTCTTTGAAATCAGTGAAAATATATGTTAAAAAAGAAATACACTACCAGTTTGTGGCTGCCAGCCATACCCAGTTATTATTTTACATTGATCTGTCAGTCACACGGTTCTGCTGAATTGGACCCTGGTTTCCTCACGGGTAGGTTTGCTCCTGCGTCTGTGGTGACTGGATTGGCTGTCTCTGGACTTGCTGAGCTGGAAGAGCCTCAGGTGGAAAAGTCACTTTATTCCACATGGTCTCCAATCCTCCGGCAGACTTCCTTAGGTTGTCAGACCACCGATGGCAAATTCTTGCTCTTGTGGATGTGACTAAGATCCAACAGAGAGAGCTCTCTCAAGCAAGTGCTGGGAGGAGGCCGAGGGTCCGGAGAGAGCAGACACTTGCAGCTGCTGGCATGACATTTGCTCCTGTCCTTTGGCCAAAGCAACTCCAAGAGACAGGGCCAGACTTCGCAGTGTGTGTGGAAGTGACCTTCCAAAGAGCATGTATGCAGAGAGGCATGAATTGGTCAGATGTTGAGGACATCAAGTCACTCACGATTTCTTGATTATCTCAAGCGTTCTTCCTAAAACACACAATGCTACAGAGAACATCCTTCAGCTAATCTTTGTTGTACTTCATTCTTGGCCAAAATCCTAGTCATTGTAGCTCTGGAGGATGCAGTGCTGAACATTATCATATATCGAGGGTGTCAAACCACAGGCGACAAATTCTAACACCTGTGGGATGGACTTGAATGAACAAGAATGACATGATACTGTTTGCGCAGGGCCATGGTAAGATGTTGAGAAATACCACACACAGGATGCGATTCTGCCTTTCTTTCCCTGTGGCCACAGCACACGGCCTCGGAAACATTAAGAATCAATGGTGTGTGCAACGTTGGTGTTTTCAGTATTTGGGTTCACACTGTTGCATTCTTTTTGGCAGATGGTTGCCTTCAGGATAGAATCCCCATCATTTTATGTCAAACGTGAGAAATATTAGGTACGACAGTAAATATTATCCTGGCTGAGAAATACACAACCACGTCTTCAGGCAGTTTTCCTGTCGAAACGTGTTTATCCCACCTCACCAAGAAGCCCAACAGCAGGATGACCACATTCCTTTGGAGATGTGATGAGAAAAGGAGTTCTTAGAAAATGAATGAATAAAATGATTCAGATGAAGACACTTCCGTTGGATCAGTGTTCTCTCTAAACATTGACCTTGGTCAGTCCCCTGGCACATGTGAGTGCCGTGCCTGGTACCTAGTGTTGCCGATTAATTTTCTTCATAAATATTTTGCCTTCTAATGGTCGCGAGTGATATATGATAGAATTTAATTTGACATTCCAATTACTAGTGGAGTAGATAATGCATTTGTGGACTTAATTGATAAATTATTTCTCCATGTATTCAGGAAAACATCTTTTGAGGTCCCTGCTAGTATGGCTCAGTGGTTGAGTATCAACCTATGAATCAGGAGGTCACCATTTGATTTCTGATGGGGGCATGTGTCTGGGGTGTGGGCTCAATCCCCATGAGGGGACCTGTAAGGAGGCAGCCGATGAATGATTCATCATTGATGTTTTCTCTCTCCCTCTCCCTTCCTCTCTGAATAAAAAAAAAAAAAAACTTTCAGGGGGTTTTCTGCCTTTCAGTTTATAGGAACTTAAAGTATGGTAGGCATATAAAATCTGGCTGTCATTTTGTTGCATTATTTCTTTTGATTTGGTTTATATTAAATTTCCTCAAAATACATAGGCATATGGAGCATAACGGTTATTTATTTTTAGGTTCAAGGATTCTTGATGTTTATTGAGTAAACAAACCTTTTTTTGCATAGAATAGAAATAGTCCTTTGGCTTTACATTCATTTCCTAGGTAAACATAAATTCGTTTCTACGTTTTTATACTCTTTTATGTTAATATTCAAAAGACTAATATTTGTACAAATTACATATTTTCATAGGAAACATTTTATACTTCTCTACTTGGTCACATATTGTTTACATCTGTAAAAATATTATGACTTGGCTCATATAACATCAATACATCCTTGTTATGTATATTCTTATCTCTCTTGTAACATTTGTCTCTTTTTCCCATAGAATATCTTTGCATTTCCTTTTGAAACTGATTATGAATTTACTCAGATAATTATTTTTCTATGTTTATTGTCTTAACTAATTATCTTAATAACTCCAGGCATTGTACAAGGTACCTGTTTTTACATATGATTCATATATCATAATGATTTGTCTCTTCTAATAATTCTGATCTTTTCTTATTACATTTAATTATCTTTCTTCAATAACAGCTTCTGCCATTTCCTTTTTTTTAAAATATATTTTATTTTTTACAGAGAGAATGGGACAGGGATAGAGACCTTCTGCATGTCCCCTACTGGGAATGTGCCAGCAACCAAGGTACACGCCCTTGACCGGAATCAAACCTGAGACCTTTCAGTCCCCAAGCCTACACTCTATCCACTGAGCCAAACCAGTTTCGGCTAGCTTCCACCATTTCTGGTAGCTCGGATATTTATGGCTCTGGAGTTTTGAAATTGCTCCAGCATTTTGTTCTTCCGTATAAAATCCCCTGTTGCTTTTGGGCTAACACCATTTAATATATGTACATACTTCCTTTCTGTTCCCATGTTCCACTAGTTCCCCTACCCTTTAAGAATATTCAGCAAGAAGGATCTATGGAGCTCAGCCTGCCAAATGACCATCATTAATTAACTTAAACATCGATGTGGTGACTGGGATTTCTGATTTTGCAACAGGACTGCTGTGTGAGGTAGCGACAATCTGCACGTTGAGTTCAGGCCTGGAGTGTTCGCAGTGGGGAGCGGTAGCAGTTGGAAAAGATGGGAAGTGCGCGGGCCAACAAGCATTGAGTTCTTCGTGAATGGGCATTAGAAGGCCTCCACGCACTGATCAGAAGTAGTTCCTTCCACCTTCTCCGATGCCCTGGGAGGGCCCTTCTCCCTCCTGCAGAGCAAAACAGATCGATTCTAGCATCCTGTTCTTGCTCTTGCTTTGAAACCATTTGCTGAATAAACGCATTGGGAAAGGATTTAATTTTACACACTTTTAATATGGATAATTTCCACATATATATATATACATACACACAGTGGTACCTCGAGATACGAGTGCCCTAACATACGAGATTTTTTAGATACGAGCCGTCGAGCGAGTGATTTTTGCTTTGAAATACGAGCAACATTTGAGATAGGAGTCATCGAGAAGATCGGGCCGGCTGCACACGACCCACCAGTTTACTGCAACTCGAGCGTCTCATAGTTTCCCACGCCTCAAGGTTACGGAATGAATTAAACTCGTATCTCGAGGTACCACTGTATATATATACACACATACATACATACATACACACTCTCAGAGAAATAGCTTGTTCCATAAGTGTTTCATAAATGTATATTTTTTTCTCTCATCTGATCGTAAACTAGCATAATATAGGTTCTTATATCCCCCTAACGTACTGGGCATACTTGTTCCATCATGTCAATTCATTCAATACTTAACCTTACAATAGGCGAGTGTCCGTGAATAAAGCAGGAAGGAAAAACATCAGGTCTGCCACTAGATATTTTGGTGATTATTTTTTATTCCAAAAGAGGGTAGCTAAACCATCGAGTTCTCCAGTAGACAGTGTGCATTTCCCCTGTTTTGCTTTCATGTAGAATATACCCATGCAAAAGTTAGTCATTTGCACGTATACTCACCACCTTTTAAGTAATATCTGTACTGTACAAAGGGGGATGGATAGGGACCTATTTTCAGATTTAGTCATTTGTCTCAAGAGATGACTGCATTGAATAGCCGCCAAGGTTTTGTTAGTAGAGACAAGAGGAAGGATTGAATGCAGGGTTCAGTCATAATCACTGCAGATATTTTAATAAACTGGCCTTGTATGCAGATCTCAAGTTCATTAGGTTCAAGTTGCAGCCGCAAAGTAGGACATTTATGTAATCCCAAACCAGCCAGCAGAGCTCAGGAATGCCACTTCGTATCAAGCACTGACCAAAGCTTTCCCCCCAGTTACAAATAAGTTTGGTCTAGAATACCATCCCTTGTTGCCTCTTAGCAACCGCCATTAATTTATGGAGTGCTGTCAGGGGCTGTCTTATACCTGAATTAGGTTCCGCGCGCCTCCAAACAGCCTGTTCTCCTAGCAGTCTCCCAAAGTTATTTTCAGCTCATATTCCTACGCACATATTGACAAAGCAATTACCCCACCCTGATGGCGAATCGCGCGTTGGAAATTGTTTATTTTATTTCATTGAGCTTAGAAGGGAAGGGGTCATAAATTTGGCTCAATAAAAGGAGGATGCTAAGAATGTGAATTCTCACGCCAGGAGGATATAGTAATAAATTTGACAACCGGAATCACTGCCATAAAATGAAAGCATTTTATTGGTACTTACTTTATAGACACTTATATTAACATATAAAACACGAATGCCATGAAATACCTTACATTTAATGACATGCATGTAAATTTCCCAGCGCGTGTCGTTCTCCACCAGGATCTTGCACTGATTGTCAATTATAAATGTTAACAGCCGTCGGTTGTATGTTAAGATGAACTTTTAATGGAATGACAGTGTGGTGTCGCCTAATCTAAGAACACTCGCCACCTCCGAGTCAGTGACATGGCTGGGAAATCCATGAAGATTAAAAGAACTACAGTGAAGATGAAGCTGATTTTTCATCTATAATTAAGTTACTGGGATGCTGACGACTCTCTGGACCTTGGTTTTCTCTTGAAAACGTTGACCTTGGCTATGGGTGAGATCTAGAGTCTCCTATCTGAGATGTTATCTTCCTTCCGCCTTAGAAAGGTTAGTCTGGGGCTTTTAGGTCAGCTCTGCACGTCAAGAGCTTGGAAATAGTCACTCCAGGTCTTCCATCAAGAAAAATGTAGGCAGCCGAAACCGGTTTGGCTCAGTGGATGGAGCATTGACCTGCAGAATGAAAGGTCCCAGGTTCGATTCCGGTCAAGGGCATGTACCTTGGTTTCAGGCACATCTCCAGTAGGAGGCGTGCAGGAGGCAGCTGGTCGATGTCTCTCATCGATGTTTCTAACTTTCTATCCCTCTCCCTTCCTCTCTGTAAAAAATCAGTAAAATACATTTTTTAAAAAGAAGAAAAATGTAGGCAAACTGAAAAATAAGTGACTTTTCTTAGACCCATCGGAGATCGAGCTCTCACGGCAAATGACTTCAGGTTAAAATAATAAACATGCCAAATCTGGAGGTGCGAGGCCGTCTCCGCACATCCACGTGCTCATTACATAAAAGGGAAAACACTGTTTATTGCACAACGAGTGAAGGCCCACGTTTGTTTGCAGAAAATCTTGATGGAATAATGTTCGCCGTCTTTTCTATAAGAAGCGGTTGATGGCTCCATCTGCTCCCTTGGATATAATGAATAGATGCCACGCTTCCAACCTGCGTCCAAGATCAAGGACGAGGGCAGCTTCTCCTCTTCTGGGACACGCATTCCAATAATCCAGTGACTCGTGTGATACCTTCTGATATTTATAACTAAATGGAAAGCAAACGTATGTCTTGTTGCTCCAGCCTTGGGATTCAAGCCAGTTGGAGGCTGTTATGACATATGGAGGCAGGAAGCGATGGGATTGTTTTGTCGTTTTTCAAAATGCCCTATAAATACAGCAGAGACACATCCCGGTTTGCCCAGAAAAGCCTCCTCCATTTCTGCCTGCTGCACAAAGGCCCCGGATGGTAAACCAGGAGGTTGTGCTCAGCCAGTCGTTATCTGACCGACCTTTCTACAGAGCAGAAGAATGCTGGGTGGGTCTCAATATTCCCCTCAGCTACAGCAGTAAAACATTGATCTGAAACCCCCCCCAAAAAAGGGATGTATGGTCTCTTAAACACCCCACAAGATATTCCTGCAGGAAAATTTCACAGGACAGTAAACAACCCAGACAGGCGCTGTTTACAAATTGCTTCACAAATCACGGGTGGCACTGGCTAAACGGGCACCGGCTCACTTTCCAATGCTAATGCCACTTCTCTGATGGCTGCCGACAATACTGTCTTCTTCAGTTTATTGCAGGCCTTCAACACGATTATCCCAGGCACGGCAGTTTGTAAAACGGGAAGAAAAGGGAATTCCGTGCTCGGCAAGTCGTGTGCCATTGGTATTCACTTCTTGAGAATTTGCTTATTGGATGCTAACGTCCTCTGAATAGGGTCTCATTGATTTTTCCAAAAGAGAGTTAACTGAATTTCAAGTAGAGTGAAAAGATGTTCTCTTTCCCGCAATATCTTCACTCACTAAAAATAAACTTGGGAAATACTAATTTTGTTGAAAATCATATAGGATACTAATGTTTATGTAACACTTTATCTGAAGAGGAATATTCAATATTCTTATCAATTCGAAGATTAATACAACATATTTTTTATTGAAATAATTCGGACTGGTTAGATGCATCAACTAGTTTCTTACTGCTGATCAATACTATTAAACATAATTTCTGGTGTTGCTGTATTTGTGTAACACTTTTCTTATTTAGAAACATTTTGATTAACATTAAAACAGGTTTTTAAAATACCTTTGACTTAACTGTTACCATGTCACTTGATTTAATTTTCAGAGGACTCATGTGTCAAGGATAGTCTGTTAATTAAAACTGTTCCAAGTTCCAGCAAAATCGCAACTGCAAATTCAGTCATTTTTCATCATTAGCAGAAAATCGATTTCAATAATACTTCATTCCATTCTTACTTTAGATGACATTATTACAATTAGTAAGTCTGGAGTCTGCTTTACATTTTCTTTAAATGCAAAGAAATTTAACGTACCAGTGCATTTCAGACAATGAACATTTTATTAAAATTAATTGCTCTCAAAAGACTCAGGTTAAGTATTCTTGGCATTGTGTTTACAAGTTAATTTTCTAAATTTATTTTTATATTCAGTGCCAGTTTTGCTTTCCTTTTTGGAAATGACACGCACACTGGAATTTGGGGAACATGAAATGAAGAACAGAAAGGTTAAAATGCTCTACAGTGCCACCATTCATAAATAACGACTATTACTATTCTTCTGTTTCATCCCTGGCGTGTTCATTGCTATCGGTGTGGCTTACAGTGCACACCCTCATGGGAGTGCTTTCTGTGAGCACCTGTTCCTTCAGCAAACTCTGTCCCTCTCATCTTCACTGAGTTAGGAGCCAAGGTCATTGACCCAAAAGGTGCTGTGTCTGCACAGCGTTTTCTTTGGTTCCGTTGAGCCTCCCTTTCTTAAACTTGAACCTCAAGCACTCTCCTACTTTGACTTGCCCACTGAGGAACCTCCATCATATTTCACAACTAGGTCAGCTGAGAGGCCCGCTCCCCAAATGAGTTTGGGGACATGGGAGACATTCTGATGGTGACAATGCAGGGCTGATCCCATTGGAAGTTATTGTGCGGATCCAGGAAAAGTGAACGTCTTGTCACACAGCAGACCGTTCTTCCCCAAAAGATATCCCTCCCCAGATCCTAGTAGGGAGCCTTTGAGAAGAGTGTTTGTATTTTTAAGAAAAATCCCCACCTTGCTCAAGATGTGTTGGCTCGAAGCATTATCTTCCCTCTTCCAAGCCAGTGAGTGGCTTATTTCTCAGTATGCTTCACACCATGGTGGGAGAAGGCGATGCGTTTTTCTAACTGCATTGTAGATGGAGTACCTCTCCGCCATTTTCCTGTTGGTTTCGTTGTTGTCTGTGGATTCAAGAAATAGGAATCAACCCTTACATGTCTTTTATCAACCTTACTCTCCGCCTGAAGGTGGGTAAATGCCTGGGAAAAGGAAGACGTGAAATGAATGGCACAGGAATGGCTCTAAAAAGAACAGGGGGGCCAGGATGTCGGGGAGATTAGGAAGGATGGGCTCCAAGCAGGAAAGGACCATGTCATTCATTACAGAAGAGGGTACGGCGTGTCTCATTGCCAGTATTGATGGCTGGCGGGAATTAGATACTCTTTCTTATTAATGCTGCTTTTTCCAGCCTAATTCTCCCCCAAAATTCTAATTTTTTATAGTCAACTACTTTCTCCCTCTAGTCACTTGAATGGATTATATAAGACCTAACCTTACATCATCCTAAAATCTATCTCTATCCACAGCCTTCTTCCTCTCATTGGACCAAAAGTCTGTCTTTGCATTTTCAAGGATCCAGGACACTGGAGTCATCGTTGACTCCTTCTTTCTTCTGCAATCCAAGTTAGACCCACCAGAAAAGGTATCGGCTCTGCTTAAGAACACACATAAAACTATCCCTTCTGCTGCTCTAACCCAGAGCAGCCACCACCATTTACTCCTGGGATTACTGGAATAGACTCCAATTGGTCCTTCTGCTTTTATTCTTAGTCCACAAGGCCTGGCTGTATCCACTGTATGGAAGCACACAGAATGCTCCTTTCAAAGACCTAAACTCGGTCTTGTCCGTGTGCTCAGATCCTGTGATGATGCTCCCGTTAAGCCAAGTAAATACCAAGAGTCTCTGCAAAGGTCCATCCTCTGAGCTAGCTGTCTTAGTGCCCCTTCCTTCCCGCTGCTCCAAAGACACTCTCTTCTTCCCGCTTCCCCAAAGTCTAGGCACACCTTCACCTGATGGCCTGTGCACTGGAAATCTGCCTGCAATGCCTTATCTTTACATTCAGAGCTCACTGCTTCCCCTCTTCCAAGTCTTCACTCAAATATTGTTATTTTCTGGGAGACTATAACTGACCACACTACTTAATACCTCCTTACCTCATATTCCTGATTTCCTTAGCTCATTTTTCTTTCTCTGTATTCATATAGGTATTCCCTTTAAATAAGATAAGTCTATCCAGGTGTTATGTGTACTGCTAAGTTCCCTAACCAGAGGGTAAGGTTCAAGGTGCCCGAGATCTTGTCTGCTTTATTCAGCCATATATCCCAAGTGCCTAGAACAAGGTAAAGGAAAAGTAGGTGCTCAGGAAATAACTGTTGAATGAATGAATGAATGAGAGGTGAAGAGGGGATGTTATCTGTTGAAAATGATTTAAAAGATAAGATGGGACATGCTGGATTTTTTTTTTCTCCTGCAATAGCAGTTCCCTCCTATTTGTTTATTGTCATCAATAAATGAACATGTTGCAATATCTCTGGTTCTTGAAGAAATACCTCCTTTGGTCACATATTTCCTCCATTGACTACTCTCTTTACCCTACAATATAGCAGAACTCTAAAATTACTTCTCTTTTTTATCTTTGCTCCTCCCTCATCATTCTCAACCGAACTCTCTGGCATTTACTGGGTTGAAATTGTCCTTTGCAAGCCTCCACCTATTTCTATCTCCAAGTCAAAGGTTGATGGCCACTCATAGGTCCTTACCACATTGTGGGTCTCAAAACATTTGATTTAGTTGGTCCTGTTGGTTTATTTCGTTTTGATACTCTATTCATTTAGTGATGTATTTTTCCAAAACTTGTCTGTAAGTGATTTCCATGCACTGATTATCATTATGCTGTTTTTTACATAGAGCTGCTTTGCCAACTGTAAAAATGGGAGGTCATGTTGATAGATGATTAAGGGAAGAGAAGATTAATCTTGACTGGAAACATAATGTGGGAATTTATTAAGTCTAATGAAGTTTTGGAATTCTTTGGCTTCCTCCATTCTGGGTGGTGGTGGTTATGTGGACTTCTGTATTATATACCGTATTTTCCAGCATATAAGATGACTTTTTAACCTAGGAAAATCTTCTCAAAAGTCGGGGGTCGTCTTATACACCGAGTGTCACCTTATAGGGCGAGTATATCCCAAACTCTAGATTTGAACTGGAAAAGTTGGGGGTCGTCTTATTCGCCAGAGAATACGGTAGGTGTTTTGTTCCCATCTGTTTTCATTGTAACTGGGCTTCCAAAGAGAATCTGAGAGTGTTG
Organism: Lasiurus cinereus; assembly: GCA_011751065.1. Classification (NCBI taxonomy): domain Eukaryota; kingdom Metazoa; phylum Chordata; class Mammalia; order Chiroptera; family Vespertilionidae; genus Lasiurus; species Lasiurus cinereus. The sequence goes on along the minus strand of JAAGEH010000188.1, from coordinate 771,164 downwards.
GCAGCTTGAGTTCCAATACCCGGGTTGCTAGGGGCAGAGTGGGTATCCTGAGATACAGCCTTTCTGTGTTTTGGCTTTTAAAGTTGGAGTACAGAGCTGAACAGAACAGGCACATGTTCGCTGCAAGCTCTTCGGTGCGATGAAACCATAGTCTCAACATGACTTCAGTATGCCCCTGCGCAGACCCTCAGCCTCATACGATATCCCTTCCCCAGGAAAACGTTTTTAAAAACTTTCCAAGTGCTGAGAGATTTCTGAACTCGTTACTCTTTCAAGTTATGCATGGGGATCTGACCAATGTGTTTTGTGGTGCTAACATCTTAAAGTCCGATCATATTGCTGAGTCCAAAGAGAAAATACTGAGATTTCCAGGCGTGTTTTGTTTGGGTGTTTAAAAATTATAAAGCCGGAGAAGTTGAAATGGCCTAATTCTATATAATCTCTTCATAAACAAAGCGTCTATGTGTATGTGCATTTGCATACCGATGTATACAGTTTAGGGAAACGATTCAACTTCACGTTTCTCTCGCTGTTATCACTTGGTTTTATTTCAGGCAACTAATGGAGATAACGCATGTGCACACACCTATTTATGTAAAATCACACATTACTTACATGTGGTAAGACACAAAAGAATCAAGTAAAAAGGCTACAAGTAAAAGCATATGCAAAATGACAACCTATCTCTTGTCTAACGGACAACGAGATGATGGTGTATTCAGACTATTACAGTAGCGAGAAGACGTGTTAGCGATGAGCATCTGAGATGAAAGATCTGGAAGGTTTGCAGAGTCAGCAACAAGGAAGTCACAGGTGACTTAGGGCTCTTTTAAGGAGGGGACGGTGAGTCCTCATGAAGGGGGAGCTGGTTTATTCTGGACGAGGTGCGAACAGCGTGTTCCTCTGGAACACAGCAGAGTGGGAAGGCTCCGGGATAGATGTTTCTGGAAGCCTCAGGTGTCAGCTAAAGTCCAGCACTGCCTCCTGCTTTCTACCTGCCGATCTAAAAAAATAGTGGCACCGAAACCGGTTTGGCTCAGTGGATAGGGCGTCGGCCTGTGGACTGAAAGGTCCCAGGTTCGATTCCGGTCAAGGGCATATATATTGGTGGCAGGCGCATCTCCAGTGGGGGGCGTGCAGGAGGCGGCTGATCGATGTCTCTCTCTCTCATCGATGTTTCTAACTGTCTATCCCTCTCCCTTCCTCTCTGTAAAAATCAATAAAATATATATATTTAAAAAAAATAAAATAAAAATATAGTGGGGCTACATTATAAGTTCACTTGGCGAATGGATTTTTCGTTTATGGCACCAAGATAAAAACAGCAACGCTCTGCAAAGTCATTTTCTTAGAAAGAGTTTCCATGTTTGGTTTGAGCATAACTTATGTACATGGCCTCCTATCTACATGGGTAAAACGGCATGTGGTTACTTTGTGTCTCTTTATTGTCCTTTTCAAAGAATATTTAAAACGTGTGCATTTTCAGTCATGCTTAGGAGTACAACTAACTGAGCCAAAAGAACACCCGGGAACCAAATTATCTTTCTGAAAAGAATGGTCCTTTTTAAAAATAAAAACCTCAAGTGACTTATCACGCAGGGCTCTGTCTGAATTTCCAGCCTCCTCATCAATCTTTTGTAAATGGGATCTTGATTGTGTGAAACCCTGAATAGATCTAAAAATCAGCTAGTTTGCACACAATACTTCATTCGACTCTTTCAAGATGATTATTCCTAGAACGTTTGCTGAGCACACAGTGGAGTATGCAGGTATTGTGTTATGGACTTGTGCACCTTACACTTATATATAAGGTTATTAGCCTACTGGCTGCCAGCACCCGCTTCCCTCTGGCACCCGGACCCTGACTTCCTTGCAGCCCTGGCTTCGTCCAGAAGGTTGTCTGGAAGGACGTCTGGTCTAATTAGCGTATTAAGCTCTTATTATTACAGATGTTATCACGGCATTTAATAAAAATCAAATGAAAGTGGAAACACTTAAAAAATAGAACATTTAGCTTATAGTAACTATAGCATGGTCTGATTTTTCTTGGTTTAGAGTAAACAAAATAGCTTTATTCATGGAATAAGTCATTGTGAAGGAAAATGTGCATGAATATATTACCAGGGGGAAGACAATATCCTTTAAATATCAGCCATGTCAGGAAATACTTGGTTTGGCTTTAAATGATTAAATTTGTAACCCAAGATGTGGCGTGCCTCCATAGGTATCACATCTCAGAGAAAGACCTAGTTTAAGTCTGGTCTTTACTTTTATTCTTTCAATTAAGTCCTTCCAAGGAAAGCTAAATATAAGACTCCCTAGGGTTAATGAAATAACCCAAAACACACGCCAGAGGCATAGCACCTTCAAAGCTATTTTATTTGCTGAAAACCTGTACCTGTTGCCATGGAAATGATTCTTATAAAATCCATATGTAGAGATAAAGTAGTAAGAATAAGCAAAAATAGAGTGGAGTAATGTGTTGAAGAAAAATGAAAACTTAATTATGATATAAAAAGGTACCCAAAGAAAATCGTTTAATTCTAAATATATTTCTAAATATATGTTCGTACATTGAAATATATATGTATATAGAAATATGTATATATGTATATAGGAGTGTATATATGTATATAGAAATATATATATACCTGTATATACACGTGTATGTATATATAAACACACGTGTGTATTTATACATATATATGTGTATTTATACATATATATATAGTTACAGAAACCTACGGAAAAAAATGTCCAATACATTGTTGACATTTATTTACAGTTTATTCCAGGGAAGTACATAAAAGTAGTTACTGTTAGTAGACATTTAAGTTGATTTGCAAAAAGTGAAATATGTATGTAAATCTTAAAAACCTATACTATTAAGCAATGTTGTGTACTATATATTATTCAAGTTCACAGACTTTAACTTCACGGACAGAAAAAAAATTGCTTTTGGTCAAACCCAAGGCTGCAGGGATAAAAAGTCATTTGCTGAAGGGAGAGAGACAGCTATACCCGGACTTGTGATTCTTGAACTTGAGCCTGCAAACAGTGACATCGGGGGTTGGTTAAAACACTTAACATTTTAGGTGCTAAAAAGAGGCCAGACTTCAAAACTGAATGAGTGGGTGTGATAACAACTGTGTCACCATCGAAAACGAAGATGAAATAGTGTGGGTTTATTTTAAAATAGTATTAAGCAGCCGAAACCGGTTTGGCTCAGTGGATAGAGCGTCTGCCTACGGACTGAAAGGTCCCAGGTTCGATTCCGGTCAAGGGCATGTACCTTGGTTGCAGGCACAACCCCAGTAGGGGGCGTGCAGGAGGCAGCTGATCGATGTCTCTCTCTCATCGATGTTTCCGACTCTCTATCCCTCTCCCTTCCTCTCTGTAAGAAATCAATAAAACACATTTTTTTAAAAAGAATAATAAAAATAGTATTAAGCAGATGCACAGACAGTGTTTGTAGCCTCAATAACAAAACAGCAATGAGGACGCTCCCAGGGCCAGGGTTCCAGGACACCCCCAAGAAGCAAGTGAAGAGAGTTCAGGGGGCAAACACAAGTTTCTTTTAGCTCACATGCAGGGGGAACCCCGCATCCAAGGGAGAGAGAGAATGCAGCTGCTGGCCGAGCAAAGCTGGGGAGCGACAGTTTAAAGAAGCAGAGGCCGTAAAGGTGACACCAGAGTGTGACGACTGAGTGTGTAAAGGCGTGGACTCTCTGGACAACATATCGCAGCTGAGTCAGCCGTGCATTTACTTCCAAGACTATTACCTTTCTATGTGTATTGCTATGAAAAAGGGGAAATACCAGATGAAATGAAGGCCGGATCAGTTACACATCTTCAGCCAGTAGGCATTCCAACACACCGAAACAGATTTTACATGAAACGGCAGAAGAGTTGGTGGCAGACTCTTCCATGTAACGGTGAAAAGAAAGAACTCTCAAACACGCACTTCGTTAGGTTTGCCATTTTCAAAACACGATGCGCGTTAGGGGAAACATCTGAAACAGTTTCATGATCATAAAGTTCTTCTGTGGGTTAACTGAAAATCGGCTCTCTAGTTATTGGTACAAAAGCCATGGAGATCCACTGCTTTTTTTTTTTTTTTTAGAAAATTCAATTAGGAAACAATCATTTGCCAAGTCCTCTGGTTCCAAGAGTCTCAAACCGAATGATGTGCGAGGTTTGCACCTCTCATCTTAACCCCAGTGGACATTTCCTCAGTAGGAACCAATAACAAACTCAGGGAGAGGATGGAATCCAGAGAGAAGAACAGATGGACCGTAGGCTCCAGTCTTGTTGTCCATGGGCGTCCGGCAGTGACCCAGAAACCACCGAGACTGGGGCTGAGACTCTCACTGCCAATCTTTAAAGAGCCACCTATGCCAGTCCTTCCTCTTTGAGGGGACTTGGTCCGTGTTCAGATTCCAGCTGGTCCTCCGAGTCCCTCGGAGCTGACTCATTCTCCTGACACCTGTGTGCCTCGCCTGGCATCTGGCGATCAGGCCTCGGCACACCTAGGAGCTAATTGGCGGAAGTGCTTTCCACAAAATATTCATCAGGGAAGCGGTTCTGAAGTTCATTTCCAAACGGTTGCTCTCTTCACGTTCATCTCAGAGGTTGCCACGGAAACTCCATGCGATATCTCGACATATAAACTCAAAAAGGTGTGGCAAGCCATGATTTCCTTAGAGAATGAAGATTGCGGCGTAGTTTTATTGAAAGTGACCCGTCATAAAAGACACCGTGAGGACATAATCATTTTTCAAAAACACTTTGTGTGCATGTGAAATTACCTGTTTTCTGGAAGTCTTTTGGTTTCGAGGGCAAAAACCACACAGATTTAATAGTGAAATATGCAAATACCATCACATCTGTTTTCTTAACGTTGGTTGTATTTTTAAGTAATTGCATAACTGTATACTTCTAAGAAAATGATCCCACAGAGAGAGCATGATATTTTAAGGGTTCTGAAATTCACTGTAAATCTTTTCTTTCATTGGAGGAAGCTCATGCCCAGATGTAAGCTCTTAGGAGAATTGACTTAATTCCATGCTGTATTTCTTAATCAACAGAATAATAATTATATTAACACTAGAGGCCCTGTGCATGAAATTCTTGCACAGGGGAGGGTTGTCCCTCAGCCCAGCCTACACTCTCTCCAATCTGGGACCCCTCAAAGGATATCCTACTGCCTGTTTACAGGGATCGGGCCATGGAGTTGTGGCCAGCCTGGGTGAGGGGTTGAGGGATATTGCAGGCTGGCCACGCCCTCCAGTGACCCAAGCTCCCAGCCCCTCCTTTTTTTTTTTTCAGCGCCTCCTTGAGTGAAGGCCAAGGCCAGCTGGAAGCAGGTATCTGGGATTTATTTACCTTCAAAATTGTAACTTTGGGTTGCCTCTTCCTCCATCGCCAGAGGCAACCCAAGCCTCCTGCTCGCTCCAACTCTATGGCTGGCACCATCTTTGTTTGGTTAATTTGAATACCTGCTCTGATTGGCTGGTGGGTGTAGCAGAGGTATGGTCAATTTTCATGTCTCTTTTATTAGTATAGATTATAGTAATAGCATTAACAGAACCATCACAGCTTGCCATCTGCAGGGCCTCTGGTTCGGGAGTTTTCATGAGTCTTATTTAGGACATGGCCTGCATTTGAGGATTGTTCTCAATGCAACACAGTCTCCCAGTTTCCAGAGACTTCCATGTGGGCCACTGGTGCTTTATCAGAGCAGGGGTTGTCTGATCCTGAATATTAGGTTTCCCTTTTGCTACGATGCAGGGGCTGGCTTTTTGTAGGACTGGCTTTTTGTATGTAGCTCTCACTGTACGTCAAACCATGTGACCTGGTGTTGATATTGAGGTGGGGGAGGGGTGAACTGTTTCTGTCCTTCAATTGAAGACTCAGTCCCAGGCAGGCACCCCATCCATGGTTCTCGGCGACATGGTTTTCTTAGCTCTCTTTCCCCTTTGCTTGAAGTTTTAGGCTCCATCCACCACGGAGGTAGCTGTATTCTCATTGCTGCCCCCCAGCGAAGTGAATCTTCACTCTCTCTCTCGCACACACTGGGTTCTGTAGGGGTGTTTGAGGACAAGGATCCCAGAGGAGTTATTGTCCCTACTGTGTGGCTTCCATTCCCCTCTGCCAGGTGGCACCACAGTAGAGAAATAGGGGATGCAAGGGTGCAAACTTTCCCTAATTCTGAGCCCCAAAAGGTTGCACCATTTCAGCAGCTTCTTGCTGGTGTGTTCTGCCTTGGTGAGATAGAACCTCCTCTCTTTCTGAAGTCCCTCCACAGATTTGGGGGTCACTTTACTCTGTAACCACAGCTCTTTCTGATGAGTTCAACAAAGTCATGAATTTGAAGTTAGTCTGATTTCTTTTTCATTGTGTGAGTGGGCGTTCCTTTTAGTTTCCTACATCCTGGAGAAGAAACTAGAATTGCAGTGGTCAGTTTTAGTTTAATAAATATTTATTCTGTTCCAGTGAGTCTATAGTGTTATATAGGATATAGACTATAGATTCAATTTGAATTAAGGTCCTAGAGGCATTCACTAGAATCGTCATGAAATGGTCATTGCTTCCTTTCTCTTTGGAAAGATCAAGCCTTAAAGTGTCATTTATATCATATCGACAATCTGTCATTTGCCAAGTTAAATAATTCAGAAATCATAATTAAAAGTATCTGTGATATTCTAAAATTAATGCAAACCACTTATTGATAGAAATTTAGGAAACATCAGTAATTTTCTGTAAGCAATTAAATGGGCATTCCAGAGCTATAATGAAGTAATTTGTGAAATGTTCATTGGATCCAGTATGCGATCAATGTTAATTACTTAGAAATAGCCATGTAAATTTGATCAATAATATTCTAATTCTGAGATTCCACTCCCTTTAATGAGTACAAGTTGGACTGTCGTTTGTAAATGAAGTCTTGGTTATACAAATTGTAGGATAATGTTAATTAACCCAAAAAGATTCAAGTATATTGCAGAATAATGATATTTTACTCAAAAAAAGGTTCAAATCCATTAACCCCAACATTCAAGTTATATTAACGCATGTCAGGTGGGAATAGCAGGCACCACAGAGACATTCAGAGAGCGTTAGATCATCCCGGAAGCTATCTTCCATAGTCTCAATTTTAACATATTTTACTCATTTTCAAAGACCCTGATGCAAACCAATGACCACACACTTGCATTCACTCCATAATATGTATTGTCCATCACACATCTCAATTCACAGCTCTGCTTTTGCGTGGACCATGGAATAATTATAGAACTGATTTATTCCTCTGCAGAACTGAACCCTCTATTAACTTCAACCTGCAGTGGTAGGCCCTGTTACTGGGGTGATGAATAATACATTATTCCTGAGATCAGGGAACTAATTAATAGGAGAAATATGGAGGATGAAATAGGATTCAGCGGATTAATGCCACAATGGAGGGAGGACCGATGTAATTTAGATATACCTAAAAGTGATTCTTTAACTCTGCCCTGCCATGGCTCGGGAAAGACCAAGGTGGAGAGAGAAAAGGATAAGGTTGTACAATGCCCACAGCTTTTCTGGCAAATGTCAGAGGATACGGGAGGTTGTGGACTCAGGGGGTGGGGTCAGACATTGATATCAGTGGTTAAGATAATACAGGCCACTGATTCGAAATGAATAGCAATCTAGACTCCAGAAGTGTTCTGGGTAGAGTTCCACGTGCAAAGCAGAGAAACAGGGCCGAGAAGCGAGTGATGCTCGTGACATCAAAGATAAAGGTCCGTCTTGTAGTTTCTGTGTCTTTCTTAGCACATATTCATCAGGCGGAGCATGTGCTATATTATTACATAATTATCGGATGGCTGCTGGGGAGGCGGAATAAAGAGCCGGAGGAAGAAGTCCATTCCCTGGTCCCTGGAAACGGAATATGTGAAGCTACGTGGCAAAGGAGAATTAAGGCAGCAGGTGAACTTAACATTCTAACCGGGAGATTGTTCTGGGTCATCTGGACAGGGCCAATGGCCAACCAGGCTCCTGAGAGAGAGGGAATGGGACAGAGCATCCGAGGAAGACAGACAGATGGAGAGAGGTTCCGATTGGTGCCTGGCTGGCTTTGGGAAATTGAGAGGGGGAGCCATCCATAGCTAACGGGGGCAATGGCAGCCTTCATGGATCTGCATCAATGTATGAATCGGCACAGACTCTCTGGAAAGCACTGTTGTGCCAAGGTCTGAGTCCCCCACACATTCCCGTACTTACTGTGTACGCCAGGGTAGTCGAGAAGCTTGACAAATATTAACGTTTATTTCCCTAAGCAACACAATAAAGGAAGGAAATACTTTCATAGCCCAGTTCGACAGATTACGAAACCAAGGCACAAGGAATGGAAGTCACTTGTCCGAGGTCACAGCCCCCGCCAGTGGCTGAGGCAGGAGTCGGACTGGGTGGTGGGCTCCAGAATGATGTCCTTCAGCTGGGGCCGAGGCTGTCCTGTGTCTGGTAGAATTGTCTCCTTTAGGGGTTTTGTGGGTAGTTTTTGTTGGTGGTGTTTTTTGTGTGTGAGCTTTTTGTTTTTGTTTTTTTCATTTGAGTTTACATGTAATCTTATGTTGTGTTAGTCTTAGGTGTGTCGCAGAGCGTTTAGACAGCCATGCACCTTGCATGTGCTCGCTGGATTTTGTTGATGGGTTTGGTTTAAACGAAGGCAAGGTGAGGGATGTTCTCACCTGTGAGTGAGAACTTCATTGTGTGTTTTTTTAATATGTTTTATTGATTTTTATTTGCTTGTTTTACAGGGAGGAAGGGAAAGGCCTAGAGAGTTAGAAACATCAATGAGAGAGAAACATCCATCAGCCGCCTCCTGTACACCCCCTACTGGGGATGTGGCCGCAACCAAGGTACATGCCCTTGACCGGAATCAAACCTGGGACCTTTCAGTCCGCAGGCCGACGCTCTAGCCACTGAGCCAAACTGATTTCAGCAAACAGTGCCTTCTTTGTTGGGAACTAACATTTTAATTCACGGGCAGTTCAGGGTCAAGGGACCTTGTGACATGTTCAGAACCAACTTGCAGGCTGGACACAAACCGAGCTTCCTCTACATTTAAGTCTAAAATAGAAAGTATTCAACTCTCACGCCAGCAAACAAAGAGCAGATAAAGGAGAGGGGATTCAAAGTAGAACCTCCAGCAGCCGGAGCAAACGTCGCCTAGTACAAACGGAAAACTGGTACACGAATACAATCCCGTTGTGGGTCAGAAGTAGAGAGAAAGATGCAGCATCCCGAGATGCTCCCAGGATTCATAGTCAAAACGTCACAACTTTCATAAACCCTCTGATGGCCAAGTTCAAACAGGTTCCACGCCCCCTCTTGCTGACACTGTTCTACTCCAGCTAAAGGCAAAACTGGAGAGTTCCAGGGAAGGAAAGGTAGCCGGTGACCATTTTTATAGGAAATAAAGAGATGATTTTGTTATTTTGGCAACACGTCTACTTTCGGCATCAATGAGAGCGATTCCCATCTTAGTGGAAGCTATTCTTACAGGGGGAAAAAAATTCCCAGAATTCATTGTGGCGGAAAGTGCCTCCTCAGCCGCTTGGGTTGTAAATAGATGTGCTGCTTAGGGTGTGTGTGGGCACAGGACCCCCTCCCACCTTTACAGCCAGACACACGCCTCCGTCAGAGGAACAAAGGCAGGCTACCGGTGGCGGCCCTGGGCAGAGTGACGGGCAAGTTCACGGTGATGGGGCCCTCCTGATAAATATGCCGGGCTGTGATTTTTAGAAGAAGGGGATTATTAACGGCCGCCTGCCCCAGAACTCACACAGATGCGGGCAGACCTTGTCTCCCATTGAAATCGTTGGCGATTATTTATTTCTATAAATCTGAAGGCGGGAGATAGTCATGATGGATTGGCTACGGGCTGGAGTATATATTATTTGAAATCAATAAGAGTTTTCTCAAAGCCCAGAGGCATTTCCATTAAAGTCACTGACTTGCACTTTTTGAAATATTTCCTCCACGGCAGGGCTGACGGATAATATTGGTGTTGTGTAAATCGGGGTGAAGTTATTGTAAATTTATAAAATGGGTGAGTCGGTAAATCTCGGGGTGGTGAGGGTCACTCCAGATAGATGGAGTCGGCAAAATGCTCAGAGGAAACAGACCTCGGGGGTAAGAATTCTCCCACGGGGAGGGTTTCTGAGGCTCACAAATAAACGTAACTGAGAGGTTTATGTCTTCCAGGTCATCCGTTGTTTCAGGCGTTTTGATGTGTCCATTAAAAAGCATCATTGATTTTTCCATTTGGATTAAGCAGCCTTTATTTAACAGGAAGGTTAGATTAGATCAGAGGGAGGACATGCATAATCTCAATTTCATCAGCGATATTACATTCAAGTAATTGATGATAGAATCAAGAACTGATTTTAGATGTTCTCTTTTTTATATACCTGTGGGTTTTATTTTGCACCTGTGTGGTCCAGGCATTTGACATGGAACAATTGACAGAAGAGGTGAACATATCAGTCGCTGCTCTTGCCACTGTGGGCTGGGTTCATTCTTCTGAGCTTTGAATCTTAGAAGTCTCTCTCCTCTGGGCCATAGACCGGGGACATGGAACTCGATAGACGGCCATGGACAGCTTCCTCACCCTGAACCCTGTAGATCAAGTATGTCACACTTGTGGCCACCGGGCCACATGTCTCGTGTGTTTGGCCCGTGTGAGCCTTTGAGGTTGACATGCTTGCGGTAGATGGATTCAGATAGAGAAAACCATCCGCTGATGAATGACAATTTTAGAAAAAATAGAGCACGTCTTTGTTGTTATGAGTCGGCTTTGTATCATACCGCTGTGCTTTTCAGAGCCCTGCAGTGAGGACCTTTGCTGTTCATCTGACCTTTGCTGTTCATCGGATTCACCGGGGTTGGTGTGAAATAAATCAGAGTTTATCCCACGGGTGAAGACTTGAGAATTAATTTATCAGAAAAATACTGACATTCCAATTGGACTATCCTTTCTCTTGCCAGTGTCGGCTAGGTTCATTCTTCTGAGCTTTGCGTCTTCGATGTCTCCCATGGACCATAGATGGGGACATGAAATGGGATTAGACTCAATATTATATAGCTAACAAGTCAGGCCCTGGCCCTAACTGGTTTGGCTCAGTGGATAGAGCGTCAGCCTGCATACTAAAGGGACCCAGGTTCAATTCCAGTCAAGGGCTTGTACCTTGGTTGCAGGCACATTCCCAGTAGAGGGCATACAGAAGGCAGCTGATTTCTCTCTCATTGAAGTTTTTAACTCTCTATCCCTCTTCCTTCCTCTCTGTAAAAAATCAATAAAATATATTAAAAAAAAAAAAAAAGGTCGGGCCCTGGCCAGTGTGGCTCAGTTGGTTGAAGCGCTGTCCCAAACACTGAAAGGTGGTGGGTTCGGTTCCAGGTCAGGACACGTACCTAGGTTTCGGGTTTGATGATTGTGTTAGCTGAACTCGGAACACGTAGTTTATACTATCCAAAAAGTTATACAACTGAAAGCTATACTTGAATGGGAAAAAATATATTCCCCCCACAATACAAAGAAAGAAAGCAAAGGACACAACGTTTTTGTTAGTAATAGTCTACGTTTCATTTTAACTTTTTAGTTTGTTTTTATCCACCAGCTCTTAATTTTCTAATACAAAGCTGCTTCCATAACTGAATACTGTCACAGCACATCTGAAATCATTGATATAATTTAGAAAGGCATCTTATAACCAATAATTGCAGAGGTATGTATGCTTTGCATTCTTCAAAATTACATTGAGCCCTAGCTGGTGTGGCTCAGTGGATAGAGCGTCGGCCTGCTGACTGAAGGGTCCAAGGTTCAGTTCTGGCCAAGGGCACATGCTGGGTTGCAAGCTCAATTCCCAGTGTGAGGCGTGCAGAAGGCAGCCAATCAATGATTCTCATCATTGATGTTTCTCTCTCTCTCCCTCTCCCTTGCTCTCTGAAATCAATAAAATATATATGTATTTTTAGAAAGCTCATCAAAAAATTAGATTGAACAATATTCACCATATTATCTACAAAATCAAGGACAGCACTTGCATGAGATATGGACATTCCTATTATACCTTGAAGATTGCATAATAATCCTCAAATATCTGTATTTGCCTGATCATAACATTAGATATTAAAGCAACTAAAGACTGATTTTTTTAATATAGATTTCACAGGACTTACAGCATGAGCAACTGAATTTAATATCGATCTCCTTAGTTGCCTCATTTGATTTAATGTCCTTACAAATGGATAATCGAACAAGACTGTTTCTGTCTGTTCCCCTGCCCTAAACTCGATTCTGCCAACAATGAGGCCAGAAAAAAGTGAAATTCTATGCATAGTGTCACTGGGGGTAAGTCAGGTTCGACGATGTAGAAAAATCAATGCTTATCAACGAAATACTATCTTTCTACAATTTTAATCTCTGGAACGTATAACAATGAATAGTCACCGTCTATCCAACACTATAGAAGTGGGGGAATTTTTTCAGAAATGGTTTTGAGACCAGCTGGTGTAGCTCAGTAGTTGAGCATCAACCTCTGAACCAGGAGGTCATAGTTCAATTCCTAGCCAGGGTTGCAGGTTAGATCCCCAGAAGGGGGTGTGCAAGAGGCAGCCAATTGATGATTCTCATCATTGATGTTGCTTTTTCCCTCCGCCATTCTCTCTTTCTAAAAGTTAGTAAAAATATATTTAAAAAAGAAGAAATGATTTTGACTGAATTAAAAGGAAACAAAACATGTCAATCTTTGTGAAATGTGATTAAAGAAATACTTAGAGAAAAAAATGTATGCTCTAAAGGTGAATATTAGCCAAGAATACCTATTAGCAAAGGATTGAGACATTAAGGATGAAGACATGGAAGGGTTAAGGATTCTGGATGTGTTTAGGATATGAAGCTCCATAAGTTATATTACCGATACTCATTTTAAAGCTCGGCCTGTGATTTTTTTGCGGGGAGGGAGGGCAGGGAGAAGAGGTGAAGAGAGATTCGAAGATGCAGTTGTGCAGTCCACAGCAGCATGTGCGAGCATCCGCCTCAGCCTGCCGTCTGAGCAGCAGGGAGCTCGGTGCCTGAAATGTCTAAGCATCTCAGGCTCGATGAGTTCAGACTAAATAAGGCTCAGCTTCCGTGAAGCAGGCCCCGCTGGATGAACCTGCTAATGGGTAGTTAGCCACTAGCAACCCCGCTCTGTCTCCCTGGTACCTTCCACCAGGCGGTCACATTTACATCGCAGAGGCCGCCAGCTGGAGTGGGAGACCGATCCTCAAAGAAGAAGATTTCCCTCGATCCTGTCATATTACTGTGGGAGAAGAGAGGGTGAGGGAACCCCATCAGCATACCGGTGGAGGGTGTGATGAAAAGTTGTGGAAATCGTATTCCCGTAAATCTACCGTTCTTCTCAGAAACACCCAGGAGACCCCGTGCTATCATCTTATCTCAACACTAGAATCCTTTCCAAGGCAGTAAATTAGTTTCACTGACTATTAATTGAATCATGCCACTTTATTATAGTCTCTCTTGCTCTCTTTTTTTTTTTGTACACATGAGACTAAATGTCAAGTAGGAGTACACTGCAATAGAAGAAGATTCATTCTTTAGCCAAGAGAGAGTGCTGTGTGGGAATGAGGTCGGGTTATTAGATAGTCTTATATCTGCCCTAACCAATTTGGCTCAGTGGATAGAACATTAGCCTGCGGACTGCAGGGTCCCAGGTTTGATTCCGGTCAAGGGCATGTACCTTGGTTGCGGGCACATCCCCAGTAGGTGGTGTGCAGGAGGCAGCTGATGGATGTTTCTCTCTCATCGATGTTTCTAACTCTCTATCCCTCTTCCTTCCTCTCTGTAAAAATCAATAAAATATATTTTTTAAAAATTTAGATAATCTTATATCCAGGAACTGGGGAAGATCAGCTGACTTTGCCTCCCTGGGGGGAAATCTGTGCTGTCAGTGTCTATGTCCACATCCCCTCTGGACAGAAGGGAAGAGGGACCATAGTTACCGGAGAGGTGGCAGAGGGGGACTGGGTGGAGGAAGACAGTCACCCAGTTCTCTTATGGCCGCCAGTTACATGGATAGTGGCCTGTCGGTTTGAGTGAATAGAATAGTTATTTCTTAATGTAAAAAAAATAAGTACTATATTACGTCATGACAAAGTAAAACGGCTTTCCTCATCCTTGTCTTCCAATTTGTTATCTAACCACTGAGGCAACTAAATAAGAATTTAACATGGGATGTGGAGGAGAACATGTGTTTGTCTAAGAAGTCACCACTCTGGCAAAAGGAAATGACAGAAATCTATTCTCCTCTGCATCCTGCACAGACAGCCTTACTCTGAGGTTTATGATTGGTGGACATTCTTGCTCATGTGGTGTAGGAAACATGGATAATCACACTCACAAAAGTTGTTTATAATGACAAAAAAACATAAGCATAAAATATTTAAAACGCCAGTGTCCGTCTGCAGTATCCTTTAGTGAGTTGGTTTGAGATCTTGGCCAACATTTTGCGTGCTGGCACAGAGATCTTAAGTTAGGGGTTCAGTGTAGCGTTTATGATCTCAGCAAAGTTCTTCAGGAGATACCACAGGGGGAGGTGTTTTAATGAGGTCTTCATACTCCTCAGCGTCTTGTTGTAAACGAGCATGGATCAGTGACCTATATGAGTATTCTGTCTGAATCATATATTTTAAGTGGCCGAGATAATATTTGGACAAACCAGAAAAATGTATTCAGACATCCTTAAAAAACACACATTGGAAGTGAATCAAGGGAAACTCATTTTTCCTGCCTTTCATGAAAAATATCCAGAGTCTATTATATTATTTTTCTTTTTCACTACCCTGGACAGTAAATACCCAAATAAAGATTTGCACGACAATGAAAATTAACCACCGATGTAATTCACCTTGAAAAAATATCAGTGCCCCACATTGATTAAGCAGAAATGAGTCATCGGTTTCATATGCAATTAACACCAGATGTCATGAAATTAGCTAAAACACACATGTCATATTTTACTTCCTTTTCTTCTAAATAGCCTCTTCCATTGCTTTCCCTTTCACTGACTGTATACTATGGCCCAAGTCTGTGTCGGGTATAACAACAATAGAAGAGTTATGGGCTGTAAATTAACATTTTTCATTAAGTCATTATGTAGTTTTGATTATACTATCCTAATTTAAATCGAACTAAGAGGCGATAACATATTTACCTCTGATTCGGCCAGATTCTCTGAAACTATGCACTCTCGTTAAAATCCCATTTTTTAAGGTGCTCCTGAGAGAAGGACTGTGCCTGGCAAGAGGAAGATGAGGGTGTCAGGGCTGGTTCTGTTCCAGATCCTCTCCCCTCATCCTCCCTCTGCCAGGGAGGCGAGTGTTGGCAGTGGATTATGGTTGTCAGGTGCCCTGGAAGGATTGTGTGCCGAGGGATTTGAAAGCGGGCAAACGCACTGGTGGTGCCAAGCAAATAATTGACTGGAAATGTAAACCCGTAGTTGTGCTCCAAAGGAAAGTGCCAAAGGAAACCTGTAAAATTTGTATCTCTAATGACATGGACTGTCACAGGTGGGCGGGGCGGTGGGGGCACGGAGGACTTCCTTTTCTAACATATGCCCACTCGGAACAAATATCATGTAAACATGAAAATTGGTCTCTGGTTTATTTACGATTTTGTGTTTTTCTGCTCTTCAAGAGGATCTCTAAATTAAATTTTAATGGAAATGATCCTCTCCCTTCTCCTTTTGTTCCTATTTCTCATTTCTTACCACCAGATATCTACAAAATAGGTGCCATTAACCCAGTTTCTTTTTTTTAAAAAAAAATATATTTTATTGATTTTTTACAGAGAGGAAGGGACAGGGATAGAGAGCTAGAAACATGGATGAAAGAGAAATATCCATCAGCCGCCTCCTGCACGCTCCCCTTGGAGATGTGCCTGCAACCAAAGTACATGCCCTTGACTGGAATCGAACTGCGATCCTTTAGCCCTCAGGCCGACGCTCTATCCACTGAGCCAAACCAGTTTCGGGTAACCCAGTTTCTTGACAAAAACCAATAAACATGGTAACAGGAGCAAAGTCACACGGTGCTGTTTGTTTATAAAGCAGCCAGCCTCACGGCTTTCTCTCCCTCTTTTCTCTCCCTCTCAGTGTTCTTCCAAGAAGGGCTTTGGCAACAGTGATACAAAGGCGATCATTTTTCGTTGGACATGCAAGTCCCGGTTGGCAAACTGTAGCACAAAACCTAGGCTGCCTAAGTTCTCCAGATCCATGGAGAGTATTTCTGTACACTAGCTGATTCAACAGCGAGGCCAACAACTTTTTTTTTTAAGTGTAAATTGATGCAGACTTTCTGGAAAGCATTTTCACAATAGATAGAAGGGCCTTAAAAATCTTCATAATCCTTAAGTCGGTATTCTCAGCTTTAAAAATATAATGAATAATCAGAAATAGTTAAAAATAGACACATCCTATATAATAAAAGGCTAATATGCAAATTGATGGAAGGGCTGAATGACTGGTCGCTATGACATGCACTGACCACCAGGGGGCAGACACTCAATGCAGGGCGAGTGCTGTTCAGCTAGAAGCCAGGGTCATGGCTGGCATGCACCCCCAAGGGCTCCCGGACTGTAAAAAGGGTCAGGCTAGGCTGAGGGACCATCCTCACCCTAAGTGCACTCATTTCGGGGACCAGGCCTCTAGGTATGTATAGAACATTTTTAAAGTTCTGAAATATAGGAACGGATAAAAAAAAATGTTATTTTGATATGTTGGGCTGTTAAGCCACTTTAATAAATATGTCTGATAAAATATTTGACTTGGGAAATGCTCACAATAAAATGAAGGTGTTAGATATTAATACATATATGTAGTATGATCTATTTATGATAATCTTACATGTCAGTTTTCAAGGTTATAGTCCCTAGTGATTTAATCTGCGGCTAATCTAGGAGTTGCTGTGATGATATTTTGTGGAGGTACTTAGCCTCTATAATCACTTGATTTTGTTTTTTGTTTTTAATTAAATTTATTGGGGTGACATTTGTTAATAGGATCGTCTAGGATTCAGGTGTGGAATTCTGTGATACAGGATCTGTATATTGCACCATGCAGACAGACACTTTCTGCACAAACACTTCTTTAACTGACAGCCACCTGCATCATAGAAGAGCCAATTACACGTAACATTCCCTTTCTCAGCATTCCTTCGGGCATCTTGAGACTGAGCCTGAGTCTCATACATATTTCGGTTCAAATTCTGCGTCTTTTAAAAACATTTTAAAATCTCTCCCTTTTCTGTCTTTGATATCTCCTTTAATTTTTTAAATTAGTTTCAGTGTCACTTTTTTCACTTCATATTTCTAATACACAAAGCCTGCCTCCTTCTCTTAAACTTAGAACTAACTAGAAATATGAAGAAACATTCCCCTAAGAAAGGTCCTCAGTTTATCTCAGCTCCTCTCTGGCATTTGCATGACAATGAAAATTAACCACCAATATAATTCACCTAGGAAAAAACGAAGAGTTCCCATCGCCCACATTTTAAAAGTGAGTATCCACACATCTAACTTACATAGCTGAATAGTCATTGCTAATCTTTATTAGGAATTTATTTTATGCCATGCATTTCGCTAAACGCTTTACATATATTAAGCTAATTTATTTCTTACACTAATCCCAGGGATGACTATTATCTTAACTTAAAAATGAGAAAATTAGGCCACAGCATAACCAACTTGCCTGAGGCCACCTCGCCAGAAGGTGGCCAGGGCAGGCTTTGAAACCCAGCAGCCAGAATCAGAAGCTCCTGTCTCCTCCGAAGGTGCCCGTTAGCTTATTAAAATGAATCGGCACACCACTTAATACAGTCATTATCCTTCTATCCCGGAATGACTACTCTTACAGTTAATTCACATACGATTTTTGGAGGTATTTTTACCATCTAAAGTGTATTATGCACGTGCCTGTAAGAATTGCATTAAGAATATTTCTCAGACTAACGCTCTTTGGAATAATTTTGTGATACTTTGGTTAAAGGTGTAACTGTAAAACTGAAGCATCTAATATTAAAGGGGACAAGTTATAAAATAAAAAAAGCAATTACTTGGAAAAATGAAATATGTAATAAGCAGCGTAGAAATTATTTTTGCACCAAGAAGAAAACACATCTCAGGATGCACTACGGAATTAAAACAAATTCCAGTTTGTTTCAGCTTGTAGTGCTGAAGGTGACACTTTCTACCTTTTTTGAGAGCTCAGAATAGAATTTAGTCACAAGCATAAGAAAACTTGATTCAATTGCAGTGCAGTATCCTAAGTTTTTTCTCTCTGAAGAGAACTCAGTTTTTCTCCATGTCAAAATTCCAAGATGTTAGCAAAACACTATTGTAATATGGAGTATCCTGGGTTAATTTAGAAATAAACCTTTGCCTTAGAAATTAGTATCTGCAGTTATTAATTCAGAACTTGAAAAGAGGTTTTTCAGAAAGAAACATAAAACCATGAGATGAAAAATCTTTTTTTCCCTCTTTCTACTTGATACATTTGACATGTTACATTTTGCAAATTTAAGGTATGCAGCGTGCTACTATAATTTTTGTATTATAATAGGATTGCCATCGGAGCAATATTCAAAAATCCCCTTCTAATAGGTATAATTTAAACACGAATTTGTCATTTTGAAACGACCTTACCATCCCAAAATGAAAATATAAAAATTCATTGATAGGGTCGAAGGATTGTACTTGTCATTTGTACTAAATAAAGAAACGAATATTGACCATTTTCTAGGAAGAAAAATGGAAGCATAATATAATTTTAGTACTCTCCTTTTTATGAATAATCAATGGGTGATTAAGTTTGTACAGTTCCGAAATTTAGTAGGGATATTAAGTTTCATAACACTTAAAATCATAAAATTATGTGAGCTGTATTTTTGTCACTTCAGAGTCATTTTTAATATTGGAGGTTAATTAAATTTGCTGTTCCACGCCATTAAAT
The DNA here is from genome assembly GCA_011751065.1 of Lasiurus cinereus. Taxonomy (NCBI): domain Eukaryota; kingdom Metazoa; phylum Chordata; class Mammalia; order Chiroptera; family Vespertilionidae; genus Lasiurus; species Lasiurus cinereus. The sequence goes on along the minus strand of JAAGEH010000188.1, from coordinate 752,109 downwards.
ATAATATCAATAATATTCTTGGAAGTCTATCTCTTTCCATTCCCAGAAGCATAATGTTGAAAAGCCTAGGGCAGGGAAAAAAGATAATAACCTTTGTCTCAGGCAGAGAACAGATATTTGCCACTGGCATTTGTACTTCAGTACTTTACCCTTAAAGGGCAAAGCAGGTCTAGAGAGCAGTAATTTTCAACATTTTTTCACTTTATAGCAATGCATAAACTCATTACCAAAATTCTGCAATGCACCCAAGAGTATATTGTATTTTATTTTGCCAATCTAACAGAAAAAGGTGTAATTTTGATTCATCCACACTAGACTGTTATTGCTTTGGCTGTTGTCATTTCTGTATATGATCACCTAAGAGCAAAGAGGTCAGTACCCCGGGCTAAATAAAAATCCTTTTTTTTAAATTTTTTTATTAATTTATTACATGTATACATATCTCCCCATTGCCCCCCCTCCCAGGCATACCCCAACCCCCCAGTGTCTATGTTCATTGGTTATACTTATATGCATGCATACAAGTCCTTTGGTTGATCTCTTATCTATCCCACCTCTCCCTAACCTTCCTGCTGTAGTTTGACAGTCTGTTTGGTGCTTTACTGCCTCTGTATCTATCTTTTTGTTAATAATGTCCTTTATTATCCACAAATGAGTGAGATCAGGTGGTGTTTCTCCTTCATTGACTGGCTTATTTCACTGAGCACAATGCTCTCCAGTTCCATCCAGGTTGCTAAAACCCTTGCAGCAGGCCCGTTGAAAACAAGAACTCATTCAGAGGGGGAGCCTGAGGCTCCAGATCGCCACAGTCCCTCTCTCTCTGGCACCATGGGAGAACTTACTAATAAACCCCCGGGGAAAATAGCTGAGAGTGTTACATGGGGATTAAAGGGACCACCCAGGTTTACACTGAGCAATATCTAAATGGAACCTTCACAGACTCATTGTCATTAAGAGAAAAGGAGGAGGGGGTAGAGAGAGAGCAAGCGCTACTAAAAATAGTAATCCAGTCAATATTCTGACTCGAAACAGCCAAGAGTTGCTAATGGCAGAGAAACAGCACGGCCAGTAGCCTGCACTCTGAGAGGCTGGTTCCGCGGGAAGAACATGACTTGGAGTCAGAAGAGATGACTCCAGAAACAGCCAACAATGGAATCAGCCCAATGAGAGAGCCTGATGGTGCCGTCAGAAGATGCCACAGACTGTGTGAGGTCTGCATGTGGCAGGGGAGGGAAATATATCAAAGTTTGGAAAATTCAACCCGACCTGCTGGGAAGGAGAGAACCACAGAGAGAAATAAAAATAAAATACTCAGGGAGACAGGGTCGGGACCACCTACAGCTGGAAAGATGCTTGTGTTGGCCTTGGTGTCCCGAAGGTTCTCTGAGGCCAGGACTCAACAAATGAAGATAAAAGACAAAAGTTTTGCGGTGGCTAACATTTGGGAAATGATTATATAATCCTCAGTGACCTCCCATGCCTGCAGACCTAGTGCGGAGGGAAAATAGGACCTTTGATTTGGAAATCTAAGCGTTTCTGTACTAGGCGAGTGGGAACAATTCTAGGACAAAGGCCTGGCAGAAAGCATAGGTGGGGAGGAGAGCACAGAGAGACAAGCAGGAGATGGAGTCCAGCGGGTGTTGCTCAGTGGTTGGGACTCAACTGATGAACCATGAGTTCCTATTTGGATCCACAGCCAGGACACATGCCCAGGTTGGGGGCTCGATTCACAGTGTGGGGTGTGCAGGAAGCAACTGATCAATGGTTCTTTCATCATGAATGTTTCTATCCCTCTCTGCCTTCTGCTCTGAAATCAATATATATATACTAGAGGCCAGGTACATGAAATTGGTGCTTGGGAGGTGAGGGGAGGTGTCCTTCAGCCCAGCCTGCTCCCCCTCCGATCTGGGACCCCTTGAGGGATGTCTGACTGCCTCTTTAGCCCCAATCCTGGTAGGGAGGATCAGGCCTAAATGGGCATTCGGACATCCCTCTCATAATCCAGGACTGCTGGCTCCCAACTGCTCACCTGCCTGCTTTCCTGATTGCCCCTAACTGCCTCTGCCTGCCGGCCTGATCACCCCCTTCCGGCCTGATTGATGCCTAACTGCTCCCCTGCCAACCTGTTTGCTCCTAACTGTCCTTCCCTGTGGGCCTGGTCACCCCCAACTGCCCTTCACTGCAGGCCCAGTCACCCCCAACTTTCCTCCTCTGCCAGCCTGGTCACCCCCCCTAATTGCCTTCCCCTGCAGGCTTGATCACTCTTAACTGCCTTCCCTTGCAAGCCTGGCCCCTGCCAACTTGTGGTGACCCTCTTGTGTCCACATGGGGGCAGGATCTTGTGACCACATGCAGGCAGTCATCTTGTGTGCTGAAGTGATGGTCAATCTGCATATTACTCTTTTATTAGATAGGATAGAGGCATAGTGCAAGGGTGGGAGCCAGCTGGTTTGCCCTAAAGCGTGTCCTGGATCAGGGTGGGTGTGTTCCCTTGTGGCATGGGGTGGCCTGGGTAAAGGGCCTGTGTTGGTTTGCAGGCCAGCCACGCCCCCCAGTGACCCAAGTGGAGGCCCTGGATTCTGGGATTTATTTATCTTCTACAATTGAAACCTTATAGCGTAGAGCAGAGCCAAGCCTTCTGCTGGCACAGCCATTGAAACTTTGTTGCCTTAAGTGCTGGCCAGGCTTTGCAGAAAGCTTGGCTTCCTCCATCCCCAGGAGCAACCCAAGCCTCCCTCCTGCTCTCTCTCTGGCCATAGCCATCTTGGTTGGGTTAATTTGCATACTCACTCTGATTGGCTGGTGGGTGTGGCTGGTGGGCATGGCTTGTGAGTGTAGTGGAGGTGTGGTCAATTTACATATTACTCTTTTATTAGATAGGATATATATTTTTATTAAACAAGGAGAAGTAGGAGATTGAGAAAGTGGAGAAGAACAGGCTGTGAGTCTCAGAGCCATCTGTTATAAATGTAGATTCACCTGCTGATGAGAGACTGGGGTACTAACTTGTTCACATAGGCATCGCAGGTCTTTAAGCATCATTGATTGACACCCAGTCCCTCATAAAACCCAGATGAAGAGAGAGGAAGTACACCACCACTATTGTAAATTTAGAGGAGGTTAGCAGAGGATGCTCCATTTCCCTGTCCATCTGTCACTGTGAGCGTCTCCTATCCATCTCAGCGTTTAAGCCAAGGTGTCCCCCAGTCAGTGGCTGAGTACAGTGGTGGCCATCCAGGCTGAGCTCACCTGAAAGTGGTCCCAGCCAGTGGCCGAGTAAGATGGTAGCGATAGGCTCAGCCATTTCTGCCCACGCTGGGACTTCTTTCTCTGGCTGTACTCATTCCGGCTGCCATAGTCAATCAGAGGCTCTTCTTGCATAATTCTGCTTCTCTTTTTCCCCCACAGGTTTAACTCCCCACAATTGCAACTCAGTGTCTGCCTCCTGAGGAAAGCAAGCCCGGACCAAGGGACTCAGGTGACACCAGAGAACAGGTTGGTTGTTGTTTAGTTTCCATGGGAAGTGGATTTTTTTTTGTGTGTGTGTGTGTGTGTGTGTGTGTGTGTGTGTGCATGTGTGTGTGTGTTTGCGCTCATTGGACAGTACAATCCAGAATATGAAAAATGCCATATTACCTAATCTTGGGGGGAATTTATCAAACTTGCATAGTTTTCCAGTAGTAGATGAGGCATCTGTCCAGCCATTTTTCTTTGTAACCTTTATCTGTACTTTATAGTTTATTTATTTTTTATCAGTCGACTATGCTAGAAGATAACATCTGTATATCCAGGGACTACCCTTTTATTTTCATCCTCAGTGCTTCAAACAGTACCTAGTCCATTGTAAACTTTATAATGAATGAATGAATGGTTTGCTTAAGAGCCAAACCAAAATTTCTGTCTCTTAGCAACAATATAGTAACAGTTCTCAAGCACTCACTGTCATCTCAATGAAATAAGAAATGAAAAGAGGAGGAGGAGTTGGTAATGCGATAACTCAGAAGTATAAATTGTCAAGCGCGATTACATTAGAAGGCTCAATGTAGCCATCAGATTTTTGGAAGCGTACTAAGGCTCAGCGTGGATATAAAATTTGCACATGAGAACCGGTGTTGTGTGTTGTGTTGACAAATATGACAGCAATGTTGATCTATTCACAAAGAGTACAATCATTTGGGGGACGCTCCAAACAAAGCACGCTCTCTCTCAATTAAGGCAGCATTACTGCTGGAGAATTCTGCATATATTAAAACTGCGCCAAAAATAGCTTGCGTTTATAGATGTCAAACAGAGTTAAGTTCTCTGCTACATAATTTAAAACAGACTTCATACGTTAAAATATTTTGGCAAATCCCCTACCCTCTGTGAATGGTAATTGTTCAAAATCTGCCAGGAGTTCTGGAGGTTTAATCCTTCCAGCTCCTGAGAGAGGGAGGGTAATAGGAGAGGCGAAACGGGTGGAAGGGCGGATGAGTGAATTGACCAGAGACGACCAGGCAGCAAATCTCACATCCGTGGTCCCGACCAGGAAATGCCAGCTACAGTGGCTCCGGGTGGTTGTGGAAGCCAAGGATGCACTGCACATGTCCGGAGTGCCCTCTAGGAAGCGGTGCCAGCACCTATGAACACCGCTGGTGTAGAGTAGAACCTGCCGTGGGAGTGCCCTGTTCGTGTATGGGATTTGCTTGAGTTTTCTCAGGGGTATATCGTAGCTGGTGGCACACTTTGCCTTGTGGATACTCTGACATGGCGAAGTGGATTCCAGGGAAGCCTGGAATTAGAGAGAAAGAGGAAGCTTCCCATGTGCTGAGGGACGTCAATCACGCGATGACTCACGTGGCAGCCGGGGAGAAGGAATGAGCACCATGTCTTGGGAGCTCAGTGGTGTTTCGGCTCCAAATGAGCAACCTGAGAATCACCTTGGGGAAGAAAAATGTGGTGCTTATTTTCGGCACTCCCCGGTCTACTGAGAAAAATGAAAGAGAGGGGCACTCAGTCTGCTGGAATTTCTTGGGTAGAATCAAGGGAAACCGAAGGATATGGATACATGTGTGTAGGCATAGCCAGTGGATACAGGGCAATGGGGGAGCGGACAGGGGGACGAGATGGGTGAGGGCATGTACTGGGGGGTGGGGAGGACAATAGGGAAAAATAAAATAAAAATAACAAAATAAATTCTGTAAAAAAAAAAAAAAGCCTTGTTAATTCAAAAGGCTCATCTTAGGCCAAAAATTGGCCTTAAATATTCACCCGAACTGCAACATGTTCGTTGTTCTGCATGAAAGAAGGGAGCCTCCCTTTCCTTGCCTCCTCCTCACCGTGACCTCTTCAGCCATGGGTATTGGCTGCATTGCCAGAATCCCGCGGAGAGATCCTGTCACATGAGAAACTGGTACAGATGGGAAAAGTGAAAGTGAAGAAAGAGTCAGCCTACCCTCTAACATTGCTGAGAGCGGCTGCTCTAGGAGACACACCACTTAAAAAAAAAAAAAAAGATGAATTCATAGCCGTGTGGAATCCGTGAGCTTTGAATGTCGGAAGTGAGCAAAAGTCACCTGCTCTGACAGTAGTAGGTGGTGGTCATTCCCCAGCTTTCTTTTGAGCCAGCTCCATCAGTTTAGATTTATTTCATGTGAATCGTCACTTTAATAGTTTGCTTTTCAAAGTCCCAAGGTGTCCTACATTTACATCATTTATTCAGGGATTTGTATTAACCTGTTTTAGAATTCAAAGGAAGAGTGACTGTGAGGATGTCATCTAATCTAGGCAAGTCACAGGGACGTAAATAGGGCCTAAACTTGATCACATGGCTGGCCACAGGATCACATGGCTTAGTCATGACAGAACTGGGACTTGACTCTAGGTGTGTACCTCTTCCTTTGTGCTGTAAAGTACACTTCCCCTGTCCCGCAGTTTGGCCAAATACTAACACACAGACTCTTCCTTCTTCCATTCATTCTGGAAGATATTTTTAATGGGGGTATCGTCACCACTTTTTGATCATCATCTATAGGGAATAACTTCATATCCATATATGTGTGTATAAAAGCATAAACATACTCAAACATATTTTTGCTGTTATGAACATGAAAACATATACATTAAAATGAAATCATCTGAAGTCCTGTCCCATTGTATAAAAGGCGATCATTACTTTTCAGTTTTTGGACTCAAAATTTGCATGTTTTACCGAAAGAGAACTTAGTTGACCTATTATCACTGGACTGGCTAATTAAAGCAGAAAATGGCTTTACTAAAGGATATGGGGGCACATAGGATGGAAGAACCAGAACTGGAGACTCCAGGCCACTCAAAGGACTGGGAAGTTGCATGCCAAAGCGGACACTAGGAAGATCTTGTGAGTATGAGATAGAAGGTTGATGCCACTACTTGCATCCAGAACATCGTGAGGACCCGCTGAAGACCTTGTTCCTAGAGATGCGACTCTCAAAGGCTGGGGACGCCAACCTGTGCTGCTGTACCCATGGCTCAGGCCTGTCACTGCGGTCCTTTTCCCTAAGGCCCTCGGCTGACCCAGAGTCGGAGCCATTGATGAAAGGAGTCAATGCGACCTGTCTGGAACCCAGCAAAGGAACCCGGGAGAGATGTCCCCGGCCCCCTTCCTGCAGGAAGGAATCCCTGAAACACTGAGAGCCGCTCTGGCTTTCCCATGGAAATGGTTATTCAACACAGAGATTTTAGCTCACACTTCACCAAGGAGGGGACAGAGCCATGAGGACATGCGGGACCTGCAAAGGCTGATGTGTATAGAAATTTCTAGAGAAGAGACAAAGGGGTAGGGGGAGAAGAACAGAGAATCTTGTTGTTGTTTTTTTAAAAGTATGCATTTTCTTGGTGTATCTAAGTTACAAAGTTAGTAAATGTAAGAAGTCAGGCCAACATAAAATGCATTTTATAGTTTTAACAATCTGTTGATATTTATGAAGATACAAGGAGCAACAGAGAAATGAGACACTAAAGATGCATTTTTTAAAGAAATGTCATTGCACTATCAGAGATGCATTTTTTAAAGAAATATCATCATTGCATTATCAGAGAAATCTCTAAAAGAGACATAAAGGGGAAAGCCAGAGAGGGAGCGAGTGTGGAAAGGTCCCCATGCTGCCCTCCGATAAAGCAACCAGCCCAGAGATGCAAAAGGTCATCTCTCCCAGTAGGTAACCGTGCGTAGCCCTCAGGCTAACACCGACTCCTTCGAAATGGACCTTGAAATTGAATTCTGGGGAGGACAGGAGCGCGTAGGAGTGGAGAGCAAGTGTTTCTCCTGATATTCCTTCCGCGAAATATGCAGGGGTGCGATGTGCATGAATGCAGGTGCTTTAAGGGAGGGCCCGCCTCTCAGGAAGAGCACAGGCTCCATTACCTTTCCTTCTAGTTACTTCTCAATGCACGCTTCCCCTCGCTGTACTCTGAGAAGCATGTTACAGGTCTCTGTGCCCCGAGAGGTCTGGAAATAGGGATTAACTAATGTGCACCATGTATGCATCGTAAAATTGCAGCATTGCACCCAAAGGAAGCAAATACCTATATGAACATGACGTGCATCCAACACTTAGTAAAATGGATATTTTTAACACAGTGCAAACTGATTGGCTACAGAGGAATGTTGGAGGCAGACATGAAATCAAAACAGAGGAGCGATTCGAATCAACGAAGGCAGGCTTTTGGAGACAAAGTCACTCTGAGGAATCTAAAAATTGGATATAGGCGAACAAAAAAAAAGTTCCCCTCTGCAATGGGGAAAATAAAACGAGGTGAGAAAATGTTGTTTTAACATCATTTGAGATTCTGTACTTGAACTAGAAACGAAAGGAAGGGATTAAATGCGCAGTGGTAGAAATGCTTTGGCCCAGGTTTCACAGTTGGTCAACAAACAGAAGTGAGTACGGATATGTCCATATTCAAAAGACTAAAAGGAACTTCAGTAATTTAGTCAAAAGTGGCCTCTCAGAATGTAATAAAGCTGTTCCGTGAGCTTTCAGTTCTATTGTAGCAAAAATTACGTCGGATGAAGAAAGGGAGGGCACCTAATTACAGAAGAGACGGTGACATCACTCACAAAGGAAAAAGCAGGGGGTCAGAGGAGACCCGGGAAATGGAGTTATAATGGGCTGAGACATCTCAGGAAAGAAAAGACTCTCTTTATTTACTAGACACAGGACTGCAGCGCCGAATAAACAATGCAGATGAGGCCTTTTATTTTATTTTTTTTTCACTTGTGAAACTTAATAAAATGAAAGCAACACTGAGAAAAACCAAGGAAGATACTAAACAGGAGGGTGCCTGAAAGCAAACCTTTGAAGATGAAAATGGAAGATGGTGCTCTGGTCAATTAATACGAACTAGAAAAAGGACAGATATCGACGGGAGCAAATGAATAAGGAATATGCAGTCCACTCACAGAAAATAATAAGAACTGACAATAGAACTTAGGAAAATATTCACCGTGTCAAAATTTGTCAAGGTCATACAAATTAAGGCAATATTAAAATGCAACCATTTGCCCATCAGAGAGGCAAATATATCTAGTGGAAGAAATTTAACTCATTAGAGCTGTGTGAGATGGCAGTTATTAGCATTTATGAGACTGTAAACAATACATGCATACTCTAAAACACAGAAATGTTGATAATTACCCCTTTTTGTTACAGTCATTTTGTAATTACGATCTCTTACTCAGAAAATATTATATCTGTAAGATTTGTATGTTAAAGGATTACAATTTAGGGATCTTGGTGTGTACCAATTTTATTAGACTAAAAACCTACCAATCAACTGTTTAAAATATCATCTATACTAATAAAAGGGTAATATGCTAATTAGATTGGATCGACTGGACATCTTCCAGATGTCCAACTTCCTTCTGGACAAAGCCATAATGGTGGGAGCTGAGACAGAGGCAGTTAGGGGCAATCAGGCCAGCAGGGGAGAGCAGTTAGGGGTGATCAGGCAGGCAGGCAGAGGCAATTAGGGGTGATCAGGCAGATAGGCAGGCAAGTGGTTAAGATTCAGGGGTCCTGGATTGTGGTCGGGCCTAAACTGGCAGTTGGACATCCCCTGAGGGGTCCCAGTTTGGAGAGGGTACAGGCTGGGCTGAGGGACAAGCCCCCAACATCACACTAATTTTGTGCATCCAGCCTCTGATCTTTTATAAAAGTCAATGCATCTACGAGTCTCTTTTTCAAAGGATTAAGCAAAACAAAAGAAAATAAAACTCAAAGACACAGACAACAGCTTGGTGATTACCAGAAGACAAAGAGAGTGGGAAAGTAGGGGAGGTAAAAAGAGAGATAAATGGTGATGGAAGGAGACTTGACTCGAAGTGGTGAACATACAACACAACATACAGATGATATATTACAGAATTGTATAGCTGAAACCTATGGCATTTTAATTTTATAACCATATCTTATAGCAACATATTTATTTTTATTGCCTGGCTGGTGTTGCTCAGTGGTTGAGCATGGATCCGTGAACTGGAGGTCAAGGTTCAATTTCCATTCAGGAGACATACCCAGGTTTTGGGATCAGTCCCCAATAGGAGGTGTGCAGGAAGCAGCCAATGGATGATTCTCTCTCATCATTCATGTATCGATCTCTGTATCCCTCTCCTTTCCTCTCTGAAATCAATAAAATTTTTAATGTTGACACTATTGCAAATGTCCCCACTAGAAGGGAGAACATATTTGCCAATGATACATCTGAAACCTACATAATTTTATTAACCAGTGTCATCCAATAAATTCAATACTTATTTTTAAATAACCTTAATTAAAAAAAAAAGCCAAAACAGGGTGGGGCAAAAGTAGATTTACAGTTGTGAGTATGCAAAACAGAATTTACTCTTGTTCTATTAATTATTAATTAACTGTGTTATTTTCCACATGAATAACTGTAAACCTACTTTTGCCCCCACCCTGTATATTCTCAATTCTTCTCGGTTTTAATTAGTGTGGTTTTTGTTGTCCCTGCCTGTGAGTCCCTTGCTGTAGTGTCATCTTATTTTCCACAAGAGTGTTTTAAAACAACTGAATCCAAATTCAGTTCAGTGGCACGCAGGAGTTTGACAGGCTTGCCTCTTAAAACTAAAGCAAAACTACATTGGACTGTTGAGATTTAAAATGATGTATGATTAGCACATAAATAAAAAAAATTAATACCGAAATGTTACATACAGTAGTTACAGGATATAACCCTTCATTAACATTCGATAAAATAAAATACCTTAAATGATGTTCCAAAATTAAAAAGCTGCAGACTGGCCTTCTGCAGGTAGGCGGGCAGATCGAGCCGTCAGCATGTCAGCGTGGCCCTGTATGTTGTGGGCAGTGAAGGGCCAGAGAGAGAAGAGTCTGCTTGGTTAGGAGAGGTATTTTCTGATTGATCTTTGATGTCACTGCCACGGACCTGAGTCGCATCCAGTTAACTAAGTTAAGCTGAGGTGAGTTTACTGACTGTGTTCAAAAACGCAAGCAGAAGAAAACTCATTTTTGAATGTCAGATGGCCTTTCATTTTTCTACCTTGAGACGCGCGTCTCTCTCCTTCCTCCATTTTTCACGTCCTTTTCTTTCAACCCCCTTGGAGCGTGGCCAGACGCCGCAGCCCGCCGTGTGGATTTGCCTGTACGTTCCCGTTTGATCTCCTTCCCTTGATGTGGCGGCTTCTTTGCGGGCTGCCTGCTTGTCAAGCCATTTTCATTCTTCAAAACTCTCTTCATAATTTTTAAATAAGTCGTGCGCCTCTCAGGGCCCTGGGTGGGTTTCTCACCATTTCATCACGCCACCGAGGCATCAGCACTGACGGGTCTGTGTTTGACACTGGGAGAACAAACGCGTATTTACCGGACTACAACCAAGGAGGTGCAAAATACTCAAATGCTGGGAGAAAGAAAGCTATCGGTGCTTCCCTTTGAAGGGGTAAAAGCAGTCCATTTGAGAAGCCAGCTCAAGAAAACACCCCATCACTTGGAAGCATTGAAATGGAGGGTGTATTCTATCTTGCTATTGTTGAAAGTACTATGTATGTCCCCTCTCCCACCTTAACCTCCTCCAATCCACCCCATTCCAGGCTTTCCCCACCTAATTGTCCATGCTAAAAAAAACAAAGAAAAAAAAAGATAATACAAATGGATTATTGCACTAAGATGTAAGAGTCTTGGTTCTCACATTACCTGACAATAGGATAACCTTGTGTCTTTATACCCAGGGTAAGATGCACGCCTCACGCTTACTTAAGTCTCTTCCCATGAAAAAGAAGCTACTTTGTAGTGAGAGATGTGTGATCAAACCTGGCACCTGTCATGTGGGGTCTTTGCTCCTCATACCACCTCAGGCATGGGATAATTGTCAAGGAATGCAATATCGGTCGTGTCATGCAGCTTAAATCATTCACCTCAAAATCGCGAAGTTGTAATGAAAATGTACTGATCTATGGGAAGAAGGCTACTCCAGAAAGTATACTCAGCAGATTATTAATGTTACTCTTCAGAAACTAGGGGATGACAAGGCCATCCCAGTATTAATAATAATAATAAAAAAAAAGCTACAAGGTGGATGAAAAAATTCATCTTAACCAAGCCTACTAAAGGTCAGGTGAAATAGAATTTAAGTCAACTGTACACTGTTATAAGCTGTCTTTAAGGTCAACTCGAGTAAATACTGTGGAGTCCTGGAGAGGTAATAGAAAGGAAGAGGACATCTGTGCAGGAAAGATAAAGAAAAAAAATATTTTTATTGTGAACCAGGGAACAATTTCATTTCATTCACTGATATATTCATCACTGAGAGCTGAAGCCCATTTTGCTAAAAATTTTAGGCTATTAAAATTGTATGAAAAAAGACAAGAATAATGAGTAACATATTTGAAAATGAACATCTCTGAAACTAGGAGTTGTAACCCCAAGTCAGTACTCTGGAGGGAGAGCTGTCCAAGGTACTGAAGATCAAACTGAGGCCCATGGAGATGCTGGAGCGGGTCCCTGCCATCACAGTTCCTGGAAATAATTAGCACAAGGTGGCTTTCAAAGCGATGATCCTTCATGAGGAGCACCAGCGAGAATCAGCAGTGTCTTGTTGACAACATGGGAGTGGCATCTGAGGCTGGTGGCAAGAGCTACTCCGACATCCATCAAAGAAAGGAGCTCAACTTGAACAGAAAGAGATGCAGACATACCTTTCCGGAGGCTGCCATGCAGAGAGGAAGTGTGGGAAATGGTTCCACAGTATGCTGATTCCTGTTATAGAGAAACGGGTAAATATTTTAAAAATATGTTTTATTGATGTTTTACAGAGAGGAAGAGAGAGGGATAGAGAGTTAGAAACATCGATGAGAAAGAGACATCGATCAGCCGCCTCCTACATGCTTAGCACTGGGGAAGTGCCCGCAACCAAGGTACATGCCCCCGACCTGAATCGAACCTGGGATCTTTCAGTCCGCAGACCGACGTTCTATCCACTGAGCCAAACCAGTTTCAGCAAAACTGGTGAATTTTTAAACAACTCCCTCCCCCCACAAAATCCATACCCTGACAACAATTTTAATCCATGCAGCCAACTATTCCTTAGTCAATTGGTTTAAAAAAAAATTGGGGGCTACAATGGTAAGACCAAGAGAATTGTGTTAAAAAAAAAGATGATCCCCAATATAATATCCAATCACAAGTATCTGTGAGCAGATCTACAATCGCAATCACATTTTCCTCCCTGAATCCTGGCTTCTCTTTCAAGAATGTTTTCTTTACTCCGGGTGTATCCGTTACTAATTTAAGTTGCAAGCACGGCCAATGGACCTTGGCTAATTGAAGAGGCACATTTATTGGAAATATATCTCACACTGTAGAGAATTAAAGGAAAGCATGATGAGCGGGGGTTGGAAAGCAGGCGGGACTTAGGGTGGGCGGCTTCAAGAAGAATAAGCCAAAGAATGTTCTGTTTGGAAGGTCCTGGTTGATTCCATCAGCAGGAATGTGGCGCCGCTTTTTGAAGCGGCATGGAAATTTTGAACTCCCACCACCTGTCGTTCCCTTAAGAGAGGGTATGACTCGGACAAGTGCCTCATTTTGGCAGAGCGAGATCACGCATGAAGGACCGGAGTAGCTGGGACAGAGGGCACCACTTGGCACGTAGGATTTTGTAGTTGAGGGATTCTCGCTGAGACTAACACAGTTAGGAGTTTCCACCAAAATAGGAAAAGAATTTGATTGCGATTACGAAAAGATTGGTAAATGTCCATTAAACAGAAAAAAAAAATGACATTACTGTTAACTTTTTAAAATTTTCTGTGGCATAGGTAAATATCAAAATATCTGGTTGGGACCCTGGCTGGGTAGCTCAATTGGTTAGAGAATCCTTCCAGTATGTTACAGTTGTAGGTTTGATCCCCTGTCAAGGCACATACATGAATCAGCAAATGAATGCATCAATAAGTGGAACATTAATAAACAAAAGACTAAAAATAAAAACACATAAAAGAAAACCAGAATATATGGTTGGTCAAAACTGTAGCATGGAAGGCAGTTTGTAGTACCATGAAAAAAGACAGGAAATGCAACATTAATGATATCTAACTTTAGAGCTTGTTCATGTGGTTAGGATTAACTTGGAACTCTCTATTGAACCATTCTTTTTTAAAAATATTTTATTGATTATTTTACAGAGAGGAAGGGAGAGAGAGAGAAACGTCGATGAGAGAGAAACATCCATCAGCTACCTCTTGCACACCCCCTACTGGGAATGTGTGCCCACAACCAAGGTACATGCCCTTGACCGGAACCGAACCTGGGACCCTTCAGTCCGCAGGCCGATGCTCTATCCACTGAGCCAAACCAGTTTCGGCTCTACTGAACCATTCTTGATCCAGTTGTTAACAGATACTGCTGTAGCCATTGTAGGTATCAATGTAATATAGGGAATTCAGTTATTTTTCTAAATTGTTGAGTAGTTGGAGGCATAGACTCTCTGATAGGTCCCCAGAGTGACATACTCAGGACACAACTTACTGCAATTAGGAAGCCCGGGAAATCAGAAAGCTGCCGTCCCAGAAATCTCTAGTCTTAAGCCCTTTTCAGGCTCTGGCGATTAGGATGCTGTTGCAGCCACTGGCTCCAGGAACATGCTACCTGTCAGAGCGGCAGTGTGGGGAGCGGAGTCTCAGCAAACCTGCTAGATTCCGGCCAGGGAACATAGATTCAATTACTACACCTTTCCTTCCACTTCTCCTTATGTTGCAGTGCCTCAAAGGGTTTTTTGGATCAGTGTGCTCGCTACTACACAGGTATTATACAGTCAGTCGGTGGTTGGTAATGATTGATGACAATTACATTCATTTTAAATAGGGAATAAATGCTAACTTCTCTAGATATTTCATGTTACACAAACTCTCTCAACAAGTGGATACCATCCTAGCCCAAGGAAAAGCTGTGATTCTTGTTCAGGGTATATGTGATTAAAGTATCATGTTTTGTATCCATCATGGATGACAAATCATTCTAAATGGCTCAATTAAGTGATGTTTAGGATATGCATCGATTTGTATCATAATTGGTATATTTGCCGCTATCACGTTTAATTCTGAGAAACTTAAAAGATGAAGTCAATAAATGACAAACATCGCTAAAGGAAAAATATCCACACCCCGTATTTAAAATGTTCACGCCAACCATAGCCACAAACTCCCAGGGGCATTGGTTCGTCATGATGGTCAAACACCGCATCCCCAGTTGCAGGAGGCTGTGTGATTGTTGGACTCATTCGACCACGAGACACCAATTAAATAAGCAGCTTGTTAAAGAGAGCACCGCAACTAGACAGTGTCCTTGTCATTATTTCCCCGTCAGCCATGATCTAGCAAGCGGACCGCTGGCCCAGGACAAGTATGACAGCAAAGCTCTCAGGGGATTATGGAAGGAAATAGAAAAACCTTCAAAGCCAGCTTTCCGCTGGTGCGACTGCTCATCCAGCATCCTCCCATCAGCCCAGAGACCGGGGGCCGTACGATGCTGTCATCCCCGGCAAAAGCGCACTGAGGTCACGACACTGGCAGTGGCTGGGGGAAGGGCAAGGGAGACGGACGATGAATGACATCAGGCCTTCAGGCAGAGAAGAACCCGGGCACTGGAGTGATCCCACCGGCCGTGGTTTTTCAAGGCAGAAAAGGAAGCCTGTCTCTGCAGAGGCGCGGACTGGTTTTCCATTCTTCCCTCCCACAGAGAGTTCTGGGAGTTGCTATGTAGGTTAGAGGACTGAAAGCAAAGTTGCAGAGCTGAGAAATCGCAAGTCCCGGCTCCGCGTGAATCTGGCAGCATCAGTCATTGTGCGTGTTTCTAAAGATATAAACTGTTGGCGAGGTCCCTGATCCGGTCACCGCGGGGGAGCTCTCAGGTGGCCATGTTAGCGCTGCCAGCCACTTTAGAGGAAATCATGAAGGGAAATTTTCTTCCTGGAAGATACCAGAATGGCATACTGGATTGCAAAAGAAGGATGAGGAAAACGATGGCTGGGGCAGCCACTTAGAAAGACATCATGATGACAAAAAAACATAAAAGGATTGAGCTTGTGTAAAAGTCTAATTCTACAGGTCAGGCATCTCTGGTTTATTCGCATGAACCTGAAATTAATTGCAATAGCTTAGGTGCTCTAAAATTAATAGCAATAGTGGAGGAAAATGTAATGACAAGGTATAACAATACAGAAATACTCCCTTTTTTAACTAAACTTGAAATTTCTGGACTGATGTCCTTACTATCCTATTTATCTATTTATATCTACTAGAGGCCTGGTGTACAAATTCATGCAGGGGTGGGGTCCCTCCACCTGGCTGGCGATTGAGGTCTATTGGGGTGCCGGCTGGGGAGGGTCCACAGGAGACTGGCCGTGGAAACACAGTGACCATCAGGGCACCACTCCTGTGTTGAATGTCTTCCCCTGGTGGTCAGTGTGCATCATAGGGACTGGTTGACCAGTCGTTCTAGTTGTTCGGTTGTAATGGTCACTTAGGCCATATGTATGTATGTATGTATGTATATGTATGTATCTTTCTACCCATCTACTTATCTATAATCCCATCTTTCCGGATGGGAGATGGTCTCCAGAAAATAGAATCTCCTGATGAGAGGGCTGACTCTTTCAGCACACCTCCTCGGACCTCCAGAAGGGTCAATTGAGTTCAATCTCTGGTCCAGCGATCTCTCATGCCTATGTAATGAAACATTGAGAAAAGGCTTGGAGAGCTTCCTTGCTGGTGAACATATCTATGCACAGGGAGGGCTCACTCTCCTCCACGGGGAAAGGGACTCTTGCAGCCCCTCCCCAGGACCTTGACCTCTTCGTCCTCTCTGCTGTGGGCTGTTCTAAGTTGCATCCTTTATAGTAAAGCAGTAACGGAAAGTGTATTGCTTTCCCCGAGTTCTGTGAATCATTGCAGCCTCTTGTCAAACCGGAACAGGCATCAGGGGGACCCCAGAATTTGTGTGTAATTAGTGTCAGAATTTAAGCACTTTGCCTTTAACTTGTGGGTTCTGAGGCTCGCTCTCGGGAGCTGGTGTCAGAAGTGAATTAAGTTGTAGGACATCAAGTTATCATCGGAAAATTGATATTGGGACATAACACACCTGTTATGTAGCTACTGTATTTGGGGGAGCATATGCCAACTTTATATACTAAGTTCTTTGAATTTTAACTTCTCTCCCAGCTCACATTCATTGTCATGCATCAGTGTGTTGTCATCATCTCTGGAGGACATCCATATGTGAGTGTATGTTCTTTCTTTAGCCCTCGTTCTCATCAAAACCATATCCATCCTTCATTGTACTTGGTGAAGGGAGAGCCTGCATGTACCTATTCTCCAACCTCATGAAAAGCTCTAATCTATTGATAGTCTTGTCCTCTCTGCTCCCGTCAACCTTTTCTCTCCTCCTGATTATCTGGCTTTGAGTTATACACCAACCATGAATTAGTTTCTTATAAACATACCAACCCACCCAACGCCAGTCTCATTCCGACATCTTCTCAGAACAAACCCCAGCCTTGAAATAATAAATGGACAGCAATATTTCACTCTCCACATGAACACTGTTGGAGAAAAATCATGCAAGTGGGTATGTCAGTTCCTGACATAAACTCATGAATATAAATTATAAGTTCATGATTGTGATTCCCTGCTGGGCGCCAATTAAGCTCCCTCTTCACTCTCTGGACTATTCTCCGTCTTGTACACTGTCCTCTAATGACCATTTTTTTTCTTTCTTTCCCAAACAAAACCAAGACTAGCTGATGGAATTTTCTTGTGATGTATTGAGTTACTAGAAGCGTTAGCATTAAAAAAACGAGCAGACTGACTTTCTGTTTGCATCAATCTTCTTTCTGTTACATCAGAAAGTTTTCTTTTCTAGAAAAGGCCAAGCTTTCCACCTGTATTATGAATCCATCCCTCTTACCTGCAGAGGGGAATTTCCCTTTGTTTAGCCCCACCCTCTCCCAAGTATGCCATCATAGTATTTTTTTAGCATCAGACTAATTGGACCCAGTAAACAAATTCAAGACAGCAAGAACAATAAACGCAACAGTTGTCTGAATTACATTGCTGTTTTCGAAATACAGTGGTACCTCGAGATACGAGTGCCCTAACATACGAGATTTTTGAGATACGAGCCGTCGAGTGAGTGATTTTTGCTTTGAAATACGAGCAACATTTGAGATAGGAGTAATCGTGCAGATCGGCCGGCTGCACACGACCCACCAGTTTACCGCCACTCGAGCGTCTCATCGTTTCCCACGCCTCAAGGTTATGGAACGAATTAAACTCGTATCTCGAGGTACCACTGTACTCGAAGTGTCTCAAAAGTTTTCTCCCACACGTGGCCTCTACATCTCACTCCCAGCTTTGCCATCAACACACCCTTCCCTTCTCTCCTCCCAGACCCCCAGCTCCGTGACGCAAGTAGATATTTTCAATTCTAATGTTATTAAACATCTTAATGGTGTTCCAATGAGTGGGAACAGTGTATTTTTTGAAATACTCTTTTTCTTTTTCTTGGCTTTCATCATATTGCCTTAGTCTGATCTCACCAATTAATGATCTCACCAGCAAATTTGTCATTTTCTCTCTCAGCATCCTTCTGCTCTGCTCCAATCCAGAGTTCTTTAACCAGAGTATGCCCTCGGCCAATTTTCTCTTTGGGCTCAGTCTTCCCAGTGAATGTCAATAGCATGTATTCCTACAGGCATGATTCCAAGTTTATATCAGATGGACCTTGCCTTTGGAGCTCCAGACCCCTATTCCAGTGCCTGCTTTGCATCTTCCTTGGGCACTCCAAGGCAGCAATGCTGACTATACAGTGGTACCTCGAGATATGAGTTTAATTCATTCCGTAACCTTGAGGCGTGGGAAACTATGAGATGCTCAAGTCACGGTAAACTGGTGGGTCGTGTGCAGCCGGCCAATCTGCGCGATGACTGCTATCTCAAATGTTGCTCGTATTTCAAAGCAAAAATTGCTCGCTCGACGGCTCATATCTCAAAAATCTCGTATGTTAAGGCACTCGTATCTCGAGGTACCACTGTATATCGAAGAGAAATCATAATTTTCCTAGGCCTCCCAAGCTGTGTGTGCTCCAGTGTTCCTACAGAAGGTGACACATCCCATCCAGCCAGGTGCTCCTGCCAGAAAACCAATAGTTATCTTGGATCTTTTTTCTCTCTCACCTCCTGCACCAAATCCATCAATACAACCTGTCATTTCTGCCTCCAACCTGTCCACTGCTCAGCATCTCCGTATCATGGCAACCGTTCTCTGCAAACCCACGCCGCACCGGGCTTCTTTTATTTCTGTGCACTCATCACACACTACAATAACTCTTCGGGGGTGCTTTGGGGACAAGTAAATCCAACCGAGTCCCTGGAAAAGCTTCCAGTTTGAGGGGAAAGCAGTTGGATTTATTTCTCCTAGTTGGAGAAAGGCACGCAGAGAAAAATGCGCAAGTTCATTAAAAACTGTATCTTACTGACTTACAGCTGGACCAGGGGGAGAATATGCAGGGAACTGATGGGTTTAAATTTGTTTTAGGGAGACCGCTTTGAAAAACATTCACATGCAATGTATGTGAGCATTGTCTCACAAATACAGTTCAAGAACTTCAACTTGAGAAGTCTCCTTAGAATTACGTTTATTGAGAAGATAAGTGAACTAAACTTTTTTATGAAATGAAGCAAGCCTATTTGTGGCTATTAATTATTATAGCTTGTCCACATTAAAATATATATTTATAAAGATATATATATATATACATATATATTTATAAAGAAAGCTATATATATAGCTTTCTTTATGGTACTTGTTCACAGTAGTTCCTCCTAAGTGGGTAATATTGTCAGGAAGTTGAATGTACTTAAGATTTTTTTTGCCTGTCATAAAACAAAAAACTACTCTATGAAAGTTGAATAAGTGTAAGCATAGATTTTGTCCCTAACTCTGACTCATGGTGCTGAATATAAAAAATAATTCAAATTGCAAAGGTCTCATAGCCACAGAATGAGCTCCCAGCCTCTTGACTTATGTAGTGCTCAGTTGCAGCAAGAGTTGTATTGAGCTTCAAGCCATCTGCAGTATGCTGCCCCAGGCCCCCTCCTCACGCTATGGATGTCCTCTGGTCGAATTTTCCTAATTTATTATGTCCTGCTCCCATTGATAACTCCCTGATGACTCCTGAATAAACTCCTGCTGAAAACTCTCAAATTGGACTCTGAGGTCCGTACCTGTCTTCTGATGTCCTGATGTATTTGAGTCACTAACAGCACTTCAAGCCTCACCTTCCCTCGCTCATGAGCGGACCAGCCTTGATTCCTGCAAGAGTTCAGAGAATGGTCCACCACCCATTCTGTCTTCTTAAATTCCGTCTTTGTCTACTTGACATCCATTCATCACTATACTTTCTTCCCTGTATTTTTTTTTTATTCTATAGCATTTGGATGCCTTCCGGACCCAGGGGGAGAGACTGCCTCTCCCAGGGCCAGCTAATTGCTCAAGATAACCAGCCTGTCTTTGAGCATGCAGTTCTTTTTATTTTTTAACACATTTTATTAATTTTTTATAGAGAGGAAGGGAGAGGGATAAAGAGTTAGAAACTTTGATCAGCTGTCTCCTGCACACCTCCCACTGGGGATGTTCCCACAACCAAGGTACATGTCCTTGACCGGAATCGAACCTGGGACCTTTCAATCCCCAGGCCAAAGCTCTATCCACGGAGCCAAATCAGCTTCAGCAGCATGCGGTTCTCATACCACCCAATACTTCCCGAGTCCCCAGCTACCTCCTTATGGGACTCTCACACACCAAGTCACTCTTTCCTCTGTCCCAAGTCACCCCAGGGCCACCCACCGGGGCACTGGAAAGCATTCCTGCATCCTAAAGCTGCTGGAACTCTCCAAAGTAGCCAATCCTACATAGTTGACTCTGCCTGGCCTGGTCTTTCTGTGGAAACTCAAGGGAAGATGTAGCCTATGCTTTCTCCTTAGTTCTGCGGGGGGGGGGGGGCGGGGCGCGCGGGGGTGGGGGACGAGTTCTTGGGCCAATGATGGTTACAGGTGCCTACATAGTGGCCATTATTCCTTCGAGATGGATTTTCCCCCAGCTTGCTGCAGGTTTTGAGCTAGTTTCCTAAGCATGGGGATCAGTAGCCAGCCTCTCCTCCCTCCCGCACAGCCCCCTAAATTCTTTCTGCTCACTGCTCACTAGCTTGAGAAATCATGTTAGTTTGTCCTAGAAACCACCGGTATGAATAAGAAACAAAGTTGTCACCTCCAATCCTGTGTTAAATGTGAGATGTAGAAGGCACAGGGTATAAAACACCGTTCTTTAAAGGCGCTTCTCAGTAGCCTCTCATTTCGAGGGCTATCACAGCCTACGGATCAAAGCCAACGCAATTATTCACAGTGAAATGTAACGTGAAGTTTTATTTTGAATAATGCATTTCCAAAACTGGTCTGTGCCCTGCTGGTGGCAGTCACTAAAGTCCTGGTGTATGGCAGCTTGCTCTTTAAGCACAGGCTTTCAGAGGCAGTATTCTTTAAGGTTTCCTTATTTAGAATGCATACGATGAAGGATGCTGCTGAATAACTTTAATTCGCCTATAAACATCAGAGTGTGCCTGTTTGCTCGAGAGACCAGTGACTTGTCTGTAAGTTTTCCGTTTACTGAGATGGTCTCTGAGGACCCGGATGAGTTGAAGAATAGAGGATTTGAGGACATGGAGCCTCACTTACGTGTGCTAACTAACCTTGCAACATCACCTTCTAGAGCCCATTAATTTAGAAAGCGTAGGTGCCTAAATCGAGGGAGATGCAGTAGCAGTCCTAGGTATAAAATCAACAAAGACAGTAAGTCCTTGGCAATTTTTTTAATGTGCATGGTAATAGAATATTTCTAGAACATTGCTTTTGTTCTATTCAACTATAATACAATTTTTAAAATGATGTAAGTATCATTTAGCTATGGAAATTGATGGGAGATGATCAATTATGCAATAGCAGTGGAATTTAGAGTCCTTAAGCATGTTTTGCTTGTAAATAAATAGAATGGATAAATTGTACTCCAGGAGAAAAGTTTCATATTATATCTGAAATATGATGGCATGGGAAGGTTACTTGACAATCACACTACCCGTGACTTTTGGATACATTATCAAATAATGTATCTGCGATATGCACCTTTAATATCACCAATAACTGTAACACTTGTATTAAATTTGATTTCATTTGTAAACTCTTAGTCACAATATTTTATTTGAAATATATAAGCAAATATTTTAATTATCCTTTATCTACACAGAATATTTACTTAATGCTTCATTTTATTTTGCCAAATATAATAAATTTTCTTTCAGTGTTATGTTAATCAAAACATAATGTAAAAATACTTTCTCATAACAATACTGACAAAGTAGAACAACTACTTGTGCACACACTTGTATGTGTGTGTATGGGAGAGAGAGAAAGAGAGAGAGAGGGGGAGAGAGAGAAAAAGAGAGAAAATTCACATCTTCACTCTATTGTTTAATGGCCAGGAAGAGTATAATGCAGTAAATTATCTCTAAAGATGCAGACAAGAGCATTGGACCCATTTTCCCTTACTAGATCGCCTCTTAGAAAGACACCTGTAACATTCCATGAAGTCAGAATTCTCTGCGGTGACAAGATAACTGTGTTTGTGAATTAGGCATACCTGTAGAACATTTTCTGGGATAATTTAAATTCCTTACCTCCATTGTGTCCAGCTTCCCCAATGCACATTTGGGAACACTGACTCCCAGAGCCTCAGAATGGGACCTTATTTGGTCTGTAAGCTAAAAGGGTGGGCCCTGCTGAAACCGGTGTGGCTCAGTGGATAGAGCATCGGCCTGCGGACTAAAAGGTCCCAGGTTCAATTCTGGTCAAGGGCATGTACCTTGGTTGCGGGCATAACCCCAATAGGAGGTATATAAGAGGCAGCTGATCGATGTTTCTCTCTCATCAATATTTTTAATTCTCTCATCTCTCTCCCTTCCTCTCTGTAAAAAAAATAAAATAAAATACATTTAAAAAATAAAAATAAATAAAAGGGTGGGCCCCGATCCAGGATGACGGGGCCTTTACAGAGACACAAAGAGGAGATGGCCATCCTGACCAGAGAGCTCAGTTGGTTAACGTGTCATTCTAAAATGCCAAAGTTGTGGGTTGATTCCAGATTCCAGTCAAGGCACCTACAAGAAGCAACCAGTGATTGCATTGATAAGTGGAACAACAGATCTATGCCATCCTCCACCCCCACTCTCACCTTTCCCTCCTCTCTCTCTCTCAAATCAGTTTTAAAAACAGAAGCCAAAACCGGTTTGGCTCAGTGGATAGAGCGTCCCAGGTTCGATTCCAGTCAAGAGCACGTACCTTGGTTGCAGACACATCCCCAGTAGGGGGCGTGCAGGAGGCAGCTGATTGATGTCTCTCTCTCATTGATGTTTTTAACTCTCTATCCCTCTCCCTTCCTCTCTGTAAAAAATCAATAAAATATATTGAAAACAAAATTTTAAAAAGAGAGAGCAGGTGGACACGTACAAACTAAAAGGCCCGGGAAGATGCTGCCCTCAGCCTGTACAGAGAACCTTGCTTTCAGATCTGAGCCTCCAGGCACTGAGACCACAGGTTCCTGTCGGTTAAGCGCCCCAGCCGGTGGCCTTTGATAAGACAGCTCTCCCCAACAAATCCGTTAGCAAACAGAAACGGAAGTGCTGTGACTGCTTTGGGTGAGTGGGAACACACCACGCCATCCTCCCACACCCTTCTAGAGTTCTTGCTCCAGATGCCAGCCGATAGAAAAATACTTCCCTGAAGTCTTTACAGCAGTGGTATGTGTGTGTGTATTCTTGAAATTCCCCAAGTATATAACTTCCAAAATGTAAATCGGGGCCATACTTTTTCAAAGTTAAATTTTAAGATAAATTGATCATGTTTCTTGAAGAAGCCAAACACTGGCACACTGGTGGAAATCTAGGTCTGCTTTTTCTCCATTCTCAGCAGGATCTCCTCGGAGGCAAATGGTGAGTGAGCCTGACCCCTGGGTTTCATTCGTTTCAGAGCTTATGGAGAGAGCAGGCCTCTTTCGGCGGCCGAAGTTACCAGAAAGCTGTTTCCATAACCTTTTTCGCGGCATTAGGCATGGCAAGAGTGAATGAAGAAATCCAATTTTCGCCAGATATTAGACTCCGATAGAATGAAACCCACGCTCTGCATTATTTAGCGCTCAGGCCACATAATAAAAGGTGCGCTGATGACAGCGTGGTGTAGAGGGTACAATGAGATACTTCATTTTTATCGATGCTTTGCTCGGGTCGGAGCAAAACTCCATCCCACTTTGTCTTGTTTAATATACAATAAGCCTATTTCCCATTTGGTCCGTCTTAGGAAATGCCAGGAGAAAATGAAAAAAAAAAAAAGGAAAAATTGAGTGGAGTATTTAATCATTTGAGGTGATTTATAGGTCAGTGTTTCATCTGCTGATATTTTCTCCAGTTGACCTTCTCGGGCTGACTGGGGGAGGGTAGATAGCAGAGTCTGAGTCCCTCCCCCTCCCCCAATTCACCTGCTTCTTATCCACGGCAAGTCACAAGTCTATCAGTTATTTTCCGAATTAAAGAGACAGTGGCCCGGACTACATTGGGGTCATGTCCCAAGTGTGCGTGTCAGTGAAACCAGTATTTCAATGTTCCTTTCTGAAACTGTAAGAACCACGCTTCAAATCATCCATATTTTACACACCAGATCAAAGATATTGACGTTATTTATTACCGTTCTTGCAGCCTATCAGACTTTGAAAATTGTGCATTGATCCTCAACATATTCCATGTAAATGATTCAAGAGCACAGGTGAAGTCACATGACAGACAAAACGTAACAAAATGCAGGCGCAGCTCAGTCCTTTGTGTACTTACAAATTCAACTACCCATATTTCTTCCATCAAATTACCCGAAATCTCCTCTCAATATATTGCACTACAAATGTGTTTCTCAAGGGCATTTTCTGCGAGACACCTAGTGCTCTCTGCAATAATTTTATTTTATTTCTGGGGCACAGCTGTCATTCAACTTTTTTTCTTTAACCTTCATCCCCGGGAACTCTCTATCATCTCTCCTGTTCTCTGTCCTGTGTCTTTCTCTCTCGGTGTACCCTACGTTTTGGTGGAGGAGTTTCCAAAGTAGCTTCCTGAGAAAGAGCTCATGCAAGTCAAACAGGTGACTTAACACATCCAGGACCCCCCAGTCCAGGTGCGGGCCACGTTGGGCCCATTGGAAGGATCCATTCCAGCCGCCTCCTACCTCCCAGGGGTTGGTGGTGGTCTCTTCCACGGCAGCTGCATCCTCCCGCGGGCATGGGCATTGCCTTCTCTGTGCCTCTGTCTCCTCTTCTGTCTGTCCCCAGTCAAGACGACATTCTCAGATTCCAGGGATCAGTGTGGGTACCGGGCTTTAGGAGAGACCCCCATTCAACCTCCGCAGTGGCATTCTGTTGAAAAGAATGTGTTTCCCCTCCCATGTAGTCTTGTCTAAAATAAAAAACATCACATCGATTGCATTTTAAAAACAGGTTTAGCCCTACCTGGTCTGGCTCGGTGGATAGGGTATCAGCCTGCAGACTGAAGGGTCCCAAGTCCTATTCCAGTCAAGGGCACATGCACGGGTTGTGGGCTCGATCCCCAGGAAGGGGTGTGCAGGAGGCAGCCGATCCATGATTCTCATCATCGATGTCTCTCTCTCTCTTCCTCTCTGAAATCAATAACATACATTTTAATAAAGAGGTTTAGCATAAACGAAAGGAACCCATCCTATAAAATTATGTCTAACAAATTACCAGTTTCCATTGTAAAGGAGGCAAACCAAGCTCCAAAACGGGGTTTCCTGTTTCGTAAGGCTTGACCAGGAAGAGGGGCGCCCCCCCTCGCATGTTAGCACAGGTGATACTGACGTGGGTGCGTGCAGCGAACCGCAGGATGAGGTGTGGAATCTGGCCCTGACTGCAGCGTCCCAGTGCCTCAGCGAGCACGACCACTGACACTTGACATGACCTCCAGAGTGGGCGGGAAATGACTCCTCTGGAAGCGCGAAGAATAGGCTCGGTGACTGTTTGCTGACTCCATCATCTCATTTCTTTTCAGACCTTCAGAAAACCATTGTGTCACCAGCCACCGTGTAACTTCTTGCTGAAATACAGGGTGGGATATAAATAGGGGTGTGGTTTTTCATTTGGTAAATAATACCATAGTTAATAAAGACAATACAACAATCAATCCTGTGTATAGGGAACTCACAGCTGTACACCTGCCTTTGCCCCACCCCCAGTGAAAACA
The DNA here is from genome assembly GCA_011751065.1 of Lasiurus cinereus. Taxonomy (NCBI): domain Eukaryota; kingdom Metazoa; phylum Chordata; class Mammalia; order Chiroptera; family Vespertilionidae; genus Lasiurus; species Lasiurus cinereus. The sequence continues at coordinate 726,223 of JAAGEH010000188.1, read as the reverse complement.
TTTTCAGTAAAACATTAAATGGAAAATGTTAGATTGATGGGATTTAGGGAGGAGTGTAAATAAATACCATATTCAGGTATTTATAACTCTGATTAACCTACAAGAAATACTGTTGGTTTTTATTTTAAACGTGGCTCCCAAAGATCTTTTACTTTATTTTTTTTTGGGGGGGGAGAGGATATACATTATAAATTATTCTAATATTATGCAATTCATTGGATATTTTCTATGAGAACACAATGTGGGTTTTTTTTGTAAGTTAGACATAAAATTCAGCATGTATGTGGCAAATTTGAAATGATAATATGTCTTTATGGCAGCTAAGATTTGCTGATTCAAAAAGCAATTACAATTGTAATTAAATTTATGGCCACACTGTTCCGCAGCAAAATCCATTTTCTTCGAATACTGACACTTATATTGATGTCTGACTCTTGGCTTAATTACAGTTTCACTGTTAATGGGACATCAACTCTTCGTTGTCTTTCTAGATAACTAAACTTGTCCAGGTCCGTACGGTTAGTCGATGCCACTGGTTAAAGGCTGCGCCACCAGCGACCAAGACTGCTGAGTGGATAATCCAATTCAGTCATTAAAGCGAAACCCATCCTCCAGCCAACATAGATCTTTCCCTCTCCCAGCAACCGAGGCAGCCGTACCTTAATGAAGCATATTGGTTAGGAATTTGTCCTGGAGCCATTAAGCGAAATCTAATAAAATGATTCCTTACCGAAATTGAGTTATTTTTCTCTTATATAAATGGAGTTCAGAGGGAGGTAGCCCGGAGCCTGCTCAGTACTTCCCCAGCCTCCCCTTTGCTGCCCTGCCCGCGCCTGAGCTCAGGTACCTGTTGGAGGTGCAGCTCATGCTGTTGGTGCTGCAGGCAAGAGGAGGGTGCCGATCAGGGGGCGTGGGAAGGCTCAGAGCCTGCTTTCCTGTTAAGGGACTTCTCCAGAAGAGCTACACAGTAGCTCCATTTGTTTTGTTTGTTTGTTTTTAAATATATTTTATTGATTTTTTACAGAGAGGAAGGGAGAGGGACAGAGAGCTAGAAACATCGATGAGAGAGAAACATCGCTCAGCTGCCTCCTGCACACCTCCCACTGGGGATGTGCCTGCAACCAAGGTACATGCCCTTGACCAGAATCGAACCTGGGACCCTTCAGACCGCAGGCCGACACTCTATCCACTGAGCCAAACCGGTCTTGGCTATTAGTTTGTTTTTTTGTTTTAATATTTTTTATTGATTTATGACAGGGAGAGAAAGGAAAAGAGAGAAACATTAATGATGAGAGAGAGTCATTGATCGGCTGCCTCCTGTATGCCCCCCTACTGGGGATCAAACCCACAACCCAGGCATATGCCTTTGAGTGGAATCAAACCTGGGACCCTTCAGTCTGCAGGCCGACGCTCTATCCACTGAGCCACACTGACTAGCGCCAGTAACTCCTTTTGGTTTCTCTTGACCAACCCATCTGGCAAGGCTGCCAGGGTTGGCAGAATAATGGCTCCCTGTATCTTCAACCCAAGAGCCTATGAGTGTGTTCCTTAATCAGGTCAAAGACGCTTTGACAATGAGATTAAGGACAGAGACCTCGAGGTGAGGAGACTAAAGGGGACTACTGGGGTGGGCACCAGTTTAATCCCAAGTCCTTAGAAACAGAGCTCTCCCTGGGCAGGTCAGAGAGGGGGGGAGAGAGACAGGTCAGATGGGTGTGACATGAGTGAGACTCATCTTGCTGGTGCTGGCTTTGAAGATGGAGCAAGGTGGGGGCCACCCCCCAAGGAATGTGGGAGATGTCGAAAAGCTGGAAAACTCCAGGAAATGCGGGGAGTCCCTACAGGAGAGCTCAGCAAACTCATTAGTCACAGAGCCCAATACCAACAGCACAACCGTTGAAATTTCTTTGGAGAGCCACATTTTTTAAACTTCTAACGCCACTTCTTCAGCATAGACTCGCCCAGGCCGTGGCATTTTGTGGAAGAGCCACACTCCAGGGGCCAAAGAGCTGCATGTGGCTTGCGAGTCGCAGTTTGCCGACCAGCGGCTCTCAAGCATTCAGAAAGGACTGCAGGGAACCAGCACTTTGCGTTTAGCCTGTTGAAACTTAGACTTCTGACCTACTTAGCTGTAAGGTAATAATTGTGTGCAGTTTTAAGCCACTGTGTTGGTAGTAATATGTTTTGGCAGAAATAGAAACCTGAGAAATACATCTATTTTAAAGGGTGGAGGATCTGTTCTCCCAATAAAAATATGGTCTTCTTTGGTCAAGAAGCAGAGAATGGGTATTAGATAGGCGGGACTTTAATGTCATCAACCTTCCATCTACACTTGTCTCTTCACCACCACCCGTCTGCCTTTGCCACCACCTGGTCAACAGGAACTCGTAGTTCAGACTCAATGAGCCTGTTTCCATTATGTGACATTGGCATATGGCCATGCAAGTCATTGATCTCATTCCTGGTGCCTTGGCTGCATGCCTTGTACAGTTCACACAGATGAACCACTAGCTTTATAGAAACTGTAACTCCATTCAGTACATTTGAAAAAGTCACCTATCAAGGATGGCCGAACCCTAGACCTTCTAGACTTTTAATTCAGGCATTGCATACATGTGTAAACATACATAATGTAAAATGGGCTTGAACAGAATGTATTCAGGATTTGGGGAAGTTTGACTAAGTTACTGATAGAATCCTTTAGACCTGCAATCATTGGCTATATTCAATATATATACATAAATGCGCACACACACACACACACACACACACACACACACATATATACACATATACATATATATAAGCACACACATCCTATAAAAACTTAAAATGTATATGCATGTGTACTTAAGAAAACAATATATTTTTTCTATGTAGCTCTATAAATACACGGCATGACATATGCATATCTAGTAAACACAAAACGGGCGACAGACCCTACCAATAGGTACACTTGCTGTCATCTTGGTTGTCCCAAAGGCTTCCATACCAAATAGTGAAATCTGAAACAAAAGCAAACAGGTGCCTATTCAGAAATGTCACAGCCATCTACTGCCTGTCCCAAGTCAAGGAGCCGGAGTTCACCATTGCAGACACAAGCACGTATAGCGAATGGTCCTGAGCATGAACTTGGTTTGGCTGATTGATGGGATTAGGCAACTCTGCCCCCTTGCGGTGCCCAGTGGGCCATACAAACCAGCCTCCGGTAACAAGTTCTGGAAACGCTTCTCCAGCGTCCCTGACTGGGCCTTGGCATTAACACCAAATGGACAGAAAATAGATTGATTTTTAGGGGACTCTGAAGTACTGGGGTGAAAAAGAGAAATCCTTTCTGATTAGGGCAGGAGAACGAGGGAAATGTCACATTCTTGGTGGCTGTGCACATGGCTGGCGTCTCCCTAGGGGTGGGTGGAGGGAGTAGCCACCCAGCCTCCTCTGTCTGTGGTCACGGCACCTCCTCGGTGTCTCAGGTTCTCTGCTGGGACCAGTCTGGCCAGCAGATCGGGAATAAAGGAAATGCAGGCCTGGCTGGCACGGCTCAGTGGTTGAGAGTTGACCTATGAACCAGGAAGTTGTGGTTCGATTCCCGGTCAAAGCACAAGCCCGGGTTTCAGGCTCCATCCCTAGTGTGGGGCATGCAGGAGGCAGCCGATCAATGACTCTCTCTCATCGTGGATATTTCTGCCTTTCTCTCCCTCTCCCTACCTCTCTGAAATCAGTAAAAATATATATTTAGGGAAGAAAAGTAAATACAGGGTTATTTGGGAATTTCTTTAAGGCCTAAACCTCTATGTGGTATAGATCATTTCCACCCACATGCTGCTGTGGAGAACTAGTGGCAGAGTTATGCCTATTGTAATGGTGGTGAAAGGAAGGCCAGCTTGCCGAAGAGAAAGAGAAATGAGCTTAGTCAGTCACTAGCCGACCTGTTACTCCACTCCGTTCCCCAGAAAGTCCTCTGCTAAGTTTCATGTTGATGGGCCAGATGCCTCACTCTGGGTGTTTACTGTGATATAAAAGCCTCAGGTACCACATTCATCGCTGTGGCCATAATACTAGGGTCCCCCAATTGCTGCTCTGAAATAATCCTGGGAAGGAATAGGAGGTATAGTTTTATTAAGAAAGTGTTCTTTCCAGAGGAAAACAGAAATACTGTGAAGATAAAAAATAAATATCTATTAACACAGGAGCAGAACGAGAATATATGTACAGACATGCACAGAGCTGCCTACCTGTGATAGTTAGCTGATGGTGGAGAGGAAAATGTGATAGAAATAGGACTCAACTGGAGGTTAGAAGTATTGCATGTTGTTTTTTTCCTGGTTCTGCTGTTAATTCAGTCCATGGCCTTGGGAAATCTTCCTCCCTTCTGTGATCATCCCGCGCTGCCGAAAATCAAGGTTTGGACTAGATCAGAAGTCAAACTCAGTTGCCTATGGGTGCAGACAAGGTAGCACCGATGTCTGACATGGGCACACTGGAGCTTTCCCTGTAGCCTCTCCTCATTTGCATATCAAAACAAAAGGAAATAAAGGAAAAATGTTCTCTCTTGTTTTCTGCAATTAGGCAACCCTCCTGATACACTTTCCATTTTACACGTTCTGAGATTTGGGCAAAAGCAAGCTTTGTGTGCAGGAAATCCTCTCTTTTTCTCTTCCGCCTGTGGCACTGAAGGAGGTCCCAGCCCCCCTGTGCATCCAGGTAGAAGACTTGCTTTCCCCAAAGGGCTGCCAGGCCCGAGATTGGGCATCGCTTCCCGGTTGTGGGATGGCACAGCTGTAGGACGAGGAGATGCATATGCCAGGTGCACCCTTTCTTTTCCTTCCACTCAGCGGTCACAGGTGGCCTTGACGTCTCAGGGGACCTAAAAGGACCAGATGAAAGGCAAGCGAGTCGCTACTTGGCACAGGGAAGAGCACACCCACTGGTGGTGTTTTGGGAACCATGGCGACTGCCGGGACTGGCCGGGATGGTGGTGAAGCCAAGAGCGTGACTGTGTTTTCTGCTCGGTCCACAGGGGTTTGAGTTCCAGGAGTGGTGGGGGTTTGTCTGTTTTGTCCACTCTAGTTCCCTGAGTAATGGAGGAGTAGCATGCACATGGGCAGAGAATCAATATCAGTTCGAATAAACAGGTGGAATAAATCTCGTACATGAAGGAGGCTTGCTTTCCCCAAAAAAGCTGTTATTGAAAACAGCTCCTAGTACATAGCTATTTTCAATAGCGCGGGTTCTCCTGGGTCAGATTTCTCGTATTTTAATGGAAGAGGTGCAGGTGACTATTTTAGGTTTATTACAGTGGTTCTCAACCTTTCTAATGCTGCCACCATTTAATACAGTTCCTCGTGTTGTGGTGAACCGTAATGTAAATATCTGTGTTTTCTGATGGTCTTAGTAGACCCTGCTAGTGATTCTCAGCCTGTGGGTCACTGCTGTAGAGCCTAAGACCATCAGAAAACAGGTCATGACCCACAGGTTGAGAACCGCTGATTCAGAACATTTTGAGAGTTTTCCTAGGCCAGGGCATCCTTTCCACGGTCTGGATTCCACCCACGGGCAGCCAGTCTTGAGACCTCTAAACCGTCCTCTTGATCCTCAAACCTGGCTGAGCTGAGTGCCTTTGAGAACGCTTTGGGAGCTTTATGCTAATTTTTAAAAATGTTGGCTCTCCTCTCAACCTGTTAATGAGGATCTCGAGGATGGGGCACGTTAATATATACGTATGTTTTTATAAAGTTCCGCAGGTTTTTATATAACCAGTCTAGAATTAATCCATGGGACAGCTCTAGGAATTACTGCAGTAGATGACTCTAGTTTTTATAGTCAAATTTAGTTTTTTTTTTTGGATATATACTTAATATGAAATTAGATTAAATTATGATGGAATTTCAGAACCCCAGTCACTTAGACAATAAAAGGATTTCTTTATGTGATTCCATTAATGTCTACCTTTTTGAATTGTATGAGAACTTCTGGAATTTATTTCCTATCATCAGGAGTGAAACCATATCTAGCTTTCACAATGTCACTGTGTATCACAAGAGATAAGTTGTAATGATAGTGAATAAATCTATAATCTAATCAGTTCAGTATAAAAAAAATAGAGGAGAGCTTATGTGAATTGGAGGGTAGGCACTAGAGCTTCCTGGTACTTACAAGTGAGAGCTATCAGAATTCCTCAATCTCCTTCCTTTGAGTATGGAACAGTTTTAATTCTAACACAACTAGAGGAAATAGAGGCTAGCACATTAAAAGAAAAATCAGAATATTAATGTGAAAATAACAGCTACCATCAACTATCAAATACTGACTTGACGCCGAAACCTGTTTGGCTCAGTGGATAGAGTGTCGGCCTGCGGACTGAAAGTTCCCAGGTTCGATTCCAGTCCAGGCAGGTACCTTGGTTGCAGGCATATCCCCAGTGCGGGGTGTGCAGGAGGCAGCTGGGCGATGTTTCTCTCTCATTGATGTTCCTACCTCATTCTCCCTCTCCCTTCCTCTCTGTAAAAATTCAATAAATTAAAAAAATATTGACTTGAAATTTCAGTAAGTAATATTTACAAAATTTCATTAGACTAAGTTAAAGAATAATCAGTTCGCACTGTGTCTTACCTTAGGGACCTCTCAGTAATACATTATCTAATAACAAATTATTATCCATGTGTTTGCTTAAATATTGAAAATAATTGTTTTAATTAAATAGTTGAATGCATTTGATCAAATTGGGCGTATTGCATTCCTGCCCTAAATCTAATCCAGTTGTAAAGGGGGGAAATAAGGAATATCGGTAATACTATCAACAGTAAATATAATAATAATAATAATAATAATAATAAACTTATCACTATTTAGATAGGTAACTCCACTCTACATCAAATTATGTTCCTTTAGCCCTAACCGGTTTGGCTCAGTGTGGATAGAGCGTAGGCCTGCGAACTCAAGGGTCCCAGGTTCCATTCTGGTCAAGGGCATGTACCTTGGTTGCAGGCACATCCCCAGTAGGGCATGTGCAGGAAGCAGCTGATGGATGTTTCTCTCTCATCGATGTTTCCAACTCACTCTCCCTCTCCCTTCCTCTCTGTAAAAAATCAATACAATATATTTTTTTTAAATCACGTTCCTTTAAAATGAATCACATTCATTTGTCGATGTTGGTATTTGTTCACGTGTTCTCTGTCCTTTACCGGCAGCGCAGTGGCCTTGGTTGTTCGGTTCACAGTGGCCTTCCTCAGCCCTATCAGGTGTCTGCCAGTTGGCATGTATTTGCTGAAAGGAAATGGATTGAATTAGTTACTGCTGTGTCATTGAAGTGACAGGCCAGACTCTGTAGCAGTGACCAGGATAATGACAGGTAAAGAGAGGACTGTGGAGGGGCTGTGAGGGGAAGGAGACAACAGGGCAGTGGCGGTAAAGAGATGTATTCCAAAGGAAATGTTAATGGCTCTTTTAATGGACATTGTGGAGAGAATGAGGAAGACTATGCAGCAGGAATAGCTCGTATTTGACAGCGAACGCTGACTGAGAAGGCAAGAGGGAGGGTGATTCTCCTAGCTGCGGAGGAGTTAATCCTTGATACCAATTCTCTACTCATTAAAACAGAAACGTAACATTGGGAAGGAGATGGTAGGATGTAGATTTTGTGAACAGTTCCAATAATTTTCAGTTAGTTAATGATTTCACTTTTACTTTGGATGTGCTCTCTCTCTCTCGTTATTTTTCTTAAAAGCCTATGGTGCCTCCATCATTAGATAATTTGTAGTTCAGTAGGTTAATGGAAAATCTTCCTTATATCCTACTGTAACTATGCACACTCAGCTGCCATGAAATTAATGTCGATCTGTCCTACTAACTCATGTAAAATATATCTTACTTTTTTTTTACACATTGGTCTCCAAATGCTGGAGTATATTAATAAGACATTAAAGAGAGGCATTGTGTTCTGGCTAAATTTGGAAGCACTATTAATTCTCTACCTATTATTCCCTCTGCCTGTCAAAACACTTACTCTGAAAGTTTTATAAACTGGTTTTCTGAACTAATAAATGCATTTCTCATTATTTTTCAGAGTATATGTAATTCCGGATGGCTTCTAGTTACACTTGCTCATGCATATATAATCTCATGTCTTAAAAGCCTCCTGCAATCCTTATGTGATTGGTAGTCAACGCTGATAATTAGCAGTAATGACTTGAATTTCCACTACTGAATGGGTTATTAAAATTAGAGGGACAATATATTTAAAAAATTATCTTTGCTTATTTAGATAATTTGACATTACATAACTTCACTGTTTATAGGGAGGTCACAAATTCACCAACAGAAGGAGTGAGACTCTCTATTTAGGTTCATTCATTTTCCACCTTATTGACAAGTTGAAAATAGTAGATAAAGACCAAAGAACAGCTATTTATTGATAAGTCCTGGATGTTGTAGCTTGATGGGTGTATATATTTGTCAAACTCATCAAAGTGTGCACTTTGATTTCACATCATTATTTGCCTAATGGTATAAATAATGACATTAAAAATAGTAGTTTTTATTAGTTATAAAAATCAGGTACTCATGCATGTATTGGAAAGAAACATAGTACAAAAATAATATGTGTCCAGAAGTAATCTCTGTTGTAGTTTTCCTTTATACTTTCTGCCAGACATGAAAATTTGTGTATTCAACATAAATTGAAACTTTTTCTAAATATACACTCGATCTAAAAATAGGTTTTATGTTTCAGCAAATTTTACTTGTATAGACATATGCTTCTAATGGAAAATCTGCAAGTACTTTTTAACTCCTCAGAAATGAGAATATTGGAAGAAAAACAAATCTAAAAACATATGTTGCCAACACAAAGATATTCTCTCAAATGCAGTGAAGGATTCAAGCAACAGGGTGGTATTTGCCAATTAAAATATGAAATGATTCTATTGATGAAGTTATAGTGAGAGAGAGATTGCATATTCTAAACTGTGAAAAACAAAACATACAAACAACAAAAAAAGAACTTCTTAATGGTAATTTGTTTATACTTACCGAAAGCCATAACATCATTTGTATTTTTCATTTAGTTGTTTTACGGGGAATTATTCATGAGAAAAGTAATCAGTAATTCAGCCTCAAACTTTAGGCAAAGAATGTCGATGTCGTAGTTTTTAAGATAGCAAAAAATTTACATAACGTTATTGCCCAACATTGCAAGAGTAATTACTATGAAGAAATTGGTCTCTGTAATAAGCAGAACTTCAGCTTACTGGTACACCAAAATCTCCACTAATGCTGCCGAGGGTTTTACATTCGCCTCCCTCCTTACACACTATAAACCAGAGACAGAGCTGAGCTAGTCACTGCAAATCATGTGACTGACCTCATACACACCACAATTAAGTAGCTTTAATAACTTTATAACGACAAATCCGTCACTCCCTCCCCTATTTGAGGATATTATGTCTTGTCTATCACGCCTGTGGGCACAGTGGTTTCATCCCATTCTGACCTCAAGACCAGTCTCAAAAGGGGTCATTGATTTACTTTGTGTGTACAGAGAGCTGATAATGTTAACTGAGGTAGGTACTGAGAGACTGCTGCCTGGTGCTCCCTACTTTCATCTCACAATTCCAGTTTTGCAAAGATCAAGGTCCTACTTCTAATTTTTTTTTAGTCTGGTATTATTTTTCTCAACACCTACATATGTTGTCTTATACAAATATAAGATGATGTTATGAAGGCACTGAATCATAGTTTCCAATATATATTAAAAGTATGGTGAGTAAGTTTTACATAGAATACCAAGTTAAAATGGCAGCACACAATTCTAGATCCGGTCTAAAGGGGGAAATAAAGACTAGGTCAAGGTCGCATTAGGAAGCAAATGTAAGAGTGGGTGGTTTTGGAAAGGAATTTATAGCCGTGATTGTACTCCTGAATTGACCATGGCTGTGATTGTATGTTTGAATTGCTTGCGCGCTGTGGTTTGGTAGCACGTAGAGAGGGCTGGGTAAGCTGTAATTTCTTCTTTAAGCACCATCTCCCTGCCCTCTGCCCACAGTCTAGATTCTGTTAGCCCCTATTCTTAATTTGTACCATCCGGAATAAGGTGCTTTTATTAGGTTTTGTCTCTAGACGCCATAGATTCCACCAGAGTTCAAGAAAGCATCCGATGGAATTCATGTGACACTCCCAAGGAACATTCATGAAGGATCTACTGTGTTCAGAGGGATAGAGTCAGGGGTTCTGAATAATCTTAAGTTAAAATACCGGATAATTGGGAGACGGCTCGCAAACAATATTGAGACAGAAATACACATTTTAACACAATGTGAAATGCTTTCAACAAGTAAAGAAGCATTGATATTGAGGGTAGGGGAAAGATAGTAAGATTTTTTTTTTGTATAACTGAGTTTTGCAGGATGCACTGAATTTTACCGTTAAAGGAGCAGTCTAACGGGCAGGTTAAGTATTCTGGGCAAAGACATCTCCGAGGGAGAACAAGAATGTGTGTGAGGAGATACCGCTTAGGATGACAGGTGGAAACAGGTGAGGCCGAGGGGACAGGAAGCTGTCAGCTCACCGAGGGACGGCAGGGCTGTCAAAGTAATCTTGACCTCCTCTTGAGGGAGATGGAGAAAACAGAAGAATTTCAATCGCGGGGACAGTTGTTCTGCACTGGGTAAGGCCAGACTGGCAGAAGTGTGCATGAACTTGAGGCAGGCGAAGAGCAGAGGAAAATATTCCCCTGTGGAAGCTGCTGGAAATCTGAGTGAGGCAGCGCCAAATGAAATGATGGAATAAATGAAGAATGCTGTAGTGACGGGAGCTTACCCATACCAAGTGCCTGTGGTAGCGCAGGGTGGGATCTGAGTGCATAGGACTTACTTATGGCTCAGTATGACTTGGGTAGTGTTATTTTTCTGTTTACAGAGGATAAAACTCAGGCACGGCGACATTAATTTGCTCAGGACTGCTTGACTTAAAGGCTCTGTAGTTGAGATCGGAAGCCACTTTTGCTTTACACGGAACTATCTTGCCATTTTGACTTGCTTGACAGAGGAAATACAAGGCCAAGAACACAATACAGTGGTACCTCGAGATACGAGTGCCCTAACATATGAGATTTTTGAGATATGAGCCATCGAGCGAGCGATTTTTTGCTTTGAAATACGAGCACCATTTGAGATAGGAGTCATCGCGGGGATCAGTGGCTGCACACGACCCACCAGTTTACCGCGACTCGAGCGTCTCATAGTTTCCCACGCCTCAAGGTTACTGAACAAATTAAACTCATATCTCGAGGTACCACTGTAGATCATTTATTCACTAATAAGAATGGGTGGTAGCTCGGGCCAGTGTGGCTCAGGTGGTTGGGCATCATCCAGTGCAACAAAAGGTTGCCAGTTCAATTCCAGGTGAGGGCACATGTCTGGGTGATGGGCTGAGTCCCCAGTAGGGGGAGTGCAAGAGGTGACCCATCATTTCACTCTAGCATAAATGCTTCTCTTCTTCTCTCCCTTCCACTCTCTCTAAAAATCAACAAAAAAATAAAATAATGGATGGCAAAGATAATGGACAATGTGTTACAAATCTAGCCTGTAGAAGAAAGATGATGCATTTAAGTTAACCAAGTATGTCTAGAAAATTCTATTTACGTCACAAGGGCATAAACCAGAATCTGGATCTTTCCAGTGGTCACTTCTTCCAACTCCTTATAAAGGATGAATAAAAAAGAAGTATTCAAAGAATTACTTCAGAAATGAAATCTTGCCGAGACCGGTTTGGCTCAGTGGATAGAGCGCCGGCTTGCGGACTTAAAGGTCCCAGGTTCGATTCCGATTGGGGGCATGGACCTTGCTTGCGGGCACATCTCCACTGTGGGGTATGCAGAAGGCGGCTGATAGATGTCTCTCTCTCTCATCAATGTTTCTGACTTTTTATCTCTCTCCCTTCCTCTCTGTAAAAAATCAATAAAATATATTAAAAAGAAAGAAAAAAGAAATGAAATCCCACGAAGGACAGCAGCTCTGATCAGTATCTGATGAGCGCCTTTGCTAAATTCTCCATTTCTCATCAAAATAATGAAAATAATCTGCTCCTTTGGATTCTGTATCTTCTACTGACTCCCAGGGAAATAACTCAAACATGCAAAAACAGTACCATTTGCCTCGCTTATTGACCTGTAACAGCTAATGGCTAAGAAAGAGCAGGCAATGAATCTCTTCTCTGAATTGATTCATGTGGGCAAACCGGGTACAGACACACTTCACATTGGTGTTCTGACAGCCGACTGTCTCGCATGTTCTACTGTAGCCGGATGTGGTGAACGTTTGCATCCCCAGCACCTACGGTCAGGAGAGAGGCCAGCATAGGCTGTGAACTTCACAGAAGTTCAACCATTCCTTATAATGCAACTAGATGCCCGGTGCACAGGATTCGTGCACTGGGGGGCGGAAAAGGGGGGCCTGTTCTGCAGGGATCAGCCCGCTGTGGGAGTGCCACTCGATCCAGCCAGATGAGCGGTCGTCCCACCGTGGGAACAACTCCTGTGTTCAGTGTCTGCACCCTGGTGGTCAGTATGCATCATAGCGACTGGTTGACTGGTCGTTCTGGTGGTTCCGTCATTCGGTAGCTTTTATTATATAGGATAACTCTGGAGAGAGATTGAAAAGGAATGTCTAAATCCTGAGGACAATTTGAGCACAACCCAGACTATCTTTGTACAACTGTCATCCATGTTGAAAACCATGATGTCATAATCTGTTTCCAGAAGTGCTCTCTTGCTACACCCAAGGTCGGGGCTGACTGAGATCTGAGGGTGCTTCTGGAGGTGTCTGTCTGGCCACTCCTGCCTGGGTTTCAGAGCTCTTTCTTAATAGGATTTCCCACCTGCTGAGGGCCGATTTCCTCTCCAGAGTGGTCCTCTTCAGAGCCCAGATCGGACGTTCACATATTATCCACACCCTCCGTGGACAGCCACAGTGAAAGCTCCTTTCCTACCCATAGTGCTGTCTGCCATTTAATTTGCCATCTCCCCTCTGGCCTCGAAGGCCTGGGACTCTTTCTGCCACACAGAACAGGGCACCTGATCACCTCTTCACAGCCTGCATCACAGTGAGGAGCTTAAGGCTATGGGGTGTCCTGTTCGCACAGCCCGCCTTCTGAACACCCAGTCTGCCTTTCTAGCTATTCGTCTATCAGAGCTGCTCTGTCCAGGATGTGATTTGAGGGAGACCCATGCCCAGGGATCCAATGAGAAAGGGTTGAGTGGAACGACAGCCAGGATGACTGCACTCCATCTCTCATTCTCAGCGCAGGCTCTAAGCGTGTTCCCCGTTGAAGAGGTGAGGGGCTTAAAGGGACAAAAAAAATGACTAATTTAATCGTTGCTATATGTACATTAGGCAGATTTAACCCCTCTTCCCTGCCTCACAAACAAGCTGTGTACAGATCCCTCCTCATCACTACCATGTGCAAGTAAGGTGTCTTTTTGTGTCTCTCCTTACTAGTTATATATATATATATATATTATTGATTTTTCACAGAGAGGAAGGGAGAGAGATAGAGAGTTAGAAACATCTATGAGAGAGAAACATCGATTATCTGTCTCCTGCACATCTCCTGCTGGGGATGTGCCCACAACCAAGATACATACCCTTGACACGAATCAAACCCAGGACCACTCAGTCCACAGGCTGACGCTCTATCTGCTGAGCCTTACCAGTCAGGCTCTTACTAATTTTAATTTGTAAGTCTCCCGAAATCATGAAAATGGCGGCACTTATTAGACGATGCCACCCCTTTAAAAACCACGGGACCTTTTTATTAAAAAGGAACCTAAATGGAAGCTGCTTGGTTGATTTTCAATTGTAATTCTCGTACTACACTCAGGGATTAGGGTAAGGACCTGACTTTTATTTCTATTTTAGTCATTCTTCCCTTGACTGCCTTTCATTTTATATGTGTTTAGATAATGCTTTCACGCAAGGTGTATTTGCATAGCTTCTTAAAAATCAGTATAGGAGCACAAAAGGACATGTACGCACCGTGTGTCGGGGTTCTCCACAGAAAATGAAGCATCGGGAGATACTGTATATCTATGTCAAATCTATGTCTATAACTATAGCTTCTAGCTATATCATCTATATATCATTATGTCTACATCTATATAAACATGTGTGTCTGTGTGTGTGTGTGTGTATGTAGATATAAAGAAGTAGAGATGATAGAATGAGAGGGAAAGAGGGAGAGAGGGAGGGAGGGATAGAAGGAGGGAAGGAGAGAGAGAGAGAGAGAGAGAGAGAGAGAGAGAGAGAGAGAGAGAGAGAGATTGATTTCTTTTAAGGAACTGGAAATGTGATGGAGAGAGGCAGTTCGAGTCCAAAGGCATTCTTCTGGCAGAATCCGTTCGTGCTGAGGGAGGTCAGTCTTGGTTCTCTAAGGGCTTCCTGATCGGACAATCTCACCCATCACATCACAAAGCGGGATCTGTGTCACCCAAGTCCATGTTGTTCTCACCTGAAAATAGCAGAATGCTGTCACAGAAACAGGCAGAGAACGCACACCACAAGCCCCATGTGCGTGTACAAATCGAAACTAAAATAATAATGAGGAATAGAACACATTTGTTTGGGCCAGGATTCCTAATTATTAAATATTTATTAAAAGATATGATATAGCTACCTTTCCCCTTAACTTTTAGCAATTTTTTTTTCTTTATGGAAACATTTTCGGTTACTTTATATTCCGTAATGGTTTCAGTTCAATCCAGCTAAATTAATCACATGCCCACAAGCAATATGGGGTAAAGTCAGAGCTACTATTTTTTTATTATTAAGAGGGGAAATGATGTCTCTCCTCATAATTTTCAATAATTTTCCCGATTGAAACATATATTGAGAATATCCTTAGGTATCGCCCCAATTTCTTAACTCACCTAGACCTGCTCACTGGAGTTGGCCCTCCACAAATGTGCAAGCTGGGAAACGCCCCTCTTTCCCTCCTGAGGTGTTCTTCACGCCCCACCCCTTGTTGATTTTCTTAAGAAACAATAATTATTGTCTCTAGATGTTTACCATCACTCAATGCATCGATGACCAAATGAACTCTAAATACCTAAGTATAGCCTATGTTCTTTTACACGAATCTTTTTATTGTAAATCTCAGTCTCTCTTTCTGCTAAAATGGAGGCATTGAAATCATTTCTCAGGTCTCTCTTACTATCTGTAGTTTTTCTTTTTTTTCTTTTTATTCCTCCTCCCCGGGCTGGCATTGCTCCTAGAGATAGGTTAGGTGCTCACCTTGCTTTAGAACCTGCCTGAGATGGTGACGTCCGCTCTTCCCAACCGTCCATGGCCTCTCACCTCATCTCCCCAGCACCTGTTACTGTGCTCTGGACCTCACCCCCAAGCAGCCTCCTCTTCCGGCCACTCTGGCCACCTTTGTGCTCCTCACCCTGCGAGCCAGCTCATCTCAGAGCTCTGCTGTGGCTCTACCCACCTGTACTGACGTCAGGGTTCCACTCGCTTCTACACGCCACTCTCCTGGACACCAGACAGCAAAGACCCCTTCAGTTCCTCCCCATCTGAAACAGACCCTACTTCCTGGACGGTGTGGCTCAGTGGCTGCCATAACCTGTAGGTCAGAGTTTGATTCTCAATCAGGGCACATGCCCAGGTTGCAGGCTCAATCCTCAGTGTGTGGGTGTGTGAGAGGCAGCCAATCAATGATTCTCTCTCATCATTGATGTTTCCATCTCTCTCTCTACCTCTTCTTCCCTCTCTGAAATGAATAAAAACGCATATTAAAAAATAAAAAAATATTCTACTTATCACACATCATCTCCTTCCCCTGATTTTTCTCTCATTGTTCACCACCCAAGAGTCTATGCTCATTTACTGATTTCATGGCTATGACTCTGCGGCATCCCATTTAGAATGTAAATCTTCTGAAATTAAAGGCTTTTTTTTTAGGACTATATCCTGGTTCCTATTAAAGTTTTATTAGCTAATGTGATGCATGAATAACTAGACAAATGAATGGATTTATTGAAACACATTGAGGTCGCGTTGTGATTTAGTAGAAAAGGTTGTAGTAAGTGATTAGAGATATTTGGCAGCACAATAAATATTTTATAGGCATAAAAATTGGCCTTTGCGGCGACTCCATTAAGTGTTCTCGAAATGAAGAGTGCTTCGGAGTAAACCAGGAGGTCACTCACATTGTGTCATCTCAGTGGCACATGTGGGGAGTGGCAATGAGATGGTTAGTCCTGCAGCTTGGAGGGGGAGGGAGAAGAGTGGAGGCCGGCTCCCAGTGGCTTTATAGCCTGTGTGTGTGTGTGTGTGTGTGTGTGTGTGTGTGTGTTCTTCAAAGTCAGTGCCCTTGGGGGTTCTACTTCCGGGTCATGACACGTTGTATAGGAACCAGTTTTGTAGTGGCATCTCCTTTTACTAATCAGGTGGAATTAAGAGCCGGTCACCTGCTTATGAAGTTAAACAGTGCCTTTCAATGCCCACTGGTGTCAGTATACTTATTTTCTACTCATATATCAAGGAACATCGGGAAATCATGTCTTCTACTATTTTATATGGCCGCACTACATCTAACAAGCTTATTGGTTATTTCAATGATAGCAATTAAAGTTCCCATTCCCATAATTCGTAATGTGTTTCCATGATCATGGCTAATTAGATCCACCTGCTAATTTTTGATGACCTTGATAGCATGTATGAAGAAATTGTGGAGAAAACAGGCAATTGTATGAGCTGAATTCCATTCAACGCCATTGGTTAAATGACTTTTACTATGCAGATATATTTAATACACTTTAATGATGACTATTTTACCTACAGCTAGGACACAGTCACCCTAATATTTCAGAAACTCATGATTGGAGAAATATTGAAATAATTGCCCATAACCGGAGCTTAAGAAGCATGTAATGACAAACAGTAATGAATAGGTTTTTTTTGAAAATGAGGGTCCGTCTTACCTAGTGGCAAGGAAATGCAAATTAAAATGTTAATCAGATATACTCACCCGCTATCAAGTAGGAGAGTATATGGAGGTGCACATTACAAAGAGCTGCACACAGTGCCCTGCCCAGTGTGGCTCGGGCGGTTGGGTGTCATCACCTGCACCGAAAGGCTGCCGGTTCAGTGGTTCAGTTCCTGGTGAGAGCGCCCCATGCCCAGGTGCCAGTAGGGGGCGTGAAGGAGGTAGTTGATGGATGTGACATTCTCACATAGATGTGTGTCTCCCTTCCTTTCTCCCTCTCCCTTCCTCTCTCTCTCTCAAAATCAATTTATAAGAATTCTTTTTAAAGAAAGGGGTATCCACAGTCAGCTCTCTCAGGCTGGTGTGGGCACTGGGACACCCCTGATTCCACTGTACCCCCAGGGATCTGGACACTCTCTGGACTTACCCACACGGTACAGTGCTGTGGCTATGTTGTAGATACATATGCAAGGCTCCAAATAGGCACAGCCTCATGAGAGTGTGGGAAATAGGAAATGGAGAGGCATGCTCAGTCTAATAAAGAAAAATTCTGTCACTGCCATAAAGGTACCTGAGCCTTGGGTAAACCACCAAGATTGTAAGTGTAAGACTTGCTTGATATTTGCCCAGAATCTCTAGACCAGTGGTTCTCAACATGTGGGTCGCGACCCCTTTGGGGGTCGAATGATCCTTTCACAGGGGTCGCCTAAGACCATTGGAAAACACCTATTTCCCATGATCTGAGGAACCAACACACCGCTCCTCGGTGTAGCAAAGTGTAGCCATATAGCTTACTGTTGTCATATGAAGACTGTTACCCATGCTACACCACGATTCAAGACAAAATTTCATTTATTTGTCATTAGAAATAAATATTTCACAATACATAATTACATATTGTTTTTGTGATTAATCACTATGCTTTAATTATGTTCCATTTGTAACAATGAAAATATATCCTGGGTATCAGATATTTACATTACAGTTCATAACAGTAGCAAAATGACAGTGATGAAGTAGCAACGGAAATAATTTTATGGTTGGGGGTCACACCAGATGAGGAGCTGTATTAAAGGGTCGCGGCCTTAGGAAAGTTGAGAACCACTGGTCTAGATGGATCAGCGAGCTTGAGCTCCTTTCAAGCCACAGGTTAGACACACGCAGAACTGGCCCACATAAAGACTGGCGGTGCTGATGGGGAGTGGAGGATTATGGGATGTGAGTGCAGATGCAGATACCTGGGCCTCTGAAGAGCCCCTACCAGGGTATTTTAATGGTGGGAGGCTCTGTCTCTGAGCTCATACAATCTGTGGGGTGGTTTGGATAGTGCCCTCTCAGTCTTCATTACCATCAATTCTGATACCACATGATTCAGCCTCCCTTAAATCTACAAAAGGCGGTTATGGTTTTTGCCTTAAGTTTATATTTCTTTTGCTTATTAATATGCACAGCAAACCAAGTCTGTCTAAAGTTCCCTTTAGAAACAGAGGAAAGCATGCATTATTTAGAAAGAAAGAGAACTCAAAAGGCTTCATGTAACCCTACGCGCAACTATATCAAAGCATGAGAATAATGTGTTTCAGAAGGCAAGGTAGGAGATGTACAAAAGTTAATGACCGTGCGATATCTTCGTGCAACTCATGCTTTTGAATAAATAGAAATTATCCTGCAGTCATAAAATTAAACATGGGCTCAGAGTTAATCACGCTTTACCGGAAGGCTTGTGTATTTCCAGGAAAGCTTTTCCAGAGACCTGCAAACTGCTCTCCGCAAATTAATGTTGCCTGGGTTCCTGATCTCTCGCTTTGTCACAAGATTATAAAAGCTTGTCTTCATAACCAATAAGGGATTATGCAGAGGATGAACTTAATCTGAGAATTAGAAGCGAGAACACAGTCTTTTCCGAGTATGTCTTTACCTGTAATAGTTGAAGATGATCTCAAAGAGCGCTCTATTTCTTTGCTATATTTTAAAACACCAGAAAAAAAAACCTCCTAAGTGAATGTACTAGGGACGCTTTGGAAAAAAGCAAAAGATAAAGAGAAGAATTGAAAAGCACACAACAAAGGGAATGGGAAATGGAAATCGGGGTGACCTCTTGCCTTGGCGCTCATGCCCCCAAAGGCTGCACTGCGCGCAGTATTCTACAGGGCCATAGCCAGCGCTGCATTTAAAGTGGAACAGGTCTAAATCGTTGGCACACAACATGGGTTTCCTGGTCACTAAGCAGGCAACCTTTCAGACCAGTTTTCTTCAACATTCAGCACACATCGGAAATGGGAAATATGAGGAAGATAAAGTTATGGAGTGTGTGTTGTGGGGTGCGCATGTGAAAAAAAAAGCATTCCCAACAGAATCGATTCTTCTTATTTAGTATCTGTTCTCTTCTTGACTGTGGTTCGAATACAGAATCCTACCCTTGTGTCCCTAAAATCACCTTTTCTAATATTTCTCTTCCTTTGCTCTACTATAGATCTTACGTTTCCTTTCTTCTGTTCTATGGTTATCCTGCAAATATTCCCCA
Organism: Lasiurus cinereus; assembly: GCA_011751065.1. Taxonomy (NCBI): domain Eukaryota; kingdom Metazoa; phylum Chordata; class Mammalia; order Chiroptera; family Vespertilionidae; genus Lasiurus; species Lasiurus cinereus. The sequence continues at coordinate 706,716 of JAAGEH010000188.1, read as the reverse complement.
GTTCTGTCTGCTTTTTATCTACCCCCTGGGGTTGTACTGATTTATTTTTTCAGGGCTCTTTAAGGAAAAACAGATCAATCAATCAATTACTTGGTTTTGTAACAATAAGCCAAATTTATGCTTGGGACTTGCTTACAGAATGACAAAAAGGGAGGTATAACTTATAAGAGTCATCCAAGAGAGGAATGCTTTTATTAATCAAATATCTGTCCAGGGAAAGGTAACATTGTGAAGGCAGCTAGTGCCAGGAGTGGAGATAGGGTAACAGGTGAGCATCAGTTAAGAGATTGATGTTCTGAAGGAGGGAAAGTGCATTTTCTCTTTGGAAATTATGGCTTGACTTGGGTGTAGTTATTAAGATGTTAATTTGGCAGAAACCGGTTTGGCTCAGTGGATAAAGCGTCAGCCTGCGGACTGAAGGGTCCCAGGTTCAATTCCGGTCAATGGCATGTATCCTGGTTGCAGGCACATCCCCAGTAGGGGGCGTGCAGGAGGCAGCTGATGGATGTCTCTCATTGGTGTTTCTAACTATCCCTCTCTCTTCCTCTCTGTAAAAAAATCAATAAAATATATTTTAAAAAGATGTTAATTTGAAGATGGGAAGTAAGGATTGTAGACCTAATCACAACTGCAGAGTGTAATAGTTATGGATATCTGAGGTAGAAGGAAAGATAAGGCTTGAGAAGTAAATACATGGAAACTCTCAAAAACAATTTTTGAGCCATTTTCAAGAATTTTTTTTTTTTTGGCCCTAAAAGTAAGTGGGAAGCCATGGAAATCTTCTAAGAAGGAAATATATGATTGTAAGTGTGTTTTATTTTTTTCATATATTTTTATTAATTTTTTTACATAGAGGAAGGGAGAGGGATAGAAAGTCAGAAACATCAATGAGAGAGACATCTATCAGCCGCTTCCTGCACGCCCCCTACTGGAGTTGTGCCCGCAAGCAAGGTACATGCCCCCGACCAGAATAGAACCTGGGACCTGAGCCAAACCGGTCTTGGCTGTAAGTGTGTTTTAGAAAGATTTCTCTAGTAGTATGAAAAATTGAAAGTAGGCAAGAGTTGGTACCATTTGACCACTTAGAAAACTGGAGTAGCCTCTGGAAAAGATGGTGGTAGCTTGAATTCAGTGGGGTTACAGATAGAGATTCCCATGGACTTAAAGAATGCCTTATTTGTGTAACCATAGTATTGGCATTATATTGAGATGCCATAGTATTGGCATTATATTGGCTTATATTCACCTTCTCATACCATTTTAATATGTGGGTGATATTTGTATTCATTTTCTTAGTATAATCTATATCCCAAACTAGAGTACACATGGTTAGTCAAGAATGAAACATTTTATTTCATGGTTTGTGAGCAAAGAGGAGCCACTGAGCTCCATGTATCAGGACATAAGTCTATTCTCACAGATCCACATGGACACCCACGATTCTCCCTAAGACACTATCGGGCCAATTCCCATCAAGATACCCAAATAGATGACCAACTCTTGACCTGTGCCTGTGCTAAGCTTTCTCCAATTCTCACTTCCTTCCAGCTCCCCCAATTTTTCCACTTGCCCTTGGGATCTCACAGTCCGTCATTGGTGTATCATCTCCTATATCCTCATTCTCCTCTCTGGAATTTCCCTTCTTGTTTAACTGAAACCTGGATTTCCACCGAATAAGCTATCCTTCAGCCATACAAGTTCCCTTGACGTTGGTGCTCATGTGGTAGTCCATGACCTCTATGTTCCTCCAGATAATTGTCCTTCCCTTCTCTCTAAAAGCCACAAGGCTTGAAGATCATAGCTTTAATCTGTATTCAATATTAATTTTATTATAACCCTTGAGGTATTCAGCATAAACAACTTAAATAACCTGACTTCTTAGAAACGTGATCCTCCTATCTTTAAGTCTTGCTCTCTATCTTCCTACCCTTATTGAATCCTAGGATTCTCCCTTACAGAAGAAAGCACCCCTTCAACAATGTACGTAACCTTGAAGGAATCCATGGAAAGCTTTCTGTCCTCCTCCCTTCCTCACTCCTCTTCCTACCAACTTGCAGTGTCATTGGTTGATTTTTTTAGAGTCCCACAGCCCCTTCCTGTCCTCACAGATCTCCTTAATCAGCCTATGAGAATTGATACAGTCAGTTCTTCACATACACATCTTTCTTTCCTTCTTTCTTTCCTTCCTTCTTTTCTTTCTTTCTTTCTTTCTTTCTTTCTTTTTTTTCTTTCTTTCTTTCCTTCCTTCTTTCTTCCCTCCCTCCCTCCCTCCCTCCCTCCCTCCCTTCCTTCTTTCCTTCCTTCCTTCCTCTGGCGAATCACCGATCTACTTAAATCCAAACTTCCTGCCTATTCCACAACTTCTCCAGGACAGCTAAGCAACACACAGTTGGAAAAAAAACACAACCATGATGACTCTTCTCTCTTGATGTTTATAATCACCAACATCAAATAGACATCCATCAATTCTATGACATTTACCGAATGCATCCACTCTTATGCAAACTTTCCTCTTATTAAACTCTTAATACCCACTCCCCTCTTTTCACTCACGAGTGATAAAGGTGCCGTCTGATTTCAATGAGAAAACAGAAGTAATCAGAAAAGGCTTTCCCACAGATCTCTCTGCAAATCACACCCCTGCATTTGCATCTTTGAGCAGGCACCCTGCTTGTCCTTTTCTAGAAAGGATGACTCTCTCTGTTCCATTTTTGCACAAATCCCATCATCCCCCTCTTTCCTTCTCAAGGGCACCCCAAGAGCAATTCCCGCTTCTCTCTTTTTCCCCGTTAATATTAATCTTCCTACTGAGTCATTCCTATCAGCACACAAGCAGCGTTTGACCCCTCCCTTCTGCAGAGAAAGCGCCACTTACCCCCAAACCTTCCTCCAGGTAGCGCTTCCATTCTGTGATGTTCTTTGTCATCCATTTCTCCGCAATTACATTCTCAACCAATTACCACCAATTGTACTCGCATTCTCTTTCAACTTCGTTATTATGACTGATAAATAAAGAGCTACACGGCTATAAATGGGACCATTTTACTTCAGTGTGTACAATAGCCCATAGTCCTGCTGGGCACATTGTAGAATAATGTGTTTGTTTGGTTATTTCAGCTCGGCGCTTTCATGATGCTGAGAGCCACGATTCTCTGGGTCTCTTGTAGAGTGTCTGGGTTGACTTTCAACTCACAGGCACCAAGTCTTTATCAAGGATACAAATTTGATATCGTTGTTATAGGGCTGTGCAACTAGTCTTCTTCAGTCAACACCAGAGATCTGCGTGTTTGAAACAAGTTCTTCTAGCTTCACTAACGGCTGTCACCATGTAACACAGCTACTGTGGTGCGGACATAAACACCAGTTTCAAGTTGAAGCGCAAGACATTTATTCTATTGCAGAGTCATGTTTAATAGGTTGGTCTATTTTCCTCACTAGGATCATCAGAAATAGACTTGGGAAGACTGACTAGTGTATCTAGCCTTTGCTACATCCTAAGAATCAGAAGGTGTGCACTTAAGTGACAAATCATTGATCAAGATGATAAATAACGTTGGAGTTCAGTGTGTTCTGAAAGCACTAGTAAAGAATCGCAGCCCGCCAAAACCGGTTTGGCTCAGTGGATAGACCATCAGCCTGAGGACTGAAAGGTTCCAGGTTCGATTCCGGTCCAGGGCATGTACCTTGGTTGTGGGCACGTCCCCAGTAGGGGGCGTGCAGGATGTGGCTGATCGATGTCTCTCATTGATGTTTCTAACTCTCTATCCCTCTCACTTCCTCTCTGTAAAAAGTCAATAAAATATATTTAAAAAAAAGAAAGAATCGCAGCCCTGGCCAGCAGGGCTTAGTTGGTTGGGTGCTGTCCCATGCACCAAAAGGTTGCTGGTTCAATTCCTGACTGGGGCACATGGGTTGCGGGTTCAGCCCACAGTAGGGGGCATGGAAGAGGCAGCTAGTTGATGCTTTGTTCTCACATTGATGTTTCTCTCTTTCTCTCTCCCTTCCAATCTCTATAAAATCTCTCTCTCCCTCTCCCTCCCCCCCCCCCCCCCTCTCTCTCTCTTTGACCACAATGACACAGTAGAAAAGTTTGGGGAGTCTGTATCCTGGATTTTCAACCACCAATGCTAAGTACAGTACAGGTATCCAGGCCCCAATACAAGCTCTGAAATCTGATCTTCCCTCTGCATAGTAGTTATTTCAAACAATGAGCACGCTTGTGTGATGTACAGTGAATGCTAGTGTCAGTAAGCCAGTTAGGAATCCGATAAAATGGGGGGGTGAAAAGTGGGGTGCCTGAACTAGGGTCTGTGCCACATTCTCAGGACATTCCAGCTCAGACTCCATCTTTGGCTGGTGCACGTCCAGGGAAGGCAGGCTCTGGCGGCAGCTGTGAAAGAGCATTAATCAAAACTCCCTTTCCTTTCAGCGTGGTTATTTGTATCAGATGGACTCGGAGACCTTTGTTCTAGTCCTTTCCAAAGGTCCTGACCACCAGATAAAACCCATTACGGGAAATTCCGCTGCCACTAGCCACTACCCTGCCTCTCCAGACAGGTAAAGTGCCGTGCAACTCAAACTCTCACCACAGAGTCACCACGCCAGAGGAATTCACAGATCGGATCCAGGAACACAGGGACTTCTTATCATTTCTACACCTTGAACAAAGGACAGGAAGTTAATTGACTGAAATGATAGAGTTTATCTTCAGAACGAAAGCACATTAACCTGTAAAGTCAGTCTGTCTCATTGAAAATAAATAATTTCGCCTCTCTGTATTCACTGTAGAAATCACTTGTAGAGAAGGAAATAGCATTCAGCCATGAATTGTGAGGTTTAACAAAATCTATTACTATTGGTTCAGTAGCCCTGGTCAGGTGCTTCAGTTGGTTGGAGCATTGTCCTTTACATGAAGTTTGCAGGTTTGATTCTGGGTCAGGGCACATAACTAGGTTTCAGGTTCAGTCCCCTATTGGGGCATATACCAGAGGCAACTGATATCTCTCTCTCTCTCTCTCTCTCTCTCTCTCTCTGTCTCTCTCTCCTCATTCTCTCCTCCCTCCTTCTTTCCTTCCCCCCTCCCTTTTTCTGAGGTCAATAAACCTATCCTCAGGTAAGGATTACAATAATAATAATAATAGCTTAAATTCACATTCTGGTTTCCACCCAAATAGGGAAGTCACACAGCCATGTGTTATCAGCTTATAACTGCTGGAACATCATTGGAAGCATACACTCATATATTTTTTTAAATATATTTTATTGATTTTTTTACAGAGAGGAAGGGAGAGGGATAGAGAGTTAGAAACATAGATGAGAGAGAGACATTGATCAGCTGCCTCTTGCATGCCCCATACTGGGGATGTGCCTACAACCAGGATACATGCCCTTGATCGGAATTGAACCTGGGACCCTTCAGTCCGCAGGCCAATGCTCTATCCACTGAGCCAAACCAGTTTCGGCCATATATTTTTTTATGGTCTCTCTAATCAGGGGAGCACCAACATACAAGATGGAGTATGATAAGCAGTAAGAGACTGTGTTTGGAAACAGTGCATCAATATTACTTGCACCATGTTAAGGACTAAATAAATGTGTAGGGTGTTTGAGACTGCATCTTTACACATATTATTGAGCCCAAACCCGTTTGGCTCAGTGGATAGAGCATCCGCCTTCAGACTAAAAGGTCCCAGGTTCGATTCTGGTCAGGGGCATGTATCTTAGTTACAGGCGCATCCCCAGTAGGGGGCGTGCTGGAAGTGGCTGATCAATGTCTCTCATCGATATTTCTAACTCGCTATCCCCTCCCTTCCTCTCTATAAAAAAAAAATGAATAAAATATATTTTTAAAAAATCAATAAACATATTATGGAATAAGAACTGGTTTACTTAAGTGCATATTTCAATCTACCTAATGCATATTTGTGAGTGAAGGATCACTCCAATATAAACTTCCTGTATCTTAAACTTAAAAAAAAAAATTTTTTTTACATTTCTGAGCTTCTCCTAATTAATGTATAACCCACAGACCAAGCCAGTAGTTGACATAAGTTTTGATATAAACCAACGTTTAAATTAATCTGAAAATTATGGCTAACTCAAAGAAGTTTTTATTAAAAAACAACAATACACAAAGCATTGTTTCAAAACATTGTTGGATGCGTCTGTTATTTCTGTCATTGTCCAACCCTTAGCAAGCATCGTGTGCATTGTAAAGTTCCAAATAAATCCAAGTTGTTGTTTTGATGACAAATCTAGCTCCTAACACACACACACACACACACACACACACACACACACACGCCTTAGATCAGGATCTTATGGAGAGAGCAGGGTTGAGAAGTCTCTGTGATAAACCTCAGGAAATCTGCTCTCCGGGGTGCTGACGGGAGCTACTAGGGGCAGTCTGCTGCAGAATGGTCCAAGGGCGTCAGGAGAAAGCTGTGGGTTGATGGGAAGCTATGTTGGGCATCAGAGTCATTTCACAGAGCAGGCAAAAAGGGTGGATTTATACCCGAGAGACAATAACTGCCACACGGCATTTCAAAGCCAAAAGTAAAACGTATAAGCTCATCTCTCAGTTTTCAGCATTTTTCATTATTAGCCCTGGTGCACTCATTGAGAAACTTTTAGAATTATATATTCCCCATATGGATCCATTTTATTTAATAATCGCGTGCTGTTCACTCTTAGTGTGATATGAAAATAAAGCATCGCCACTCCTTTTCTGAGCCCTGCTCCTGAAGTCACAGCATTTACAAACGCGTAATGAGATCCCTTCCGTTCGTTTTGCTGTTTCCAACCAACAGTTCGGTTCTAAATCGGAAAACAGTGTGCTTCTGTAAGTGTGACAAAATGGCACTCTCGCAGATCTGCTGGCAAATCTTTCATAAATAAAAATAAGCATCTTTCTGGCAGAATTCCAGAACAGAGAACAGTGACTGAATCTGATGGGGTGGGGGATCTTCTTTGACTAGAAAGGAACTAATCCCACACATTAGGAGAAGAAATTCTCCATATTTTAGGTACTTATAAAAAAAGCATGGTACATCCTAAAAGAATACAGAAGACAACAGCTATAAAAGACATATGGTTTATACTGTGTACAGACTGGCTCACAAAATGTGTGTAATTTCTGGCGATTTTTCTTTTGTTTGGGGAAACACTAAAGATAGAACAATGCAGAGATAAATTTTTCTTAGTGATAGGAGATTATTTTACAATAAATCAATGTGGTTTGATTACTTTTTTGAACACAAAAGATCTTGCTGAGTTATATATTCAAGTCCCAGAATAACATTTAAAAATTATTCTATTATTGCATATATAATTGTTAGGTGCGAATAAGTAGTGAACAGGCTAAAATAAAAGATTTTAAGGAAGACCAGTTGGAAGGATTTTCGGTTTACAACAGATGCTATTTAGTTTTACTAGAATATTAAGAACAGTGGGTCAATATTGGGAAAACGTTCTCTGTGACAGAGATTATTAACATGTGACTCAAAATTGCAGTCTGTTAATAACTTGGGAAAATTATTTTTTGACAAATGCAATGAGTTTGAATAAGTTAAAAGTCTAAGTTCTGGAGAAAATGATGCCATGGAGAAGATTTATATATATATATATATATATATATATATATATATATTGTTATTCATTTTCCAAACATCAGGCATTATAGTTCCCTAAGTATTTTCATGTTGCTCAGATCTGACAAGAAAAAAATTACAAGTATGTTATTATAAGAGAGATGTTTCCTCTCAAAAGAAAACAAAGGAAGTGATGTAATGAATAGAGAAAATATTCTATAAAAAGTTATTCTTAACTGAGTCATTAGGTCTTTGGCCTCTATCATTCTGTTTGCCAATCATTAAAAAAAGAAGATGGAAAAGAACGTGTTTCCCCTATGTTAATGTAATTAGCTGTCATTATATAATTTCTCAAGTAAGCCTCTTAGGAATGCATAGTCTGCACTGCTATGATTTTCTTTGTAGATTGGATGGAGGCCAGAGATTTCATGCGAATAAACAACCAAGCAAATATTCCGGGTGCTGCTGGAATTGGAGGTGGTGGGAGCTGTGAGGATAGCTGCCTTTATTCTGCTCTTTTTAGAAGAAATAATGAGTCAGACACCTGAGACCCTCAGTGGGATGAGAAGTCTCTGAGATGAATGAATGCCTCTTCCCATCAACTAGCCAAGACTGGTCCCCACCGCCTCCCAGGCAAAGGCTCAGTTTTGCTTGTATCTACTGTTCGGTAGTTAGGACACCAGAAATAGGACACTGGCATCTATGGAACTCAGAACTCCCATCACCTTTTTAAAATATATATTTTTATTGATTTCAGAAGGAAAGGAGAGGGAGAGAGAGAGAAACTTCAATTATGAGACAGAATCATGGATGGCCTGCCTCCTGCCTGCCCCATCCTGAGGATGGAGCCCACAACCATGGCATGTGCACTGACTGGGAATTGAACCTTGACGTCCTGGTTCATACGTTGATGCTCAGCCACTGAGCCATGCCAGCAGGGCTTCGTCAGTTTTTCATATGAATATGTTAGTTTCCAGTCACTGCTTTTAAAGTCAAATATAACTGAACATCGGCATCATCATCATCTTTTAAATGGCAGCCATGTTCATAGAATTCCATCTAGTTTCTACATTGGGGAATAAACTTGACCCTCTGAGAAAACAATGGCATTATCTCCCCAGCACTCACTACCTGAGAGATGTTTACAACAACGGTAAAACCGATGTATCTTTGTGCTAAAAATTATTGATTAAATGTGATTTTCTGTCCCTCCTCTCACTTTTTTAAGGGAATGAAAGCCCTTTGTGGAAGAGTATAAGTTTCTATTTCTGAAGCAGTTTTGTGATAAAATGTATATATATCCTAACGGACCTAAAACACTTATGTGCACCCTATATTCATAGCAGCACTATTTGCCATAGTTAAGATCTGGAGACAGCACAACTGCCCCTCAGTCGATGTGTGGATTAAAAAGCTGTGGTACATTTACACCATGGAGTACTCTGCAGCTGTAAAAAAAAATCAGGATCTTTTACCCTTTGAGACAGCATGGAGGGACCTGGAGAGTATGATGCTGAATGAAATAAGCCAGTCAGAGTAAGACAAGCATCACATGATCTCACTCAGATGTGGAATCTAATGAGCAAAACAAACTGATGAACAAACTAGTTCCAGAAACATAGAAGCATGGGGCAGACTGTGGAATCTGAGAGGGAAAGCGGGGGTGGGTGAATGGGAAGAGATCCACCAAAAAACTTTTATGCATATATGCATAACCCATGGGCACAGATAACGGGGTGATGGAGGCCTGGGGTGAAGGGTGGAGGCAGGCTAGAGGAGGTCATTGGGGGAGAAAGGGAGCATATGTAATACTTTTAACAATAAAGATTTTTAGAATGTGTATGCAAAATTAAGGTTCATAGCAGTTAGGAGTATAAGTACTTAAGAAAAGTCTAGAAAGTTAAATAAAAAGATTTGCTTTTTGAAACAAAGTTATGCATAATTAGTGTTTTATATTGCCCCATGTATCTGCTCTCCTTAATTTCCTTTCTACGTGTAGTGTCAAAACCAGCTATAAACTCTAGAATAGGCAAGTTAGTGACTAAAACAGGAGATACTCCGTTTATGAAATTTAATGTTTTATTTTCCATTTTGGTTTGCATGTTGTTCTTCAATCTATATCTAAAATTCTCATAGTAGTCTTTCCTGCATAGGGTGCTTGTAAGGATTAAAGGATGTAATACCTACAAAGTGCTTAGAACAAAACAGTGCACACAATAAATCTTACCACTTACTGCACTAATCGGATTACGTCCATTGCAAAAGCAGCTAGATCCCTCTTTCATCTTTCACGTGAATACATCATCTCACTTTTATCTCCACAGTTCCTTTATGTTGGAATCTATGTATTAAATAAAATCAGACTTATCCTTCTAGATTGAAATTCATTAGCTTGAATTCAACTAATTTGTATTTATTGTTACATTGCTCATTTGGCTTTTTAATGATCATTTTTTATTATTAAAGTGATTTATGTATATATATATGGCTGATAACTGAAAGGAAAACCAGAGCTCACCCATAAAGTGGTAAATGCAAGAAAAGGAAGAGATTTCAGTCGAGAAGTGTGCAGACACAATGCCATGTACATCATGGATGAGAGGGGACATAGCCAAGTAGCGTGGGGGTCTGAGAATGGAAAATGAAGAGGGACTATCAGGAGTAGAGGGGGTTCTGATGAAAGGGAAATAGATCTAACAGGATTCTCACTGATGCCAGAATTTCTTGCTAAATCTGAGCCCTGCAGGACCCAGAAGGGTGGATGTCCAGAGGAAGGCTTAGGGGGCGTACAGGAGCCTGACCTCAGTGAGGGCAGGAAGGGCGTCTCCTCAGTCCTCCCTCTTGTTCAAGTGAAGAAGAGGCATTTTTTTTTCTTTGAAGGGTGTAAGTCCATTTCTCATTCCATCCTCCTTAACTGATAAAGGGTCCACTGAGCTATCTCCTTGGATGTGCGAGTGGAGGACTTTTGTTGAATGGTGCAGTCAGACACATAATGAGGGGAATTTCTGTAAAAATAAAAGAGAAATATTAATAGTCAGACACCCAGTTCCTGAGTCCAGAGGGCTGCCAGTGGGGAGATTGGCAGATGTTGGGCTGGAATCATCTTTAGATGGTGGTGTGAGGACAGGATGGCCATCTGGGTGAGTTTACCGGTTGGCAGTGTGACTGTGTGATCATGACCTTGGCTTCCAGTGAACTTGCTGAGTGCCCCGCGCAGCAACAGGCATAGAGGTGGCCGACACCCAGGCTGCTATTTGAAGTTATTCCAGCCATCCAGCGTCAGCCTGCAGGGGCTTCGGGACAGAGCAGTGCAAGTTCTCTGCATGCCAGGCAGGAGGGTGCGATTATAATTGGAAAGGCTGGTTACGGACAGAATACATAGGAGGCAGGATCCAGACCAGTTCAAAGGAATAAAATGTAGAAAGTAAAATAGAGCTTGCCTGGAGATGAAAAGGACCTCCAAGACAATAGACAGGATTTTAATCTAATAATCCACTCAAGTGTGCTATGGTTTCCCAGGGAATCCACATTTCTCTCTCTCAGCATCCCGCCATTGTACACATTCTGACATGCAAAACAAGGTGGTCTCATTACATTTAGTCCGGTTCACATAGAGATATAGAGATAACAAGTATGTGATCTACTTTGCTGGAATTTTTTACACAGAAATTCAGATTAGACTTTTAAAAACCTCATGAGCCTAGGACATCTCCGCCAGAACTCACCATTCTGACTTTTTCTGCATTGCTTACAGATGCGAATTAATTCCTCCCTTCCTGATATCCCCAAGATATCTTGACTTTCCAGGAAGAGATCTGCATTATTCACCTGTAAAGGTAAGACTCTTATAAGCCAAATATCAACTCATATTTCCCAAGAGCATTTTTCAAGCATTGGTTCCATGAAGTCAACCTTCCTTCTTTAAAGTATCTGGTCATATGCAATAGTCTCAAATGTGACATTCCAGGAACGCACTGGTCATGTAACTGATGCTTCCAATTAAGTCCAAGTCTGACCGAACTTTCACAAATAATTATCTTCCCCTGAAAATAAGAAAACTCCATAATGTTTTCTGAAATCTGGAGGGAACCAGTAGGGAGAAAAAGGAATGTTTCTTTTTCGTTTATAAAACTACTAGAGGCCCAGTGCAGAGATTTGTGTACCGGTGGGGTCCCTTAGCATAGCCTGAGGGGATCGGGCAGAAGTCGGCAGTCCAATGCCACCTGCTGCTCCTGCCTGCTGCTCCTGCTCATCCCAGCCCTGCTGCGCCTGCTGCCACTTGGTAGGCTTACTGCCACTCTGATGTGGTCTCTGGGCTGCGGCAGCCAGCGTGAGCCCTGCATCTGGCACTCACAGGTCAGCTGAGGGGCACTCCTGCTATGGGAGTACACTGACCACCAGGGGGAAGCTCCTGTATTGGGCATCTGTCCCCTGGTGGTCAGTGTGTGCCATAGAGATGGGTCGACCAGTTGTTCATTCATTCGGTTGCTTAAGCTTTTATATAGATAGATAGATAACGTTCTAAATTGTTATGAGTGGTAGATAGCTGAAAAGGCAAAAGGCTTCCTATATCCTGAACATAGAAGAAGCAATGCCCAAAACCAAAATGGTCATTGTCCTTTATTGGTGCATTTCAGTCCCACATATTTTTTTCTGGTTCTGCTTGATTTTGGGTTAGCAGTCCTATGCATCTGTCAGTTTCTCCACTAGAGACCTGGAAATCCTTACTCAGTGCATGGCTGTAGTGGTTTACACAGTGCTGTTAAGGGACTGTCATCCAAACCCCTGTCAGAATCCTTCCCATGGTTCCCATGACGGTCACTTTGCTGTCCATGATTACCAACATATTCACGGAAGATGCAGTAAAACAGAAATGATCTGTGGGTGACAAAGGAATAAGACGGCCCTGGTAAAAGACCCGGGAGTTCATCTGACAAGGAGTTTGTAGGAGAAATATCAGGAATAAATATTTTCGAGACGGGGTGCTCTTAGTGTTCTTTATTTTAACCCGGTTCCAGTGGCATATCTTCCCTCAAATAATGTGCAAAGTGTCCAATGTCCCCTAAGTATGTTCTGTTCTGAAATCCGTTTAGAAAACAGTTATCAGGAGTTGAACTTTCCAGTCAAGGACTTTGGGTATTGGAATCTCATTGAACTTTTTTACTTGTAATCAGAGCCCTAGGGCAATTATTCTGTCCATAATAATTACATATTTTCAAGAACACAGTGCTTAGCAGAGGCAATTAATTTTGTTTGGAAACTTTGGGTACAATGGTCCTGCCATTGTAACTTCAACATCTGAATAATCTGGCTTTAACTCACTCCTGTTTCTTCCCCTAAGCCAGCTTGGCTGCATCCATCTCTTGCGTCTACTCCTGAGTTTCTTCTGATAGTTGAGAGTGTTGATCCAGGCTCTCCAAGTGCATGGGGACACTCTGAGGGCAAATACAAATTAAAACTAAGAGGCTTAACTCTCCCTGTTGAATACAAGGGAAGAGACTTTCCCTCCCTCCATTTTCTTAAAGCATTTACTTTAGGAAACTCATCATGTAAGGGATTTCTTGATCTCTTTGAAATGTATGTAAATCCCTGTAAAAGCTAAACCAGCCTCTTGACGGTTCTGTGACCCAGGAATGACTTTCTCAAGGACCTGAGAAGTAGGTCTTGGAAAAGACTCTGCTCCCCTCTCTCTGCTTCTGTTAGGGGGGCTGTGAGCTCAATTTCAGGGTGCTCCCCAATCGTCTCCTCTCCTAATGATATGGTATCTGGATCCATGGATAAAGCCCATTATTGCAAATATTTAATGAGTGGATATATGAAAAACTCTTACCATAGTACCTGTTACATTATCAGCACTACAAAAGCATGCGTTAAATTAAAAAAAATAATATCTTGTTCAATAGTGTTGTTTTCACAATTACAAATGTGAAAGTTCTTGTGGTTGTTTCACAAGGAAACATAACTATTTTTGCAGAACACCCAAGGGGTAGGTGACCTTTAGGGTGGGGAATGATGAGTGCATTGGGTCTGTGATTATTGAACTCTTATTCTTTCTTTGGGTCCAGTTCAGGGATAGTCCATTCTGGAAAAATCTCTAAGCCCTTGAAGATGACAGTTACTCTACCCAGATTTGCATTAAAAAAATTGATTATTTTTTCTTCTGGGCCAGTGGTCTCTATGTCATTTTGAAGTGTCCCCTAGTGTCTACTAGGTGTCTTTTATGTAGATGGCCACTGAGATCGGGCATCAGAAGGAGGCGTTCAAATGGAACAGTAGGAACTAGAGTAACTATGTGGGTACTCCTGGCATTTAGTGTTATATGAAGAAAAATCACAAGGAAGTCATTTATGTGAAAGGAAAGAATTTAGCAATTAGTCTTACACATACTTGTATCTGAAGTTACTTTGTTCTACATTGAAATATTAAGGGTTTTGTGGTCAGGTCAATTTCAAGTACTCTTATAAACCAATTAAGCAATAAATTCAATAGACATATAGAAAAATGGAGCTATACACATATTCTGATGAATCTTCTAAAAGCTCTTGAAAATGATCTCTTCACAGAGCTCAGAGATAAGTTTCATTAATGCAAGTGGAAGTTTTGCATAAATTGCACATCAACTGGAAATTCAGCTCTTTTGATGTCCAACTCTATAATGCGGTACTGTACATTAATTGTTTTTGATGTACGATATAAAGTAGGGACTGTGCTTAATGCACAAAGTCTAAAAAGATGAAAAGAGAATCACTGAAGCTTAACACTTCTACCCCCTTAAATAAAAGGGGAACACAGTAGAGAGAACGAAATAGGTGTGTGCTACACACATGGCTAAGAATAGGTGTGACCTTTGATACAGGGAAAGAATGAGGAAAATGATGAAAGGAACAGGCTGGGACTTCTTCCAGAGAATTTATTTTTCAGCTACTTAATGCTCACCTAAAGCTTCCTTAGGTATTCACCGATCTTCTTATATATAGCAATGAGAAGGTTTTAATTTTCCATTTCTCAACTCTTACAGATCAGTGATGGTTGCAGAATAGTGAGCAACTTGAAATTGGTAACCTGTCTCCTTAATTCTGCACCTTGCATCCCATTTGGCAGCTAGAATGATCCAGAATGCTCAAAATGCTCAGATCCCTTCTATCAGACTCAGGGTCAAGGCCAAAGGCCTCCCATTGGCCTGCAAAGCCCGAAATTATTCAGCTGCTGCTTACCCACTGAGCAAACATTCGCTCCCCCACCCCTACCTCCTGTGGCTCTTTCAAACACAGTAGGCACCTAGCTGCTTCAGGGTCCTCGCTGCCTGCCAGCCAGCCTTTCCCACAGACTGAAGGTGGTGTGGCGATTACTGCCTTCACCTCTTTGAACAAATATCACCTTCACTAAGTCTTAAATCTCTCCTTCCTGCTTAGCTATGTAAAATGACAACTGCCCATCCCCCCACTGTCCTGCCAGTCTCTGCTCTCTTCCCTGCTTTCTGTCTTTTCAAAGACTTATTATCACTGGAGGTCACGGATTTTATGGACTTGTCTATGAGAGTGTCTCTGCACATGTATATGTCATGTATGTGTCTAATTCTCCAGTTATCATCTAGGATTCATGCAAGCAAGATCTTTGCTTGGTCTCTAAATCATACAATTCCTGGCACATTCTAGGTACTCAGTGTATAGGTGCTGGATAAATATTTGATAAGCAAATAAATGATTTCAGAAAGAACCCAGTTTGAATCATTGGGTGGCAAACCTTTACTTTAAACTCATTTCATCCTGCCCTGGCCAGAGTGGCTCAGTTGATTGAGCTTCATCCCATGTACCTGAAGGTCACGGGTTTGAGTCCAAGTCAGGGCACATAACCAGGTGTAGATTCAATCCCTGCTCGTGGCGTGTACCGGAGGCAACTGGTGGATGTTTTCCACATGGATCTCTCTCCTCTTCCTCCCTCCCTCCATTCCTCCTTCCCGCTCGCTTCATCTCTTTCTAAAATCAGTAATAAAAAACATTTTATAATTCATGTTTTCAGAATAAAATAATGCTGTTTTTTTTCTATTTCCATAATTTGTATTTCCTTTCCATTCTTTAATCATAATTAAATACCTGCGATATAATATAGAGGGGGATGAGCAAGGCCAGAAGAGTGTGGGCAAGTGTGACGAGAGGGTGGCATGACTGGGTAGTAGACCAGAGAATGTTTTCCCCTGCCTGAGTCTATTGTTGGCTGTATACCAGCTCAAGATGAGGGGGGAGGGGCATAATTCAGAGAGGAGAGAATCTTAACACAAGTTTAGATAAGAAGCATCTTGTTCTGGTTGATCAGTGGGGGAGGGGGAGTTAAGCTGGCATTTAGGAGGCAATAGAGGAGGGGCTGTGCCTGGCCTTGTCATAGATCAACAGTAGAGGGGCCTCCGGCAGCCTCCTGTGTCCGCTGGAGAAGATGGCTCCATGCAGGAACCCATTTGCTAGGGCGCAGACTCCTGGGAGAAATTCTTAGCATCCACTCTTTTGTTCAATCACAGGACAGCAATACAGCAATTTAGAAAAGAGGATAGAGTGTATAAATCAGGGCACAGACGTACGGCTTGGTACATTCTTACTCTTTTTAAGTTTTAAATATGTATTTTTATTGATTTCAGAGAGAAAGAGAGAGAGAGAGAGAAACATCAATGATGAGAGGTAATCATGGATCGGCTGCCTCCTGCACTCCCCATACTGGGGATAGAGCCTGCAACCTGGGCATGTGCCCTGACTGTGACCTCCTGGTTCATAGGTCAACGTTCAGCCACAGAGCCACAGAGGCTGGGCTTGGTGTATTGTTGGGAAACTATCCTAATGACTACCTACCCTAAATGGTGCATGAAATAAAGCTCAGTTGAGAGGAGGGAGCTAAAATGATCTAAAGCCGTTCCCAGGGCCTCAAATAATTCGTGCACTTTTTGTCCTGAGTGAGTCAGTGAATGAGCTAATAAAATGGGCAATTTTACCACCAGGCTCTAAAACAGGCCTTAATTTGGTCAACTGTGCCAGATCCTTGAGCATTCTGGATGTTGTCTCATGAGCCAGGGCAAGTGGGGTTGCTTAAGAAGCAGGACTTGCTTACATCATCAGGAGGAGGGGCCAGGTGACCAATAAAATGGGCAATTTCACCATCAGGGACTAAAACAGGTCTGGTAATCATCCCATGGACTCTAGTCTAGAAAGAACTCACTGGTTTCTTTTATCCATTTGACACTTTTGCTTAATACACAGACATCGCAAAAGGAATCTCAATTCTAGTCATTCTCTGCACCTCCTCTTCCCATTCAAAAATATCCTGAGGCTTCCCAGTGTTCCCAGTAAAAGGGCCACTGCCACCAGTTTGCCATGCCCGCAGCCGAGAGTCCTCCTTGCTTCTGTCCTTTCCCACCCTGTGCTCAGTCTACCCACAAGTCCCCCTGAGCCTGGCCTCCAGCCTGCTCTCAATGTGATTACTTCCACTCCCTCTCCCGCCCCGCCATCTGCTCACACCCCGGCCCGTGGCTGGCACTGCCTCCGAGCTAACTGGTTTCCTTGCTTCCGATTTGGTTTCCTTGCCCTCCGTTCTCCAGGCAGCAGCCAGGATGATCTTTTTAAAAGTTTAATCACATCACCCCGCCCCCTTTTAAACTGATTTATAAGTCCCACCGCTCTCCGAATAAAATTAAGCCTCCAGCTCTGGCCTAAGAAGCTTTACAGAATCTCTCCTTACGTAACTGTGGGCCCTGTTCTCGTACTTTCTAGCTGGTTGGACTTGGTCCGGTTTGACCTCCTAACTGCCTTCAGATCCGAAGGAATTGCTTATGTGGACCTTTCGCTCTGCTCTTTTCTCTGACTCATAAATCCTTCTCTAGACCCTCTCTTACCCTGGTGTGCTATCCCTCCCCTTTTACACCCTTACATGCCAATAGGCATTGCAGCATTCAATTAAAAAGTCCTTCATTCTTTTAATTTCTTTATAGGCTTGGTCAGTGCCTCGCTTTCTGATCTGTAAAATGGAACTCAGGTTGCCTACGTTAAAATGGTATCTAAATGCAATAATAAAACTTGTATCTTTCTGAGCACAAAGTAGTATTTTTTACATTGTCATCTTCAATATCACACCTCCTGGAAAGTATTTTACTAGTTTATATGTATCACCTTTAATGCGTTTTTAATCATCGCAGAGAGGAAGGGATAGAAGAGGGAGAGAGAAACATCAGTGGTGAGAAAGAATCACTGATTGGCTGCCTCTTGCACACTCCCTACTGGATATTGAGCCTGCAGCCCATGCATGTACCCTGACCAGGAATCAAACCTGTGTTGCCGAAACCGGTTTGGCTCAGTGGATAGAGCATTAGCCTGCGGATGAAAGGTCCCAGGTTCGATTCTGGTCAGGGGCATGTATCTTAGTTGCGGGCGCATTCCCGGTGCAGGGTGTGCAAGAGGCAGCTCTCTCTCATCGATGTTTCTGGCTCTCTGCCCCTCTCCCTCTCTCTCTGTAAAAAAATCAATAAAATATATCTAAAACAACAACAACAACAAAATCTGTGACCTCCTGGTTCATAGGTCAATGCCCAACCACTGAGCCACGCCAGCTAGGCTGTCTGTACATTTTGTAAAAATCCATCTCTTAGAATAGAACTCAGCCCTATGAGGGTTAAGACTGCCTTGTTTACCCATTATCACAAGAGCCAAGTGGAATATCAGGTACACACAGTGACAGGCCAATAAATATCCACTGAACGATTTGCATAAAAATTACAGGCCGAGGATCTCTCTCCTCTGTGTGAGTGCTTTCAGTTCTCAAAAGTCACAGGTATTCTCATGCCACACAGGCGGTGGTGATTTATGTTAAGGGAACCAGGGAGCCACCGAGAGAGAAAACCCACTCTGAATCAAAAGGACAGGAGAGGAGCGAGCACTGAGAATCATTGACCGCCACCGTTCAGAACAGGAGGGCGGCTGCAGTGACCCCTGAGCAACTCTGCCGACCCGGAAGATGGCTACAGTGGGCCGGTGATTGCTTGTTGCCTTCGAGTCAGACATCTATTGCTTTCTGTTCCGGGAATTGCCGTCCTGATGACTCTTTCCTTGTCTGCTAGGGTTTCTCCTGTTAGCACATCTTACCGACATTGTTCCTGCCACTGTCTTTTGTGGGTAGCCTTGAATTTATACTATCCAATGCCAATTTTTTTTTAAAAAAATACATTTTTTATTGATTTCAGAGCGGAAAAGAGAGGGAGAGAGAGAGAAACATCAATGATGAGAGAGAATCATTGATGGGCTGTCTTCTGCACAATCGCCGCTGAGGATCAAGCCCCGACCCAGGCATGGGTCCTGGTTGGACCTAAATCATGGCCTCCTGGTTCATAGGTCGATGCTCAACCACCGCACCACACCGGCCGGGCTCATGCCAATTTGACCGCATAATGGTCATCGGTGACAGACGATGACATCTTTGTTCACCTGCCTGATAGCCGTCATTCACGTGTCTTGCTCCCAGAGGTCTGTTTTGTGTACCCAAGAGAGGTCAGCTCTCGTGATGACTCACAATGGCTTTAGTTCAGTCCTACGTGCTTGATTCTCAGTGAACTTGACAGTGAATGGGAAATTCAGGGGAGCCTCTTGGAGAGCCTCTGACCAAGATCTTGTTTCCTAATAAAACGAGAGAGAGCTAGGAGGGTTTTCTCTTACTCCCGTTTCCACCACATGCTATATTGGCACCATGTGATGCCTGCAACTGTGACAAGTCTCCTTGGAGCATGGTGTCTGTCATGACAAACATATGTGTCCTCAGTGTGCTGTTTGAGTGGCTGTACTAGACCTGGAAAACCCCTGTATCCTGCCATCTGATGAAGTAAACAATGTTCTTGGGGTTCCATCCACTTGGGGAACTTTTGCTTTCAGTTGCAGGAAGAGGATTGGGCACAGTGAGTTTTGACGATCTTTGTGCCCTAATAACGTGATGCTCTGTAATCTAAGAGCTCCCCTCTTTTTCCCTTCCGACTTCCCCACATAAGCCCTTCCCTGCCTTGGGCACTGCTTAAGAGATATCATTTTTACAAGGATGGCAAAAAAAATCTATTGAGTGTGTAATGCACAGGCAACATGTGTGTCTGAAAATGACTGGGAAAGATCCAGCAATGACCAGATGTTGCCCTTTGAAGGCATTCCAGAAGCAGGCCGATTCTGGTGTATATGGAAATCAAAGTCTTCTCCCTCCTTACCCGCCCCCATATTGTCTCTCCTCTTCTTTTCTTACTGAGCGGTGCCCCCGGAGGCCACAGGAAGCTAGACCCTTGGGAGAGGATGTCTCTTTCCTTCCTCAGAAACTTCATCCCTCGGCTCTGACATGTGCTGTGCTTACACTGTCTCTCCTTTCCTCCTTGAGAGCTTCCTACAAGCCATTGGTTCTCAACCTGTGGGTCGCGACCCCTTTCACAGGGGTCGCCTAAGACCATCGGAAAACACATATTTCCCATGGTCTTAGGAACCAACACACCGCTCCTCGGTGTAGCAAAGTGTAGCAATGTAGTTTATTGTTGTCCTATGAAGACTGTTGCCCATGCTACACCACGATTCAAGACACAATTTCATTTATTTATAATTAGAAATAAATATTTCACAATATATAATTACATATTGTTTTGTGATTAATCACTATGCTTTAATTATGTTCAATTTGTAAAAATGAAATACATCCTGCCTATCAGATATTTACATGACAGTTCATGACAGTAGCAAAATGAGAGTGAGGAAGTAGCAACGGAAATAATTTTATGGTTGGGGGTCACCACCACATGAAGAACTGTCTTAAAGGGTTGCGACATTAGGAAGATTGAGAACCACTGCTACAAGCTCTTTATTTCTTTCCTTCATTTCATTTCAACAGCCTCCCTATTATAGGGGGATCCTTTCTAACCAGTTCTCCCCATTATTGATGGTTTTATCTACAACAGGGGAAACGGGTGTCACTTTTCTGATCTAGACATTTCCTTGGAACCCGTGTCAGGAAATGCAACATCTGGTAAATTGCTGAATCTTTGTGAACGTTAAGTGCTTTAGAGTTTTCTTAGCGGGAGATGGAATTTATCTGATCACATCCCTACTCTTGACTCTTCACTGAATTAGAAATGAGGAGCTGGTGACACACCGCACTGATGCCTTCTGCTGTGACACCAGCATCTCAACATTGTGACAACAATGTCACATCCGCTATCACAACTGCCAGATCGGAGGGAAATTCAGTAGTGTAAAAGGAAATGTAACGCGATTAGGAAATGCATTAGCGAACATTTTTTTAAGTGGGGAAAGGTACATGGATCTTGGCTTTAAGTGTGATACGGTTTCAAGTTCTGGCTTTTCTCTTCAGTGGAAATCTAAGTGCATTCACCTTGTTTTATCACAGCAGTATTTTTCTAAAATATATTTTTATTGATTTTCAAGAGGGGGAGAGATAAAAACATCAATGAGGGAGAATCACTGATCAGATGCTTCCTACACGCCCCATACCTGGGATGGAGCCCACAACCCAGCTGTGTGCCCCGACCGGGAATTGAACCTTGACCTCCTGGTAACCTGGTTCATAGGTCAACACTCAACCACAGAGCCATGCTGGGCAGGCCATCACTGTAGTATTTTAATCAGAATCAAATGTTTTCCTGCAGTGGTAGTTTTTATTCTCCAGATGGGATAGGATTTCAGGCTCTACATCCAGATAATTAATCCACACAGGGAACCAGACCTGGATTATAGAAAACCTTCTCTGCATAAGCTTGGTGGGCCCCTAGGGAAAAAAGTTATACTAGTTATATAAAAGAGTATGACTGCTGAATATTATAATGTCCAAATAAAGAACTGTAGCGTGTGCCAAGAGATATGGTCGCTCACGAGTCTTTGGGTCTTAATTTCATGGGCACCCCGATTCCTGACACTTAACCTGGAGAGGAGACAGGGCATTTAATGTGAAAAGGCACCTAAAAGTCACACCGTGGAAATAGCACCTTTGAAGGAGACATCGATCAGTATCTCAACAAGTGAAATATAACCAATGACTTTCACAATATGAGCTATCTGCATAAGATTTGATTTATCTGAAGAATATCAGTTTTAAAATGTGTATAAGTCACATTTTTATGAAATCATTTTAACAGTCTATGTAAATGCTATTATGAATTAGTTTTTAAGTCGTCATTATGTGTTTTCTTTACCTCTTTACTCTAAAATATGGCTGGAAATAGTAAATTGTACAACCACTCGTCCTTACTGTCAATATCATGACCAATGTGGAGAGAGGAAAATGGTGAGCGTGTGCTTCAAATAGGGACTTCTAAGTCCACCGCTGTATTTCTTCAGATTCCATTCTATTGTTTTACTTCTTAAACTATTCCTATCTGGGGATAGGAATTTTAAAAGGCGGGACTTAAATATTTTGTATCATTCATCAGATATATTTAGTAAAGGGTATTATTTTGAAAATATCTAAATACGCCTCCCTCCCCCCCCCCCCCGCAATTTCCTTTTGTATTGGTTTCAGGCAGGCAGCTTAGTGGTTAGACAGTCACATATTACATAGTATTATTTCTAGTACACAAGAGAGAGCCAGGAGAGAGAATCATTGATCTGTAAATGATGTTTTTCCTACACTATTTTGGGTGTGTGTGGGTATATCTCTATGTACATCTGGTAGGTAGGTAGATAGGTAGATGGATAGATGGATAGATGGATGGATGGATGGATGGATGGATGGATGGATGGATGGATAGGTAGGTAGGTAGGTAAGTAGGTAGATAGATAGGTAGATAGATAGATAGATGGTAGATAGATAGATAGATAGATAGATAGATAGATAGATATTGCTATTGCCGGATGACTGATCCTATTCCCTATGCTTTGCTATATGGTGACTATTATGTAACTGCCCATCTGCACTTCTTCATTCCTTCGCCTTTTGCACCCCGTCCTCTAACTCCCTTCCCCTCCAGCAACCACCAGTCTGTTGTTCTCTGTGTCTCCGATTCTGCTTCCGTTTTGTTTGTTCATTTACTTTGTTCTTTAGATTCCACCTAGAAGTGAGATCACATGGCACCTGGTCCTCCCTTTAATCTGCGGCAGTCCCCCTGTCACTTGCACCGTCATCTTGCCATTATTACCTGACACACAGCCAACGCCGACTTGGAGAGCGCGTGCCTGCCTCTGAGGCCCGGCCTCCCCTCACCTACGGCGGGCATCCGAAGGGATCTGCCCCTCCAGCTCTCTGTTGGCCCAGAAACAGACAGATACAAGGTGCAGCTGTGTTCCAATTAAACAGCAAAGAGAATCGCAGCCATCAGATTAGTCTGGACCACACAGGGCTCTTCGGAAGAAACTTTTGAAAAAGGGTGTCATGATAAATCCCCTAAAATATATTGACTTTGCCAGCCCGCGTCCACAGGGGCAGAGCTTCCGTTCTGCAGCCGGGCTGTTTCATGTAGAGATTAACCCGGCGCTCCGGCACTTGAAAGAGAATGCTCGGGGACTTCATTGATATGCCGGCCTCTCCGCGCTCTGGGGGAAGGCTGGGTAATCCATACAAATTGCGAAGCGCTGAAACCAGCAGCAGAAGGAGCAATGACAAAATTGTCACCGGCGTAACGACTCCAGGAAATAAAACGAGATGGAAGTTGGTTGAAATAATTATGCTCCTGTGAGCTTCAGAAGAACCCGGGGTCAAAGCGACTACAGGGTCCTCGTGATAACAGGGAAATCTTGGGCTGTGGAATGAATGAATATTCTGTGATCGTCACCACTGGTGATAGGGATGCCCAATATTTAATGTTTATCGGCGTATTTAAAACACTGCCAAGTCTATCCTTTTTAAAACATTCGGTGGGGAAGAGTGTTCCTTAATAAAACCGTGAAAAGCCAATAACACTGCATCAATATCATAGGACATGTATGACTTGATTACATGAAACTCTTTTTATAACAGGTCTGATGGATAGTTATGCAGTATCTATACATAATACAGAGGTACAGGGAAACCACTCCCCAGTTTTATATAACGATATTTTAAAGTGTATGAAGCGAATATCATAAATTACATAAAAGAAAAAAGAGGGTAGTGAAAATGTTAGCGTATCAATAAACCAGTCCGTCTCTAAATATACATGCAAACAAAATCACTTTACACCTTTTTCCCCTGCAGTACCACTTTTATGGGACATATACTTCCAAATGTAACATTTCTCATTAAAAATATTTGAAACACAATCTGTGATTCATAAACTTCGGAAAAACCTGTGCCAGGTTCATCTGAATGTTACAACATGATAGAACATGAATGAGGGACTCGGTCATTGAGCCTGAAGAGAGTGGGAAGACAGAGTCGCACAGGAAGAGCCACAGTCTCAGGAGCGACGGGGAACCTGATCTGAGAAGCTGGGAGCACACGGTGCATCAGGAGCCATGGGGGGGCTTCCAGGCTGCCGGGAGGCGGCCAGAGAAGGGAAGCAATTACCGAGGTGCCAGGGTGGCATCTGTGTGTGCATCTGTAAGTTCCGTGTGTTCGCAGAAGTAGACTGGGGATGTGCTGCTTATGAGCTAGGCACTCTTCAGCTAATTGGACGCTAAAGGTAGCTGGGCGCATGTGGCTCAGCGTTGGTCTCTTGGGGACATCCCTCACTTGCCCTTGAAAAGCCACAGCGTTCCTCTTGCCCTCACTACGAGGCGCCTTCCTTTGCCCTGAATGACAGTCCCTCCCGATCCGCTCCCTGGTGTCATGCCTCCAGGCTGATGTTGGACTCGGCCAGGCGTCCTATCTCCTTAGCTCTCTGCGGAGTGGAACTAAGACTCCTTGATCCCCAGATTGGGATCTCGTCTAGAATAATTTGTGTTTATTCACCGAGAAATAAAATTAAAATCAATCCCTTTGCAAAATTGATACCGGAGTCCCTGAACATATAATTATAGACACATTCGAAACGTACGTTTCTGAAATCATCTCAGTGAAACTTGCAAATAACGTGCAACCTACTATTATACTTCAGAGAGAAAATGTACACAGAACTCTTTAAATCCCTCCAAGTGAATATTTTAAATATTTTAAGCAGAACCGTCAAAAGTGTGTCAGTAACATTTGTAATTTCTCATAAACTTAAAAACTTCTGAGATAGATTTTTAATGTTTAGTATTCATGTAGATTTTTAATATTTAGTATTGTGTATAGAATTAATTAAAATAAAATTACAGATATATAATGTAATAAGTAATCAGTATTGATTTATAAGGAATCTAATCATTAAGGCTAAGATCTGTTATTTATAAAACAGTTTTCAAGCACCCAACGCCCCTCCCACCCCCTGTGATTCTCTCTAAATGTCACGAGGGTCAGATAGTAGCACAAATTAATTGGTTTACTTGTTATTCTGTGTCTCTCCCTTTCCCATTACATTTCAAGTTTTTCAGGACAGATACCTTGATGAGCTTCATCCCAGTTCTATACACGGGACTTAGGACCCTGCCTGAGTCTCTGCAAGGAGCTCAGCAGACATTTAATGAGTGCGTAATAAGAAGAAGAAATCTGGTTATGTTCATAAAATTAAATGGAGTCGTTCTAAATTCCGAGCCTTTCTATGAACTATGAAAAGGAAAAATGTATACTTGCTGTTCTTACTTTTAATAGTTGAATAGTTACTCGTTTTACTGAGAGTTCACCATGGACTGGCTTTGGATTAAAACTTGGGACACAAGATATTAGAGTGCAGAATGGCAGAATGTGATGAAAGCAGACACTGTCCCCAAGTCTCACAGCATGGCTTCTGAAGTCATGACAGAGGACCCTGGTCCAGGAGGTTTTGGCGCTCTCTGTGCTGCTGGGAAGCAGCTATCTGAGTGTGAGACAGGGAGGGCATGGGCGGAAGAGACAGCGTATAGGTGTCTGCCTGCCAGTGGGGGCCATGGGAGAGGTAAACAAGAGGTAATACATGTGTTTGCTTGCTTTTTCCTTGATGCCATTTACCGTATAGTTGCACAAGTTTAATTTGTATAACTTTACCTCTGGAGTTCATGTTTGGCTCAAAAATAAAATAAAAAAAATATATATATAACTAACTGGTTTGGCTCAGTGGATACAGTGTCAGCCTGCAAACTGAAGGGTTTCAGGTTTGATTCTGGTCAAGGGCATGTACCTTTGTTGCGGGCACATCCCCAGTAGGGGGTATGTAGGAGGCAGCTGGTCGATGTATCTCTCTCATCAATGTTTCTAACTCTCTATCCCTCTCTCTTCCTCTCTGTAAAAAATCATTAAAAAATATATATATACTAAAAACTCTAGATTCTAGAATTTTCTATATGTATTCTTAATCACTGCTTGATTCAGAAAAATTACCTATGGACAGGGATTTCTACTAATTGTGCACCTAAATAATAACAACAAAATAATTAGGATCATTTACCCTCTAAGTCATCAGTAAGCTAACAATTCTCAAAGGCATATTGCCTATTCTACTAGCTGTGGGTTAAGCTATAGATTGAAGCGGAGGCCGAGAATGTAATCAGTTAAGTAACTGAATCAATACATACCTTTTCATAAGCTGCACGCAATTTAATGTTGGACAGTGACTG
The DNA here is from genome assembly GCA_011751065.1 of Lasiurus cinereus. Taxonomy (NCBI): domain Eukaryota; kingdom Metazoa; phylum Chordata; class Mammalia; order Chiroptera; family Vespertilionidae; genus Lasiurus; species Lasiurus cinereus. Next base: position 680,534 of record JAAGEH010000188.1, on the reverse strand, counting down.
AAGAAGACATTCGTGTTTTTCAGACGATAACCCTTAACTTCACCATTAATCCTCATGTGACATCCGTTCATTAAATATCAGTGAGCTATTCATTTGTGCATGAAGATGCTAATGTCACAGAAAAGGCCTACAAAAGGCAAGTCTTTAATAAGAATTGAACCCAATCTTGAAATTTCTGAATCAAGCAATAAGAGCAAGCACATTCTCGGGAAGTCCCGCGCACAGTAATGTGCCATTTGACATTCAAGAATCCATTGAACTCATGAAGCAAGAAGTCATTTTCATGTCTAGCTTCATAATTTCCTGCGAACTACATGCCCGTTTTTTAAATGGTTACAAAACTCAAGGAGCAGAATCAGAGAACATTATCAAAAATTAGCAAATACTCTATTGTCAGTAGGTTATATAATTTGTATAATACCCTTTTCAAAAGAAAAATAGTCCTCTGAGGAAAGAGTTCTATGATTTGTGGCGAGTGCCCCAAATTCCAGAAGGCTGGACCCCCTTTTTTCTTTCGTATTCAAAGTATTAGCTCTGGATCAGGAGCTAAAACCCTGATGTCTGAAACCCCTGTGTGAAGAATTGAAAGGCAGCCTTGATGGAAGATCATGCGTTAGGAGTCTCTCTGGAGATGGGAGTGTTCCCCAGAGAGAAGCCGTGGAGCTAGAAGAAGTGGACAGCAGGGAGCGGAGGAACGTAACGCAGAGTGGCCACAGAGACTGGGCACATTGAATACTGACAAAATCCACATACACATCTGCTCAAATGACAGTTCCACCCTGAAAAATGTTGAAGTTATCTTATGTAAAGATTAGAGGCCCTTGCCGAGACCGGTTTGGCTCACTGGATAGAGCGTGGGCCTGTGGACCGAAAGGTCCCGGGTTCGATTCTGCTCGGGGGCATGTACCTTGCTTGTGGGCACAACTCCAGTAGGGGGCGTGCAGGAGGCAGCTGATCGATGTCTCTCTCTCATTGATGTTTCTAACTTTCTATCCCTCTCTCTTCCTCTCTGTAAAAAATCAATAAAATATATATTTTTTAAAAAAAGATTAGAGGCCCCGAAATCCATCGCCCTGAAGAGGTAGGTGCTGCCCACCGGCCAGGCTCTGTGATGGGTCACCCCGCAGAGGGAAGCCCTGTCCATCTGCCTCAGCCCACCTCTCTTTGGAGCGATCGTGAAACCCCCTGACTGATCACCCTGCCGGCCGGTGGCCTGGGCCTCTCTCTGTGGGGGGGTCATGGGGTGAAGGCTGGGCCCCCTACCTAGTGCATTACACCCACCTTGGCTGGCCTGCTGCCAGTGGTGGTCCGGATGGCCGTTCTTGCATTTTCTGAAACTGTTCACAGGTTACTTGAACTGTGTGATTAATTATGGCTAATGAGAATGCTGTTTCCAGACTTAGCATTTAATTACTATTTCACCGTCTTTCCAAAATATCCCTCTTTCCTTTCTGTGGCAACTAGCAGCGTTTAAAATGGTGCCCACTCTCATCCAGAGAGAATTCCCTGTCCATCTTTGATGGGTATCCTGCAACCAAGACATACATTTTTATTGTAAGCCACTAAGATTTTGAAACTTTTAGTTACTGCCACTTAACTCAGCTGATCCTTGGTGATATAGAAATTGGTACCCAGATAGGGGATGCTTATTGTAACGCAATTAATAACAGACCATGTGGCAAGCAGAGCGAAACCTCTAATTAAAGGGCTGCCGAATGGAACTGGCAATACATTGGCAAAACCTCAGTGCACGTGTCACCTGTGATGATGGAAAAGCAAATGGTGAAGTGAAGGAGTTATATTCCAGCAGTTGAGGTGGAAAACAGAGTGTTCGCAGCCTTTGCTTATTACTTTGGCTACATTCACAAAGTGCCGCCCGGAAGAGAGGAACAGATGAACTGACTGTCACGAAGAGAAATGAGAAGACACAGAGGCTCCAGAGAGCTGGCGACTGGCGCGTTGGAAGAGGCAACTCCTTCTCCTCGCCAGTGGGTGGAATATAAACCTAGAAGGTTCGGAGCAACAGAGTCTGCCTAGGCTGTACCCCTTTGCGTGCTTGCAGTCCAGAGCTTCGTAGGCACACGCGCACACATGCATTGCTAGCACCTCCTGTTTGAGGGGATGGCCAGGAAATTCCTTCAGAGGAAGGATTGGGGGCTCTTGTTCTGAAGACCCACAGACCAGTGCACCATCAGTCTTTATAGCGTGTGGCGAAGCATGTTTGCAAACATACAAGCAAAGACACTCTGTGAAATGATTATCACATTGGAACTGACTCCAAGCTTGAAGTAGGAAGCTGAGCGTGTGGAAAGCACCTGATCATCCAGACATGGGGATCCAGGCAGGCTGTGACTGGAAATGTGAAGCAGCCCTTGGTTCAACCTTCTGCATATGAAGCATCCCCAGAATTTATGGAGAGACTTGTGATCTACTCCCTCTCCCCAACTTCCTAGACTCAGGCTTGGGCAGGGATTGAACAGGCTGTTGGCTGTTTTCCTTGAGAGAGGGGAGTGGGTAAGGCGTTTTGAGTGTGGGAAGGAGGAGGCTCACGGAGGTTTGGACAGCTGGAAAGGAGACTCTAGTAGTCATGGGCGCTGTTGAGCGAATAATTCTATTCTCCTCCTCTTTGGGGGACAGTGGTGGTATTTGATTTCTGGTTCTGCCATCGGCAGAGTGGAATGTGTGAGTAGCTCTGGCCCATGGATTATGTACAGTGGTACCTCGAGATACGAGTGCCCTACCATACGAGATTTTAGAGAGATGAGCCATCGAGCGAGCGATTTTTGCTTTGAAATACGAGCAACATTTGAGATAGGAGTAATCGCGCGGATCGGCCGGCTGCACACGACCCACCAGTTTACCGCGACTCGAGGGTCTCATAGTTTCCCACGCCTCAAGGTTATGGAACGAATTAAACTCGTATCTCGAGGTACCACTGTATAAGCACAAGCGATGGGTGGTGTTTCTATGACAGGCATTTGCTTGACAGTTCAAGACCTCGGCTCCACCCTTTGCTCTGATTACGGACTTCAGTGGAGAGGGACTTGCAGTTGGAAAGTGGCAGGGAGAACAGGATGCTGGGTGACTTGGGGACATTCGGGAAGAGCACAAATTGGGATTGGCTTTTGGCAGATGTTTGCTGGAGGAAATAACATTTCTTGTTAGACCACTGCCCACAGCCCTGGCCAGCTTAGGCTAATGATGCCCCTCCACCTGAGCCACAGGTACACCGCTGCTGACAGAGGATATATGTATGATCTCTGAAAGCATAACAATCTGGCCACTCAGAGTATAAATTATATCATAAAAGGCTAATATGCAAATTGTCCCCTCAACCAGGAGTTCAACCAGCAGGCAGGCCAGCCAACCACCCATGTCCCCTCCCCCTGGCCAGGCTGGCTGGATCCCACCCATGCATGAATTCATGCACTAATCTATATACCAAGTGGCCAGATTATTAAGCATTCAAAGATCATCAAAACCTGGCCACTCAGTGTATATTAGTTATATTGATTTCAGAGAGAAAGGGAGAAAGAGAAAGTAACATCAATGAGAGAGAATCTCATTGGATCACTACCTCCAACATGTACCCTCCTGGGGATTGAGCCCACAATTCAGGCATGTGCCCTGGCTGGGAATAGAACCTCTGACCTCCTGGTTCATTGGTCAATGCTCAACCACTGAGCCACACCAGCAGGGCAAACCCCAATGTTTTAAGTCGACCTTGAAGCCACTAGAATTGTCTCTTAGCTCACCTGGTGTCCTCCCTGTCCTTGAGCAGAGCCCATGTTGACAGCTGAAGGGGGACATGCTTAGAGTCGTGACTGGAGGGCCCCAGTGGCGGCAGTTAATGACAGGGAGTTTCCTGCAAGGACGGTTACCGAGTCCGGAGCCAAAATAAATAAATAAAAGCATCCTTGCCGGCTACAGAAGGATAAAATTCAGAGCAGAAATGATAAAGGCCCACCACCCGAGGCCATTCAGAATCAGCATTCAGGAGGGAAAAGAAAAACAAAATAAAGGGTTTCGGTACCTGACAATCATTTAAAACTCTAAAGACCAAATAATGCGCATGTGAACGTTACTTAGATTTTAAACCACAAACACCGTGTCAAAACAATGGCCCGAGACACAGCGGGACTCTCTTCGGAGCCCGCATTCCTCCTGAGAGAAGCGGCAGCGAGGGGTTGAGCCTTGAAACAATTCGGCTTTTAACACAGAGATGAAATATAACCTTTGATTTCGAAAGCTCCCAGCTACCTGGATAGAAAATTAATACATGGCCTTATTTGAGCACATTTTCCTGAAATGCGTTCTGCTGAATGTGAGGATTTATTTTGATTCTTTGATTAAAAATAGGCCCGAATGATCTTTATGAATTACCTCTCCCCTGTATTTGTTAGGCAGCTGACGGCATCAGGAATCCCGCTAAAATGCTCCTGGATAATTATGTGAAGTGCCTTAGAGTTCCTGCTTAATTTCTCCCGGAACTAATTCTTTACCAGTATGTGAAGAACTACATGTGCAGGGTAAAAACACGCCTGCATCTTGACAGGCAAAGACTGTACATCCTTCGGTTGTTATTGGCTTGGTCAAGGTCATGGTGTGTGTAGGAAGGACAGTGACCCGTTAGGTACAGACCACAGGCTCTCTCTGTCAGAAGCGAGACTTGTTAGAAGGTTTATCCAAAAATTAAATAATACTTTTAGCTGCATGAAATCATTCTTTTCCATTTTTCTTGGAAGTCCTCTCCCCATATGAAAGCTTATTTATTTTAATGTTATTGATGATAGTAGCACAGATGTCTCCCAATTTCTCCCCTTTACCCCCTTCTTCTCAGCCCCTGCCCACCGCAGGCCTTCAGCACACTATTGTCTCTGTCCGTGGGCTCTGCATACATGCACATGAGTTCTTTGGTTCCTTTCTTACTGTCTCCCCACCACCCCACGCTGAGGTTCGACCGTCTGTTCCATGCCTCCATGTATGTCTCTGGACCTATTTCATTCCTCAGTTTATGATGTTCATTAGATCTCACTTAGAAATGAGATCATGCTATTATATTTTGAGACTTGGGAACAGATTTAAAATATGTCAATGAATTCATCCATTCAAAAAATTGCATCTTGAGAATGAGACACTGTGCTAGATTCTAGGAAAATCATTTTCCCAGAGAAAAACTTGGGTTCTGGGAAAATCATTCTCAATAAGAAAGACACGGAACTTACAGTCCAGCTGAGGAAACAGGCAGCCGATAATAATCATAACCACACACATATATTTTTACTTGTGAGAAGATAGCAGAGACACGTCGCCGGGAACTTTTATGTTAAACATTTATCAGGGAAATGTTGTCCATGAGTTCTGAGCTGACAAAGATGTGTGGAAAGAGACCAGAACGTCCCAAGCATTCTCGGTGGAAAGGACAGTGAAGGATGTAAGTGATTGGAGCATATTCAGGGCAGTGGCACAGAAAAAGCGACACAGAGTTTAGAATTAGGCAGGTGACAGGTCACACAGACCCTGGACTAAGAAAACACAACAGAGACACATACCATATTGTCTGGTGTATAAGACAACTCGGCATATGAGACGACCCCCAACTTTTCCATTTAAAATATAGGGTTTGGGATATACCCACCCTATAAGACATGATAATGAGTTGTGATATATTCATACAAGGAATGCTACACCAAAAAAAAAAAAAAAGGACAACTTTTGAGAAGATTTTTCTGGGTTAAAAAGTCATCTTATACGCCGGAAAATACAGTACATATGTCAAAATCAGAGAAAGCTGAGAATGCAAGTGTGGGCTCGTGTTTGTTTAAATTGCAGATCAAATCTTGATTTCTGCCAATGTTGACACTCAGTAAAAAACAAAAAAAGGCTAAGGCTTTGGAAATGAAATCAATGATGACAGCGCCATTGTAGAAATCTCGGTTGGCCTTGATGGTGAAATCAGGAGAGAGAAAAGTGGAAATAGTAGGCGGTTCCATCAGAGAATCAGAACGCTCTCGGCTCCTTTCATGGCGGGAAGGAGAGAAGAGGGGCGAGAGGAATGTTCTCTGACCAAGTCGTGGCTTCCTTCGCACCCCAACCTTGCCCGTGCTCCAGAGAGGGCTGAAGGCACTTTTCCCATCAGGGCAGTCAGGCCACGTGTGGCCACAGAGATGTCCTCCTCGGGGTGTGGGGAGGACAGACAGACGGACAAACCAAACAAAGGCGTTTTGAGTTTCTCCTCTGATGTGTCTGTTCCTCCAGGTTGAGGGGAACTCGGTCTGTGTGTCTGTGGCTGTGTGTGTGTGTGTGTGTGTGTGTGTGTGTGTGTGTGTGTGTGTCTGGATCTGTATGTCTCCACACGTGTGCACATGCCCAGGGATCTGGAGAAACAGTGGTCTCCACCGCTGACCCTCCTCCTCTAACTTGACACAGAAACACAGGCAGAGGAAAGCCGAAAGGAGGGAGAGTTCCATTTCTCACCTGGACATTAAGAAACAGAAATAACCGACAGGAAGTCCTACCTTGGACTATCATAAGCTACTTTTTCTCTTCCTTTTACTGTACCAGGAAACATTCCCTCTGCCAGCGTGGAAGACAGTAGCTTCATGTCCATGTTCTTGTTCACAGCGCGCATAGGTGAGACTGAAACCCACATCTGATCAGAGATTTCAAGTACCTGTCACTAGACGTCCCTCAGACACAACAGCTTCACTCATTCCTCAGATGGGACTGGACACATATTTTAATGAAGTCAGTGTCCACTGGAACTCATCATTTCTCTTGCTTTTTTCTCTGTATTATTCCAATCTCAGCACTAAATTATAAGCTAATGTATCTGTTTGCTTTGTGGGTGGTTGGTGTGTGTGTGTGTGTGTGTGTGTGTGTGTGTGTGTGTGTGTTTCATATGCTAGAGGCTCAGTGAATAACTTCTGAATTTTTCCAAGTGTAACTGAGTTGTATAATTCTTTTCCATGACAAACCATTCATACTACTAGTTGGGTTTCATTTGGGGGTAGTCTTTATGTGTGTTTGGGCGGGATATAGTGGCTTCCCAGCATAACATTAGATCTACATAAGAGAACATATCAATGTGAATAATTCATTAGGTTTTACCCATCTATTCCTTTCTCTTCTTAGCAAATGGTTAGTGTGATTTAAAGGCCAAATGAAATATCTTGAAAAACTGGAGAAGCAGTGAAATTAAATATAACAACCAGGAGGTCCCACACACATGGGTTGACTTGATAAGCTTTAAGACTGAATATTAGGGGTGCCAAAAAGACAAAGAATTCTAGAATACACACTCCATCAAGTTCTTTTCGTGACATGATAAATACATTTCTGGGTCCAAAATGTTTGAGCATGCATCTAGTACTAGGAAAAAAAAAAATCAATAGACACTTCTATCAGGTCAGCTGATCAACACAGTTGCTTCTATATGTGAATTACAAGACAGAAAGTTGTCTTTCCAGTGAATTCTCAAAGAGCTTTTCAAACTACCTGGTATGTGACTTGGGTATTAAAAAAAAAAAAAACACAGAGTATTTACAAAGACACTAGTAGAACTATTAGCATCTTTAGAATAATAGCCCATTTTATTTAGTAATTACTATGTGCCACATTATCTTAAGAACAATTACACAAAACCATATATAGTCTGTGTGTGTGTGTGTGTGTGTGTGTGTGTGTTCTGGACAGGGTCTATCACTGTACAATGAATACTGCACATGCCTATGGAAATTAAGCTAAATGAGATAATATCATTAGTTAATTTATTAAGATTTACATTTTAATGGTACTTTAAGAACCAGGATATTAACAGAAAATTACTTTCAATAGAACTGGATACAAGGTAAACACATCCTCAGAAGAACATTCTTCAGAAGAATGTTCAAACCTGAGCTCAGTGGTCCACTTGGATGTCATAGGGGCATAAACCCAATCCTATGACTCACCCATCCTGGCTTTGGAGAAGTTATTATACTCTCACTGTGTCTCAGCTTCCTCATCTCTAGGATGGATATAACGTTTACACCCACCCTATAGAGCAGCGGTTCTCAACCTGTGGGTTGCGACCCCTTTGGGGGTCGAACGACCTTTTCACAGGGATCACCTAAGACTATTGGAAAACACCTATTTCCCCGTGGTCTTAGGAACCAACACACCGCTCCTCATTGTAGCAAAATGTAGCAATGTAGTTTACTGTTGTCATATGAAGACTGTTACCCATGCTACACCATGATTCAAGACAAAATTTTATTTATTTGTAATTAGAAATAAATATTTCACAATATATAATTAAATATTGTTTTGTGGTTAATCTCTATGCTTTAATTATGTTTAATTTGTAACAATGAAAATACATCCTGCCTATCAGATATTTACATTACAGTTCATGACAGTAGCAAAATCACAATTATGAAGTAGCAACAAAAATAATTTTTGGTTGGGGGTCACCACAACGCGAGGAATTGTATTAAAGGGTCGTGGCCTTAGGAAGGTTGAGAACCACTGCTACAGAGGCTCGGTAAGGACTCACAAATTAATTTGTGCAAAGTCCTTGGAGCAGTGCCTCCGACGTCGCAGGTGCTCAATAAATGTTAGTGATGAAGACGGTGACAGTTGTGATGATGGGGATGATATATAGAAACATTAAAATGTGGCAGAAACATCCTTTTTGGGCCTTTAAACCTTGAACCAAATAACTCTGTGATCCATCTCACTCTGCGATCAGAACTCACATTCGAATTTCGCCACTCTCCCCCAGTCCTCGCCTCATCCCTTTCCAGATCTCTCTCTGGGTCTGCCACTGCTCTGTGACAAGAACTACATCTTGTCTTCACTTAATTGAAGCTCATAGAAGCTGGGCTCTTCATCTTGCATCCCTCTTGTAAATATGAACCGCAGTGCACACTTAATAGTTGTCTGATAACCAGCCATCCAGAAATAGAGAGTAACCCCAATATTTGTGACCACTCACTCATCCCAGGGCATCTCAGGTGATGGAAGATACAAACGAGCCAGTTTTATATATTTTAAATGCCATGAGTTATGTAAGCGCTCATCACATAACCTGTCTGAATTTCATATATCTTGAAAAAAAAAAGAATCAGGTTAGCTGATACTTATTTTAAAATCCCAAAAACTAAAAACCCTTGAACAGAATTCCAGAAATGTTCATTTTGATTGGGCACAGGGAAGAAAGGGCATGTGTTAGAAGTAAAATCCGCCGTTGAGGTTAATCGTGAATTGCGAAAAGCTGTTCTCTACTTAAGTGCCTATTTCATACCAGTTTATTTTATCTATTCTGGATGTGGAAGCTGTGAATTTTAAGTCGGGTCACACACACACGCACACACACACACAAAAAAAAAAAAGGAAAAAGAAAGGTATTTCTTGAAAGAAAAATATCTAGGCCGCTTTTGGTTTCAAAAGCTTCTTTCCTCATTTATTTGACTGTTGGCCTAAATTTAAAAAGTCAAATTTCAAATAAAATAGTGCTTTTTTCATGGCATAAGTTTTTGAGTCACAAAGGACATAAAATAATAAATGTTTTGGTCTTCAAATTTCTATTCTATTTCTAGTGTCAAAGCTTAAAACCAGCTGTAGTTCAACACTTTTTTGGTCTAGAAACACTGGATTTGTAATTAGTGTTAATTTTACCACCACTTATTGATTCTGTATTAGAGCCTTACTTTACTTTAGACTTGAAAATCTATTTCATCTGAAGTCAATCTGCAGGACCCTAGCTTCGTAGAAAGAGACCCAGAACATACATTTGCCGTTGGGTAAAACAATTATTTGGAGGGTAGTCTTTATGTGTGTTTGGGCGAGATATAGTGGTTTCCCAGCATAACATTAGATCTACATAAGAGAACATATCATTGAAATAATTCACTAGGTTTTACCCATCTATTCCTTTCTCTTCTTAGCAAATGGTTAGTGTGATTTAAAGGGGAAAGAAAACACCTTGAAAAAGCGGAGAAGCAGTGAAATTAAATATAACAACCAGGAGGTCCCATACTCATGGGTTGATGTGATAAGCTTTTAAGATTCAATATTAGGTGTGCCCAAAAGACAGAGAATTCTAGAATGCACACTCCATCAAGTTCTTTTCATGACATGATAAATACATTTCTGGGTCCAAAATGCATTCTCTTCATTGTCATTAGGAAATAATTGAAGAACTTACACACGAAGTTCCTTGCCCCAGGGAGCTTAAAGGAGGTGAACCGATTGATACTATTGAAAAGAATCTAAAGGTTCCGGATCAGTGGTTCTCAACCTTCCCAATGCCACGTCCCTTTAATGCAGTTCCTCATGTTGTAGTGACCCCCAACCATAAAATTATTTGGTTGCTGTAGCATTAAGAAGGTTGAGAATCACTGTTCCAGATGAATCTAACGGCTCCAATTTGGTCATGGCTCTCTGTCTTGAGATAGTCAGGTAACTTCTTGCTATAAGATCGGAGGATGGCCGTCACACAAACCTACACAGACAAACCTTTCTCTCCAGTCATACGTAGTCAAGACCGCCCATGCCTGATCTCTATGTTACATGATATTGAAGCCTTGATGTCCGTGGCTTCATATTCCAGCATATCATTTTCCAACTAACAGTGCATCCCCTGCCAATGACTGAGTTGAGATAAAAATAAAAGCTTTCTCGCCAAAACCAGTTTGGCTCAATAGATAGAGTGTCTGCCTGCGGACTGAAGGGTCCCAGGTTCGATTCCAGTCAAGGGCATGTACCTTGGTTGCGGGCACATCCCCAGTAGGAGGCCTGCAAGAGGCAACTGATCGATGTCTCTCTCTCATCGATGTTTCTAACTCTCCCTCTCCCTTCCTCTCTGTCAGAAATCAATAAAATATATTTAAAAAATAAAATAAAAGCTTTCTTAATAAAATTGATAAATTGTCATAATTGACGGGGACTGACTGTATTAACAACTGACCTTGCACTACATTATGAGCAAAATGACTATAGGAATTTATTATCTGTAAGTACACAAAGAAGCCATAGAACCTTCCCTGATTTGCCTACACAGTCAGGAATGAGTTGGTTTGTACTGGAAACACAAAAATTAAATACTTCATGACTTTCTCTCCTGATATTGCTTGGTACCGAAACCCTTACTTCATTCCGATGTCTTTCCAATTCTGTCTTTGGCTTTTTCCTAGACTACCTTAGACTATGTAACGGAGCGAGTCCCCACAAGATAGACCACAAAGACTAATTGAATTCAAACAGGCGTAAATGTATTACAGATTCGAATCTGGGCTCAAACCTTAGCTGGCGGAGCAGCCTGGCAAACGCCTGGTAAGAGCCCCGACAGAGGGGCAATCCCTCATTTTATACCCATTCTGCCTTCCCCTGTTGGCTCATACTGCTGGCTTGGCAATCTTTAATTGGTTCTCAGGCAGCAAGGGACCAGCTAACCCAGGAGGTTCCTAGTAAGGCTGCTTGACCTAGTTAGCCTAACGGACTCAGGAAGCCGTGGTTCAGGTGGTGTGGTCTGGCCGAAGGTAAGAGGAATAGTTTGCAGGCCTGGCTTTAGGGGAGGAAGTGTTGCAAGCCCAGCCGTAAGGGGATTCCTCAGTAGTTCCCAATTTAACCGTTTATCTCTGGACTGCTTGCTTAACCATTTATTGCTACAGACTAACCGACCTCTTCTGGGATTGACTAGTTTGTGCCAATTCTACCAAACTACTTCCTTCTCAACTGTGAAGTACCTTTAACTGTCTAGGAGATTACAGATGTTAAAGCAAGACAGGAAGTCAGTCCAGTATTTCCTGGCTCTTCTCGGAAGATAATGAGCAGGGATTTTGATTGGAGAGCTTCTTTACGAAGAAGGATAGCACCAAGTTACTTATCAGAGTTTTCAGAGGCCGCTAGGCAGCATCCTCCTTTACACATTTGCTTTTTGTTTTCCTATTTTTCAGTAAAGACCAAAAAAAAAAAAAAAGAAGTCGAGTTTAGCACATAAACAGCGTGGTAATTAATATTCATGTATGCAAACTGCTCGGCATTTTGCCTCATTACTATGAAGCGCAATGAGGATTAGTCATGTTATTAACTATGCCGGGTAATTTTGCTACCAATTGTATTTGATTAAAGCTTGAAGTCCTGTTCCTATGTGTTCAAACATCATGTTACCTTGCTACTTACCGCTGAGAAAAGAAAGGTCCTATCCTTGTCGATGTTTATTATCCCGTCACTCACTAGGTCTCTGAGTGGCTTCCCTGGCCTATTCTATTCACAGGTAGAGCAGCACACTGGGGAAATGTGTAGGCAATCACTCCTTAATCATGTTCCTTCTTTTTTTCTTTCTTTATTTTTTTTATTAATGTGTTACATGTATACATATCTCCCCATTGCCCCTCCTCCCATGCACACCCTAACCTCCCAGTGTCTGTCCATTGGTTATGCTTATATGCATGCATACAAGTCCTTTGGTTGATCTCTTATCTCCCCCACCTCTCCCTAACCTTCCTGCTGTCGTTCAACAGTCTGTTTCATGCTTTACTGCCTCTGTATCTATCCTTTTGTTCATCAGTTTACAATGTTCTTTATTATCCACAAATGAGTGAGACCAGGTGATGTTTCTCCTTCATTGACTGGCTTATTTCACTTAGCATAAGGCTCTCCAGTTCCATCTAGGTTCCTTCTTTAAAAAATATATATATATATATTTTTTTTTCTTTCAGAGAGCAAGGAAGAGGGAAAGAGAGAGAGAGAGAGAGAGAGAGAGAGAGAGAGAGAGAGAGAGAGAGAGAGAAACATCAAAAATGAGATAATGAGAGAGAATCATGGATTGGCTGCCTCCTGGACGATGCACACTGGTGATCAAGCCCACAACCGAGGAATATGCCCTGACCGGGAATCAAACCGAGACCCCCTGCTTCATAGTTCAGTGCTCAACCACTGGCCCATGCTGGCGGAACTGGGCTTTCCTTACGTATTTCTAGGCTGTGGAGTTTCTGAGATCATTTCCTAGTCCGTCTTACCACCATTCAGGGCAAAAGGAATAGGTTCTAGTCCTTCCTCCTGGCTTTGAGTTCCAGTTATCTGCAAAAGATTCTAAGTATTTGTATTCTGCCCGGACTGGATACCTGCCCTCCTGTCTCTCAGCTCTGATGAATCCATTCCTCTATTTTGAAGATTCAAAAGCATTTCCAAGTTACTGTATCAAAATCTTGTAATATTCCACAGGAATTCCCCAATCCACAGCTGTCATTATCTCAGCAAATGGTGCCACTTATTTCGCTCGTTAGGAAGGTATTAATTCAGTGCCCGCTCTATAAAAAGCATTGAGTTAGGTGCTAGGTAATAACGCTTCTTTCTAATTGTATAGTTTTCTGATTCTTTTCTTGATATCATGATGTATTCTTTTGTGAATTTCCCTCACTTGTTAGTGAGTGATTGTTAATATGCGTTGTGTTCTTATTTGGAGATAGGCTGAACTTCTCTAACAAGAACACTCAAAACTTCTGTCGTTAATAATGTTGACCTGAAAGCAGAGGGAGGGCCATAGAGGCCAACAGCTGGTCAAGAGGGGCATGGGTGGCAGGTCACCCATGAGAACATTATGTCTCTGGTTTGAAACCTGGGGCCATCCTGGCAAGCCATGCCTGTTTACTCCAGATGAAACACTGAGATAGGCCTTGCGATCTCCAAGTCTTTGCCAGCACAGCTAATTCGTTTCTTTGAGCTCCATTTAAATTTTAGACTGTTGAGATGATACCAAATAAAGTATTAGAAAATGTGTGTTATTTGAAAAATGTGCATTATTGAAAATACCATTTATATTCACGTTCGTTTTGTTTCTCGTTTTATGGACATTTTGTTAAAAAAGCATTCCCTACACATATTGGCTCTGAGTATTGGGTATGCCCCAGATGGTATGTAATGTTAGACAAGTAATTGAAACAAGCGTTTTCTCTTCTATACAAGGGGTTGCCTTTAACAGCTAGTTAAATTCTGTGCTAATAAGAAGTGCTTATGTATGTGCCAGCTGTTCATAAACTATGATACTGTCTACAACACTAACAATTATTTTTGAGTAGCTTCTACTCAAGGTACTTAATTCATTTAACATAATAATAGTTAGTACTAAAAACTGTGAAAAAAAACTTCCAAGTTAGACTAATGTACACTATGGACTTTGGGTGATAATGATGTATTACCGTTCAAGTTCATCCATTGTAATACATTTAGTACTCTGGCGTGGCATGTTGATAAGGAAGGCTTTGCACATGTAGGGACAGAAGTTACATAGGAAATCTGTCCCTTTCAATTTTACTATGAACCTATAATAACTAAAAAAATAGAGTCTATTTTGGAAGTGGACCCATTTTAACATACATATGTAAATAACATAGACTAGCCAAAACGACCTTTAAGTGTTATTAGGATAAGACAAAATAATTATTGGATTTCATAAGAATTATTGAACCAACAAATTCAATTCGAAGGGGACAAAGAGTGGCATTGGCCACTCAACACATCAGCAAAACCTTGAGCTTACTCCGTGATTGGGCAGCACCACACTGACCAGCCCTGGGGGTGGTGTTTTATACCCAGTCCTAATACTCAGCTTAGTTCTCATTCGCCCCTTCCTCTCTCACTCCCAGACTGTCAGTACCACCTCTCTCTTCCTTTCCCTGCTCTTCCTTCTAGAAACAGGTGGATCGCCATTGAAGAGGGATTTTAAGACCCTAAACATCAACTTACTTTTCAGTCCATCAGTCCATCACAGTAGTTAAGAGGTTCTCGCTGGAGTTTTAACATACATCTGCAAATACACTGAAATATGGAAGTTGCTAGCTTTTGTGCTTTCTGTTCCCCCTGCCCTATTTGCAAATAAATGTTCACTCAAATGTATGGCCTTTTCCAATAACAACAACAGCAAAATAGAATAATTCATAAAATTGGATCCATTTAGACTAACTTCCTCCAAGAGAGTGTTTGAAGATGCAATTAAGATAAATACAATTATGATCTCTTAGTGACTACTATTATGAATATGGTTTTTTACAAAATATGACTATGCCCAGATGGTTTGTATTTACTTCTCACTCCCCTCAGCGGTTTCTGCCTTTTTAATGTGTTAACACAATGTGGGTTTCACATGACTAATGGCATTAAATCTGCAGAAATTAGAAATGATGGCTTCTAATTGTGCCAAAAGACTCTCCTGAATTAGCCCATCTCCCAAATAGCATCTACTTGGGTTTCATACTTAGACTCTGAACAGTTTTAAATTGTCTCTGTGGCAGTGAGAACTGCATTACTTTTCTAGGTTCTGTAAAACATTGGCCGAGTTCCCGCGTGAAACTCTCTCTCCCTCTTCCGTTAGCAGAATCCAAGTAATTAAAACGCATTTGCCCCTACTTTCATTTCATCTTTCCAAAGGTGTTTTCATCTGACTGGAAAAAGAATGCTTTCTGTTTTCTTGCAGATCAGAACATTCCAGTAGAAACTTTCACCTTTGCTGAATAGGTTTTACTTTGCCTTGTTTTTATTTATTTTTTTATTTTATGGGACCTCTGACCGATTTCCAAATAAGAGAGTGAATTCGTTGTCCTGCTTTTGGAACGCATGGGAGGAAGAGGGTTGAGCTGCCACCAAATCCTCAGATGTTGCCCTTTGTAAACTGGGCCGCAGCCCAGCTGGTGTGGCTTAGTGGTTGAGCATCCACCCATGAATGAGGAGGTCACAGTTCAATTCCTGGTCAAGGCACATGCAGAGGTGGTGGGCTCGATCCCCAGTAGCAGGTGTACAGGAGGCAGCCAATCAATGATTCTCTCATCGATGTTTCTATCTCTTCCTCCCTCTCTGAAATCATTTATATAATCATATATTCTATATTTAAGTATATAATTATATGTTTAATATGAAAACATACACATATGTTTATATTGATATATTAAAAAAAGCAAAACAAAACTCGGCCATAATAGACATATACAATGACTGGACATGCATGGATTGTCAGACATACTAGGGCCATTAGGGGATTTTAGTGACAAAGATATGCATTATCCTGATAGAAGTTTTTATAGTCTAAATTTTACCAAAAATACTATTTTATACTATCTGCAAGCTTTTTACACATTATAGAAATAATCATTGTGGCATGATTTAAAAATGAAACAAACTGTGTATTTCAATCTTACATATACCTAGGTAATTAAAAAAAGAACCAACAATGAAAGTATTAGCATTATTCTTGAGAATGTTAATTTGTTGATTTGATCCACCAAATACATCTTTTTTTTAATTGATTTTTTAAGAGAGGAAGGGAGAGGGACAGAGAGCTAGAAACATCGATGAGAGAGAAGTATCAATCAGCTGCCTCTTGCACATCCCCCACTAGGGATGTACCCGCAATCAAAGTAGATGCCCTTGACTGGAATCGAACCTGGGACCTTTCAGTCTGCAGGCCGACGCTCTTTCCACTGAGCCAAACCAGTCTTGGCCAAATACATTTTTTGTCACTGGAAAAATTGCTCCCGCTCCCCTCTCAGTCCGCTTTGGCAGATTGGGACCATTTAGATCACCCAACCAACTCCTCTCGACTTAGCCTCTTTCTCCGCTCTGAATCCTGTTTGCACAGAGGAAGTGCACAGCGGGGTGGGAATTTTCATGTTCCCTATATTTTTATTGAAGAAGTCTTTGGGGTGACCCCCTTTCAGAATGCACCCCAAAGCTGTTGTCTGTCATGACCCTCCCTCAGGTGAGCCATCTCTCAGAATCCTATTCCCAGGTTCTGACATTGGGTAGGGGGTTACCCACATGGACACCCATTTGTGGCTCTCTGTTTTCTAGTATTGATAACTGACACATACTCTGAATTGAAAACTACGCAGTATTTCAGAAACAGACTTTATTATCAAAACCGAATTTAAAAAAAAAGATGTAGACAAATATAAAAAGAAGAAGTCTTGCCGAAACCGGTTTGGCTCAGTGGATAGAGCTCAGCCTGCGGACTGAAAGGCCCCAGGTTCGATTCTGGTCGGGGGCATGTATCTTGGTTTCAGGCACATCCCTAGTGGGGGCATGCGGGAGGCGGCTGATCGATGTCTCTCTCTCTCATCGATGTTTCTGGCTCTCTATTCCTCTCCTTCCCTTTCTGTGAAAATCAATAAAATATATTTTAAAAAAAGAAGAAGTCTTTGGGACACTTAAATTATCAATTTATATTTTGGAGCCAGTCAAGGTATTGATTGCCAGTTTTAAAATTCAGTAATTCTCAGTTATCAAAATATATATTTATCTCCCCTTCTGTGTTCTTCTCTGTACCAAGTAAAGGAAACGTCTTACGTAAGTCAGTGGTTCACAAACTTGCTAGTAGCCGTCATTACTTACAGAGCTTCTGAAAATACAGAATCTTAGTCGCTCCCACAGTGTCTGTGATGTAGCCTCTCTGAGTTGCAATGAGTTAACTTGCACTTTCAGTAAGTCTGAGATGATGTCGAGACCCCGAATTCAGCACCATGATTGCGCAATCAATGGAATGAGTAAAAGAGAAGAAATAATTCTGGACTTCATGGGAGGTACAGTCTACTTAGGTTTGTACTTTTATTTTTTAAAGATGTGCATTTTAAATATATTTTATTGATTTTTTACAGAGAGGAAGGGAGGAGGATAGAAAGTCAGAAACATCGATGAGAGAGAGACATCGATAAGCCGCCTCCTGCATGCCCCACAGTGGAGATGTGCCTGCAACCAAAGTTCATGCCCTTGACCGGAATTGAACCTGGGACCTTTCAGTCCGCAGGCCGATGCTCTATCCACTGAGCCAAACCGGTCTCGGCTGTACTTTTATTTTTTATTGCATTTATTGGGGTGACATTGGTTCATAAAACCATTCAGGTTTCAAGTCTACCACTCAGCAAAGCATCACCTGCGCACTGCATCGTGCGCCCATCGCCCAAGCCAAAGTCTCTTTCCATCCCCATTTCCCCTGATTTACCCACCTGCACTTGACCCCTGACCCCTGTTTCTCTGGCTGTCACCACACTGTTGTCTTCTCCATGTATCATATGTATGTGTGTGTGTGTGTGTGTGTGTGTGTGTAATCTTTATAATTCAAATGGAAAAAGGAATTCATCAAAGTATCTTAATTCAATATTGGTAAGGCTGTTCATAAGCAAAGATATAGTACCACTTCCCATGTTGTAAAAATGTATCTTATGAAATCTCTAATGGAATGAAATGCCCCAAACAATATCTAGAACCATTAGTTTAAACATACATCTTCGTTAATGCAAAATATAAGGTCTTCGTATTCCTATTCAAATATGTGCAAGTGTGAGATTTGCTGTAGCAACAAAATGGTGTTTTCAGAATAGTCTAACATGTATTAAGTACCACTAGAGGGCAGGGTTATTTCTTAATTTTACCTAAATTGATTCCCTTAATTACGAGATTATTCAAAAGAACGGCATTACACTTCCATTTTTGTTAACTTTTATTGAAAGGCAACTTCCATAGGATGGCATTTTCAGACTAATTTAATTCTAATGATTTCTTAATATCTTCTGTTAAAAAAAATCTCACCCTGCTTTATAAATTATTTTAAACATTTAAAGGAAACTCATAGTTGAAAGGAGAGATTTGTTTCCAGTTGAAACAATTCCTGGGTTATTTAATAGAGGAGAAGACTTTTCCGGACAAGAAGGACATCAAGGAAAATGATAGTGAAATTATCATATGGCATCAATATATTATTTTTGGTTCAACAAGTCATTAAACATGTTTTTAAATTACTGGCCATTTTGTATGGTCTGGAGGCTAGATATACTAAGACACGAGTGTTAGATATTATTTTCTTTGGAAAACCAAGCTTTATTCCCCCCTCTAGAAAGGAATTAGACCACCTTCTGTGTGCTTACACCCTGTCTCCACGACAGGACGTAAAGCATTGTGCTGGAGTTGCTCTCAGACGCTCTGCCCCTTCACAAGACTTATGAGCTCCTTGGACCCAGATCTAAGATTTTGTCAGCACGGTATGCCAGCATGCAAAATAGAATTTGCTGTGGGTAGGTAGATACTCGATAGAAATTTGTGGCTGGCTATATTATATTAATGGCAGGGGAAAAATCGATGAAAAATTAATTATTTACTCTGTAATATCTGCACTGTGTATTATTTTATTTTATTCAATTTCACATCAACATAGTATTGATTTTTAAATTACATATGGAGAAAAACAACAACAACTGGGTTCTCAATTAAGTTCAATTCAGCAAGCATTTCTTGGGGACCTAATATATGCCTTGTCTTCTACAAAAAAAACACGACAAAAATAGCCTGAGTCCTTAAAGGCCCAGTGCAAATAAAAGCACACAGAAGCATCTGAAACTTTCATCTTTGTAGCTGAGATGAGACATTTCGGTCCACTTCTAACGTGTCCTCAAGCCAGCTAAGGAAAAACACTTACGTTCAACTGTTGGGAATTGGGAACAGACATTCTGCCATATACCTCTATACCATAATAGGTCAAGCGATTTTATGAAATACATTGTGACATAACACATGTAATAATAATAATAAACATGATATCAAAACAATGCACTGGCCACTCAAATAGGAGTGCTCTCTTGGGCAAGTGACATAGTCTTTCAAAAGTGCTGCTTCCCATGTTAATGATAGAAAAATACCAGTATTTTTCTACCACTAATATAATATAGCCAGCCACAAATTTCTATTGAGTATGTACCCACCACACATTCTATTTTGCATGCTGGCATACAGTGCTGACAAAATCTTGTGTGCATGTATGCATAGCCATGGACACAGGGCAGTGGGAAAGGCCTGGGATCCGCACCTATTGGGTAGTGGGAGTAAGTGAGGGGAAAAAAGGGGGAAATCTGTAATACTGCCAACAATAAAAGATATATATTTTTAAAGTGCTGCATCTTAAAAAGCAGTTACAAACACGACTCACTATAGCTTTACGTAGAGGAGATTTATGTGATTAAAACATCAGATCCTTCTCTGTAAAAATGGGAGGAAAACTTAAGCCAGGTATTTTTTTTTTATATCATGGCCTAACAAAAATATTCCCCTTTTCTCTTAACCCATTCTCTGCTGGAATTCATGTATCTATGAGGTTCGTTTTTTACCTTCTCTTGCCTATAACTTGCATTTATTCTTGTCTCAGAGCTGTGTCTGCTTCTAATTGCTATAAATGTATATTTTAAGGTGCCGGGTCTTCAGACATGCTGATATTTTTCTTCCAGTTGTTTCTGGTTCTGTTTGGTCTTATTCTGATGTATGAATGTTCTGGAAAATTGGTATGAGCACATGTTCGAAGTGGTGGTCCATAAACATTAAGCAGGAAGGGAAGTGAGCATTAATCAGACTGAGGGATAGGAGTGGGGGGCGAGGATGAGAGTTTGAGAATGAAGGACGGTCCTAATGAAGGAGCAGGTGAAGCAGACGGGGAAGAAGGAAAGCAAGAGCTGAATGGTGAACTATGATCAGCAGGGAGAGGCTGCGTGATTTCAGCGTTAATGACCTGTCTGACTAAAAGGGGAAGAAGAAATCTTTCTGCTGCCAGGACGTGTCCTGGAGTGAGACATACTTCCTGAGGGTGACTTGAGTGTCTCTCAATGTCAAGGACTGGATCCTGACTTCCCATTTCACCCTGTCCTTCAGACTGCCCCTGGGTGTCCTCAAGCACCTTGATTTTAAGGTATAGAATATACGCAATCCTATATTACATTAATTTCTTACTAACATACTAGAAGCTGTGCACGAAATTCGTGCAAGGGGCTGGCTTAGCCCTGGCAGCCGTGGCAGCTTGCCTCAGCCCTCACAGCCCCGGCTTCCTCTGGAAGGTTATCAGGAAGGACATCCCAAAGGTCGTTCAGATGTCCAGTCTAATTAGCATATTATGCTTTTATTATTAGAGATAATTATGCATACAATTAATTCTGTAAACATGATGATATCTGGGAAGAAACTTGATGGAAGTTTCTTTGTGTTTTCTACTTTTCTGGTTAAGCAGCTCTGAGGATCTGGGAACACTTGGAATGATCACTCTTGACCTTGGTGCATTTACTCACAAGGAGGGTAAATATTCAGAGCAATATATAAGGATTTAGTCTTGTGATCCTATTACCATGCAGAAATATAAACACTGACGCTATATTTATCCCCTGATGTTTGTCCTGGGACTCAGTATAATGAAACAAAACAACTATTAAAAAAAAAAGTTTTCTACCTCCTTGAATAAGTTTGTAACATGATGTAGCAGGCTTTATTGTGCCTTCCCACTTTCATAGGACACTCTAAACATCATCAGTCTACCTATGCCCAACACTTTTGAGAGACAGACAGACTTAAAACTGAGGGTATGAGTAGCCCTTAAAGTGGTTTAGAGAAATATGGTTATTTAAAAAGAAAAAACAAAGTGGAAATATAGAAAAGTGATTATTTAGAATTCTCCACTTTATTCCATGAACATAGGAAGCTAGCATGATACATTTAACCGACCTGACCTCCTTTTTAACACAATCTGTTGTACGCTTGGTCGCCCATGTAGAAATATGAGTAAATTCATATTCATATCTACTCATATGAAAGGAGTGTTCAGAAAAACTCTTACTTTTATCATGTCATCAGGAGATAAAAGTAAGTTATCATGGCATAGCGTCTGTTTTTAGGATAAGAAAAACATGCCATTTTTTCTTTCTCCAATTTCTTTTTTAACTCATGGAACTAATTTTGAAGGGATTAAACGTTAAAAGTTCTGTCTTTAAAATGTAGAAAAATGGAAAATTGGAGGTAGAGGAAGGTTCAGCTCATTGCCCAGCTCATGTAGCTAGTCGGAAGTATAACCAGGATTCAAACTCAGGTTAGTCTGACACTACCATCAGCATCTTAATGTCTACACTACCTGGCAAGAAAATATGAAATTGCCGAAACCGGTTTGGCTCAGTGGATAGAGAGTCGGCCTGCATACTGAAAGGTCCCAGGTTTGATTCCAGTCAGGGGGACTTACCTTGGTTGTGGGCACATCCCCAGTAGGGGGCGTGCAGGAGGCAGCTGAACAATGTCTCTCTCTCTCTCATCCATGTTTCTAGCTCTCTATCCCTCTTCCTTCCTCTTTGTAAAAAAAATTAATAAAACATATTTTTTAAAAAAATATGAAATTGTTTCACTCATGGGTCCACCTGATTATTCAGTTATTTCTGATATTCACATTCTTTGGGATTTGTCAGATTAAAATATTTTTGATCCAGTCCTTTAATTTGACGGCATTTGAATAAAACTTAAATGTAACTTTCAAGTTTAGAACCTTAACATGATGTGCTTTTCCCAAGTTGGACAAAAGATCCTTCTCACCGTGCCTAATGGCCCTCAGCTCCCTCGGCCTCAGGAATGTCCCCGATGGTTCAATTTGTCACCACCCTGGAGTCTATATGCTCTTCCTCTCTGTGCCATGAACACCATCTCCCCCCACCCTGCCCCTGCCCCAGCTTGGAAACCAAATGAAATTCAGAGCTTCAATTCCCCCATGACTTCAAAAGATGAGCCAGCAGAGCAAAAGGACAGGCAGTGAGATTTCTCTGTGTCCCTGGCTGTCCTCACTTATGCCATGAACTGCATCAAGGATTCCCCAGCTGCCATTCCGCTCTGCCCCAAACAGTCAACGGAGCAACACCCAGTGCATCCCTCCCATCCATTCCCACACATGCATCTCAGACTCCTCTCTCCTCCGGGACTCCTGCGGGCAATGAAGGGTTTCTCTGGCGTCTCGGCCATAGATCCCCGCTTATTTCAAACTCAAATTCTGTTGTGAAGACTTTTCTGACTGCTGTCAATCTTGTTAATGCGTTTCTTCTTTTCCTTTAACGTATGACCATACCCGAGTTTGAAAATTGCCTTTCTTTCTGAATGTGGCCTTGGATAAAAAGCATGTGTTTGCTGACTACATGGCTTGAGTCAACAGAGATCAACAATTTTACTTAACAGCAGGGCCCTTTCAAGTCTCCTAATCAGCCTCTTTCTTGTAGATTTAGCCGGGACCAGATAGAGGCATTTTTTTTTCTTTTTTTCTTAATCGCCAAAGGATGCCAAGTTTACTTTTTTCTTATGCACGGAGACCAAGCCAACGTGAAAATTAACACATGAAAGAGATCATTCTATTTGGGTGTAAAAATAAATGCTGAGAGGTTGATGTCTGTGGCTGATACAACAGGTTGAACTAATTGGTATTATCTCTGACTGTTCTAAGAAAAAATATCAGTTGTCCATTGGGATGAATAATCTTAATAAGAGATTATGTTCTGCTCTTTAGAAGTCCCTACCTTCACTCCACAGTACGAATTAAAGCAGGAAAATGTGATTTTTTTCCCCACCTGCTTCAGTTTCCATGTCCCATTGTTTCCATTTGTAAAGTAGGTACTGGTCGTCTTGGCATGCAGTGAAGAGATGGTCACTGAAAATCATCACCTGTAGACAAGCACCTACAAGAGAATGGAGAATGAGCCCATGGCAAGTAATCGAGGTCCTGGAATACTTTGGTGAAATTAAGCAGTAAAATTGAGTTGGTAGGTTGCTTATAAACACAGTGGAGGACTTGTAGAAACAGAAAATGGCTTGCTCAGGGCTCAACGTCTTCAACTGAAGTTGAAGGGATTAAACACCTTTCCAACAACCCATTAAAAAATCCTTATTTTCTGTAGCTACATGGCTGATATTTCCTTCTTCTTCTTTTTAATCCTCATCTGAGGATATGTCTCCATTGATTTTTAGAGTGAGTGATAGAGAGAGGGAAAGATAGAGAGAAATACTGATATGAGAGAAACACATCCACTGGTTTCCTCCTGCATGTGCCCCAACCAGGGCTCAGCCAGAGAGGAGTTTGTAATTGAGTATATGCCCTTGACTGAAATTGAATCCGGGACCCTTCAGTCGGCCGGCCAACACTTTATCCACTGAGCCAAACTGGCTAGGGCATGGCAGACATTTCTGAAAGCTAACGCACAGTCTCTTCCTGGTGGTAGCTGAATTACAATGTCAGTCAAATTCCCCTGCTCACTGGATTTCTTTATATTAGATATAGGACATGGATGGGAAAGGACTCAGCTTTTAAAAATTGGAATGGCTGCATATAGAGAGATTTTCATGTCTTTGGGGGGCCTTGATCCTTTAAAACCTACTGAACCTCATTTGATCAGAAGGGTAGCCCTTCCCTGTGTCTAAGGACGTTGGCCTTCCCTTGCCTGAAGATTCCGGAATGTCTGTAAGGGGATGTTGATCCTCTTCAGGAAGATCACAGCTTCTAGATATACAACTCGACTTCGGTCCCAATTGATCCCCGAGGATGAATCACAAAGAACAAACAATTGGTAGTGGAATACACACCAATGTAATTACACTATTTTCTCCATTTATATCGACAGAAATCAGGGGGAAATATTGTGGAAAAGAGTCCTAAGGGGGTTGGATTCAGTTGGAAGGAATATAATGTTTGGTCTGGCTGCATTTCTGGATGTGAGATTCTCAATTGAATCTGTTAGCCCCGATAGAATGGAGTGGCTCTAACTGTTCCCTGAACAGGCCGTTTCATGGGCCAGAGCCTTCAAACGAAATGGAGATTCGGTACCTCAGAGGAACGACCCCGGTACACAGCCAAGATTGTATTACCTTTCTCCAGCCTTCCGCCATTTTACCTGAAGCTGTTTCTCAGCATCTTTGCTTTGAGTAGAGAATTTATTATAATTTCAGATCATTGTCAAATGTATGTTTTGAACTGACACGCACACCTGAAGGTGTAAAATGTCACTGGGACCGTAGTAGGGACTAATGGAAAGGAAGAATCTAGAAAGTTTTGGCTTTATGTCCATCTCACATCAGCCCTTAGCTCGGATACATTGTGTTCTACCCCTTAACCTGCACTATGGCGTCTTGCGGAATTCCATTTTATCAGCTGACTAAGGAAGAAAACAATCCATCTTGATTTATAGCTGATACTGGACAGTAGGTACAGAGTGAAACAGATGTCTGCAGCCCACCTTCAGAGTGGCCCTGGAAGACTCTGCTGATGGCAGATCTTTCAGGTAGACAGAACTTTAGGTAGGGCGATTGGTTATTGATTTTTCCCGGAAGAAGAGATGACCAGAGTTCAGGAGCTCCATATGTTCACGAGCAGTGGTGGGACATATGAATGAGTTGGCATGCAGTGAAGAGATGGCCACTGAAAATCATCACCTGTAGGCACCTGTGGCCAAGCACCTACAAGAGAAAGGAGAATGAGCCCCTGGCAAGTAGTCGAGGCTCAGTGGATAAAGCGTTGGCCTGCCAACTGAAGGGTCCCATAGTGCTTTGACTGAACGATCCAAGATTGTAAGGAAGGTCGTTGGAATGTGTCGCAATGGATGCCTGGGTGGGGGGGCGGGGAGTATATGTGGCTACACCTCTCTGAGTGGTGGAATAGCATGAGAATGTGTGTGCTGCATGGGAATGCTCCCCACATTGCAACCTCTTCGAAGAGGAGGGTTTTAATATTGAGGGGGACAAGGAGACCCATGCTCTGGATGTCAGCCGGCCACTTACTTTAGGCACGCAGTCATGTCTCCAGGAGCACATGAGTGAAGTGGTTATGGTTTCAGGGACAGAGCTTACTAATAAGTATGAGCTCAACGTCATGTCCTTTCCACTTGCTAAAGGTAACCTGACTTTGACGTTTGCTACATAAATCAGCAGCTATCTCCTTTTACGCTCTGAAGACCAATGTAGGGAGCCATGATAGTTCTGACATGTTGTAACTGATTCAGTATCTCATCTTACTGGGTAAGACCTAGACCTTCAGCTCCTGCCAAATCGCCTCTTCCAACTTCTCCGAGTCCTGGCCCACGTGCACCTAAAGCTCTATGGGAAGGGGAGGTTGGTCTCCTCACAGGTCACCCAGAGCATCAGAGTTGGAGGTGGTACAAGAGAGGGGCACGTTCTCTCATCCTTTTGGGCTCCATTCTGCCCCTTTTCTTTTCCACATTCATCTTTTTCTTTCTTTATTGATTAAGATGTTTTCTTTTTTATTGCTGCCTGGCTCAGCTCTCATGCCTCAGGGTGAACACTATACACAGAGACAGTAGCCTGCGGAAACCCATCTTCCAATTCCCACCGTCGCTGAAGACCTAGCCCTCGTAATAAGTCACTCATTCTGTATCCTGCATCTCGGTCACAAGACAAACATGATCTGAGAAAAATTCCATTTTTAAATAATCTCTACACCCACTGGTTCCCTCCAGCAAAATTACATTTAAAGATCAGAGATCAGAAAATATCATCACAACCATAGCCCTATTAGCAAGCCAGTTAATGGTCTCTTAGGTACCAGTTTTTACTTTGAATCGGTTGTTTTCCTTCTGAAAATGCCCGCCTTGATCCTGGTTATTCAGAAGGTAAGTTTCTTTGTGGGTGGCTCCGCACCATTTCCAATATATCATCAGGAAGATCCGAGGAATTCACTGCTTATATCTGGAAAAATTTTATCGAAAAGCATGGGGGCAGGAAGAGATTAACCGAAGAACTTTTATGCACATGTGCATTACCCATGGATACACTAGTGTGGTGAAAACCAGGGGGAAAAGGGTCAATGAGAGAAAAAGGGGGACATCTGTAATATCTCTAATGATAAAGATAATTTTTTAAAGTATCGTAGGATCATTCCCATCTCATTTCAATAAGGTTTGGCCTATATATTTTTCACTTATCCCTTTATTGCTTCTATCTGTCATGCACAGCCGTGTGTGATAACCAATTACAGAAGATCCTTTATGAAATCGCATGATATTGCGCTGTGTTCTGCGTTATATGTAACCCAAGGCGTTGAGCTTTACAGCACGAATCAATTAAAAGAATGTGGAATAGTTGGAAGACGATAAGAGCAAGTAATTCACCAATTTGACATCTCGCTGTTAGTTTTGATCTCAAGGTTATACCAAATACAAAACGTTCTCCGTCCTTTTTATCTTTATATTTAGAAATCTCAGAAAGCCAACAGTAGCAAAGGCAGCCCATATTTCTTTTTTTTGAAATGTTATTTTTATTGATTTCATTGGGGCGACATCGGTTAATAAAATGATACAGGTTTTGGGTTTACAGTTCTAGAATGCATCATCTGAATATATCATCAACATTCATCTCCCTGTACCCTCTTCTCCCCCTTTGGTAATCCCCATACAGCTGTCTGCGTCTTATGGGATAGTATTCGGCCATAAAAAAGGAAATCTTATTTTTGCAACAGCTTGGCTGTACCTGAAGAATATTACATTACATGGAATTCCAATAGAAACAGACAGATAGATAGATGGGTAGATAACAGATGGCTAACTGTCAGAGGGAAGAAGGTTTGAGGGGTTGGGTGAAAGACGGATTATGCAAAAAAAACACACAAAAAACACAAAATAATCTACATCATATTTCATTTTAGCTCTGAGCAACTTCCACCATACACCAAGAATTCATTCAAAACACATCTGGTTTGAGGTTTTGCTTTTAAAGGTAAAAATGGCAACACCTAACCTCCTCATAAGCGAAGACAAGATGATTATATTTTTTAGAGATATACTTATTTTTAGATCTCAGATAAGTCCAAAAGGTTGTGAAATGTAGGGAAGAAAATGAACCGTGTGTGTGTGTGTGTGTGTGTGTGTGTGTGTGTGTGGTGTGTGTGTGTGTTTTAAGTAAAGAAAATCTTCACCTACAGGAGAATATCATGCATATGGATATGAAGATCAGCTCTGTAACTTTTATTTTCAATTGTTAATAAACCAGTTTGATGCATGGCCAGTGCGTTGCAATTTTCTCAAGGGAGTTGCATTCAGGAATCCAGATACCCCTGGACCAATCAGGCTTGTACCTGCCCCTGCATCCCTGGTCCTGGATGCCCCACTTAGAAGCTTTATTAGGGGACCTGGGCTGAGGTTCTATTCTCCACTGGGACTCTATCTTTTGGTCCCCAATCCTCCCTCTCTCCTTATACCAGGGCCCATAAATATGTTCTAGTGATAAACAGTTTTTAGTGTTCTTTGTTAAATTTTCTTGTTTCTTTTAGTATTTGGATTCTTTTTT
This sequence comes from Lasiurus cinereus, assembly GCA_011751065.1. Lineage (NCBI taxonomy): Eukaryota > Metazoa > Chordata > Mammalia > Chiroptera > Vespertilionidae > Lasiurus > Lasiurus cinereus. Next base: position 652,442 of record JAAGEH010000188.1, on the reverse strand, counting down.
AATTGGCTGCCCTGGGGATTTCATTAACATTGTTTGTGGGCTGAATATTTATAGCAGCCCCCCTTCCCGATTTCACGTGTTTAGGCTCTCCCCCTCAACAGAAGGGTGCGTGAAGGTGGTTTCTGTGGGAGTTAACTAGGTGTCAGGATGGTGGGACTCGGTGATGGGATTAGAGTCCTCATACAAAGAAGAAGAGAACCTGCTTGTTCAAATTGACCTTTATTGCTGAAAGTATTACCAATGTCCCCCCACCCCCAAATGACCCCCCTCTATCCCTTTCCCACCCCTCCTCCCCCCAGGTCAACTGCACTGTTGGCTGTGTCCATGGGTCATGCATGTCCGCACTCAAGTTCATAGTTAATCTCTGCCCTTGCCTCCCCTCTGAGATGCACCAGTCTCTCCCATGCTTCGCACTCGGGGTCTGCTTTGTTCCCCAGTTTATCTTGTTCATTATTATCCCACCAATAAGTGAGATCTCGTGATACCTGCCTTGCTCTGACAGGCTTAGCCTAGCCGTGCTGTTCTTTCCGTGTGCACGTGAAGAAGAGATCACGTAAGTTCGTAGGGAGATGGTGGCCATCTACCAGCCGAGACAAGAGATTTCAGAATAAAACTAGATCTTGCCGGCACCTTCATCCGGGTCTCTCAGCCTGCAGACCTGCTAAAAATAAATGTCTGTTGTCTGAGCAACCCAGTCTATGCTATCTGGTGATGGCCGCCTGATAAGAATAGGACAGCATCTTAACCTAGAACAATCCAACTTGATGAATACCAACTTAAGTTTCATAGTGCGTAAAAGCTTTCCTCCTACTGGATCATCATACAAACTACATGTTTACACACGATGAGCCCCTCCACGTGGTCTGCCAGTTACTTCTCTATGTGGTCGCCTTTTATATCAGCTAGGCCAAGAAGAGAGTTACCAATATAAAGGCAGGCGCTGTGCTTGATACTGAACACTGCAGTTACCTCTCCTGTATGCTTACGGTGTGCGCGCCTGAGTATGATACTTGCAGATTTCAGTTTCTGCGTGGCGTCCTTGCAACTGAAGGCTTCTCTTAGTATTTCTTTTTCTTTTTTTTTAAATATATTGTATTGATTTTTTTACAGAGAGGAAGGGAGAGGAATAGAGAGTTAGAAACATCAATAAGAGAGAGACATCGATCAGCCGCCTCTTGCACACCCCCTACTGGGGATGTGCCCGCAACCAGGATACCTGCCCTTGACCAGAATCGAACCTGGGACCTTTCAGTCCGCAGGCCAACGCTCTATCCACTGAGCCAAACCGATTTCGGCTCTTAGTATTTCTTGTAAGGCACACCTGCTAGTGACAGTACCTCAGCCTTTGTTTGCATGAAAATGTCCCCATTTCTCCTTCGTCTCTTTAAGGTAGTTGGTGGCAGAGAGAGTAACTATATGACTTTCTTCTTGTTTTCCAGCACTGGGAGGATGCTCTCCGGATGCCGTCTGGCCGCTGATGCTTCGAAAGGTAGGTCTCCTAGCTCTGTGATCTCGGATTCCTCCCCTGCAGAAAAGTAAGTCCTTTGGTTTTTTTCTTTTTTCGTGCTGCTTTCAAGATTCGCCGGTTATCATTCGGCTTTCAACATTGAGATGAGGATGCCCTTTGCTGTTGAGTTGGTCCTGCTGGCAGCTTGTGGTGCTTCTCGGATGTGGAGCTCGATGCTTTTCGTTCCGCCCTGCCTCCTGTTTGCTTGGCATCTGGTGATTTGGTGGTGCAACCTGGATATGGTTGTCGTTGGCTGCTTGGATTTGCTGCCGCTGCTGTGCGTTGGTTGAATCGCTTTCCTGAAGGAACTCGGCGAGGTCTGAGTTTTGTGTTGTGTGGCATCAAAGTCTCAGCTCAGGTCCGCCGAGACTGAGCCAAGATGTCCTTTCCTGCATGGAACCTGAAGAGCGCCCCCTTTGCTGGGGACTCTTCGCAGGTATGGTGTCAGGGTGCAGCTTCAAAGGCATTTGTCTCTGCGCCTTACCTGTCACTCGCCCATTGCCAGGACCTGAAGGGTCACCAGCAGGGGGCGGGGGACCCTCTCCGTCTTTGCCTCCTGTGGGTGACAACATGCATCTAGGTCCTCGGGGATTCCTCCTGGTTCTTCAAAGCCCCTGTGGATGGACAGCGCAGACCGCAGATTCGCCTTTTACCGTTTTGCCAAATTTCTCGCTTGTCGGCCTGGTCTCTCCTTTGTCGGCTGCTGCAGTGTGAACCGTTGCTCCTGGTGGTTGTTGCTGTTTAACGGAACCCTCCTCGCTGAGCGGGCCTGCTCCCGAGGGCTCGGAAAGTACCAGCTCAGTGCTACCAGTCCCCCGCTGTGGAGTTCTCCAAAGAGCTCCAGCCCAGACCGCATCTTCCAGGCGCCCCAGATACTGGTGTTCAAAGCTCGCTTGGTTCCCTGATGGATGGTTTTCAGGGTGGCCTTGTGCTGGGGGGAGACGCTGCAGGGAAAAAGACAGGCTCAGATGCCCAAAGATCAGCCATTCTCCCGGTGAAAATATTCCTCCGGTGATAGCAGCCCTTTGGGGGATCATCGGGGTCCCCAAAAGGCTGAGGGGCCTGTGTGTGCGGGTTCTCGTTTCTTTTACGGAAGTGCGGATGGCTGGGTGTCTTCACGGCGCCATTCCCAAACGTAAAATGGACTTGGGCAGAAACTAAGAGGGTTGGATCTGACATGAACATGTTTGAAATGGACAAACGAAAGGATGCCGGTCAGTGATAAATAGGAAAACAAAAGCAGGTCGTAACGTGGTGTTTGGCCGTTAGCTAGTGGTTTGCAGGGGAGAGAAGGATTTTGAAACTGCCTTGGGTATTTATCTTTCTCCCCCTGGCTTTTATTTCGCTCGCGTGATGGAAAGGGAAGGTATTAGCAATGACCTCTTGTAATGTTGCATACGGGTTTGGTGTTTTAGTCCTTTTTCTGAGCACTCTGAAATGCGTGCCTTCGAGATAACTGTTCGTGGCTCTTTCTCTGTGGGGCAAATCTGAAAACGGGGATGAGGCGACCTGTTTCTTCACGGAAAGGGGGCACAGGCTGGTTGGCTCTTGCAGCTTTGATACAACCGATCGCAGACACAGCCAGGCCTGCGGGCCAGCCAGCGCCATGGAGCAGCAGGTAAGTCACGGTCCATCGCCGTTCATTCATTGTTTGATCTTCGGTCCTGGCTCACTGTTTGCAAGTTTTGTGTCGCGATTTTCATCAAATAAACCTCCGGATGCCTGGGAGGCGATGAAGGAACCCTTTTCGAAAAGGACCCTTTGAGATTGAACTCGGGCGTGAGAGCTTTTCAGTAATGAAGCGCCGTCTCTGGTTGTCATGCACCCTTGTCCTCTCGCGCGGCCCTGATCACTTGCCCCGCCACGCTGTTCAGTTAACCTGTGGCCCATCGTGGCAACGACGGGCACGGAGCCGTGCGCACCACAAGTGGCTCTCCACTGAGCCCACTCCGCTGTGGTCTGCGCTGAGGCGGACCTCAAGCGAAGGAGAACTCAGAAAGGTGGAATTGTGCTTGCCCTGTGTGCTCGGCTAAACTCCTCCGATCATCCAATCCCCCATGCTCTCTGTTCCCAGTGATCCTGCTGGTCAAAGACAAGCGATCATACCCAAAGAATGCCAGCCATTGATAGGCTATGCCCCTTCCTCTCCGCCTCCATTCCCTTATTCCAGAGCAGCCTCTCCATGAATTTACCAAGCCGTCCTAAGCCTGCATCGCTCCTTCCTGCAGAATGCTTGTTCTCAGGCCTCTTCTTGTTTGGTATATATATATTGGCTATTCTAGCAGGGATCTCACTCGGAACTTTCTAAATATAGACCGTGTCCATTTCTCTGCACCCTGGCACGAAGAGGTTTGTGGAGATAAAGCGTTTCATCCTCAGACAAGGTCATCAGCATTTCGTTTCTTTTTAATTGGAGATTTTTGTTCTCTTTCTCGGATTTGTGTAAGTGAAAGGAATGAGTCGCACAGAGGTGGCGTGTGATAACCCGGGAAAGCTGATCCTTCACTTGCTAATGTCGGGTTCTGGAGAGCATCCTCTCCTTGGGGATTCTGCAGATTTTCGGAATCTTTTCTCTCTCTCTCTCTCTTTCTCTCTCTCTCTCTTTCTCTCTCAAGTTTGAGGAGCCACTTTCTGCTTCATTGTTTTGTTTATGTAAATATAATTAATTCATTAGCTCGTGCCAGAAAGCAATGTGACTGATATTAAGTGATTTTTCTACATGGGATTCCAGAGACCATTTTGTAACTTTCTAATGAAGAGCCAATTTACTGTTAATCATAGAGCCATCTGTGTGAGATGGGTGCCCTTCACTCTGAACGAGGAGGAGCTGGTGGCTTCTGTGGGAAGAGGCCCATCCTGTGGCTGGGAGTGCGCTGGGCAGTCTGATAAATCTGGAATTTGAATCCTGGGTTAACAGGCCTCCACTGAGATTTTGCCTTTCTGAGCCCCAGTTTCCTCATCTGAAACACAGGGGGGTGGTCTTATGTATCTCCTAGGTTCCTTGTGCAGTTAAAGTTAGATAATGTATGTATAACTCCCAGAGCATGGCAGAATATATGCCACATAAGAGTATGGAGGTGGTAAATAATATTTCTTTTAACTAACTCCTCAGCCAAGTAGAGGAAAGGGAAAAATGAATCCGTGCGCCAGCAAATTGATTATATTCTTCTCGGGGAAAATACTCTTGCCAAAAAATGTTCAGTTTACTGGTCTTTAACACAGGCCTTTAAGAGATGGGTTTTCACTTTTGTCAAATTAACCTTAGGTAGTTGATGCATATTAAAGAATCTAAGACTTGCAAAAGCCAAGTCAATATGTGCATTTCCGAAGTCAATACATTGCAAGCTCTTTTTAGTTATCACATATTTCCTGTGCTGTGTCTTCATTATTTATCGTCACTTGGGGAATACGCAAGGCCAAGCGGGAGGTGGAGGATTAATGCTCCCAGAGCAAGAAGAGGAGGCAGAAAATAAAATATGGGTTTGGGGGAGTGGAGGTGCCTATCAGAGACCCCGATATCATAAATAGAACTTTAAACTGTTTTATGAATGGATAGATGGTGAGTGGATGAATGATTGAAAAAAAATAAAAAGAGTAAATATCAAAAATTTCCCGCTGGGCATTAATTAAATACAGAGTCTAATTTCACGAGGTTTTATATCTTAGCATTAGGGGTTCATGGATTTCTTATGTGACAAAGGGGTAATATTTTTATGTTGTCGTTTTTTTGTACAGGTATCATTTGATTTAGAAAATCAACATCGTTTTAAGATTCTTAGATCACTGTACAAAGAGCTACCACTTTTTGTTCTTCTTTGGTTTCATAGTAAATTTGTGCATCCGATGAAAATTTGAATGAATATGTTATAGATGTGAAAAAGAGATTTTAGGGAGATTGGTTGCCTGGAGCCAAGTATTCTCATATGATATATTCTAATCCCTCCACTCTATGTCTGAGACTACTGTTTTAGGAAAAGCGACTTGGTGGAAAGAGAGATGTGGGAGGATTTCAGTGTGAGACACTGATTAATAATTTGTAAAAACCGTGTGTACAGCAACAGGCTCTTGGGGAATAATGAATAGGAAAAAGTGATTACCTGATAGGTAATAACATGCAGATTTTCTTATTTACTAAATTTAATACACTTGATGCAAATAATCGTCTATTCCTAGCCTTCCTTATAACAGATAACTAAGAACAAAGAAAAAACCATGCAGTCAGACTCAATATTACCAACACAAAGAGTATTTTGTTATTAAAAGAAAAAAGTCCTTGAAACATTGCAGGCATTCATATTTTGTATTCCTGTTTCAAAAAAGTTGGCAGTGTTATTAAACTCTTGCTAATTTGATTTTTGGAGATATTGTTTTCTTAAAAAAATTCAATACAGTAAACAACAGAGAAAAAGTCAATAGGTATAAGTGTTATAATAAAAATGGGACTTGAAGGTATGACCGTGACTATCCTCGATAATAAAAGCCTAATATGCAAAGTTTCCAACAGTTTGTTCGACCGTTCGACCAGTTGCTATGACACGCATTGAACACCAGGGGGCAGGTGCTCTGACCGGTAGGTTAGCTTGCTATTGGGGTCTAGGTCATCTGGACTGGGTGAGAGGGGCAGGACAGAACCTGGAGCCCGCCCGTGGTCCCTCCCCAGCTCCAGTGGTGTACTGGAGGGGTCCCTCAGCCTGGCTTGCACCCTCTTGCAATCCAGGACCCCTGGGGGATGGCAGGGAGCCAGTTTCAGCCAGGTCCCCGCAGGCCGGGCCGAGGGACCCCACTGTTGCACAGATCTGTGCACTGGGCCTCTAGTTTCTAAATAATAGTAAAATCTTTTAAAAACTTTCTCTCAGCTTCAGCTTACTAAAACCTGTTGCTTATATTTGATTCATGGAAAGATCTACAAAGAACCCAAAAAGGCATTTTCGTTCTCTGTTACCTCCACCATCTATGCCTACCACATATTTTTTTAAATATATTTTTGTTAATTTCAGAGAGGAAGGGGGAGGAAAAGAGAGATAGAACCATCAGTGATGAGAGAGAATCATGGTTCAGCTGCCTCCTACATGCCCCCCAATGGGGATCGAACCTGCAACCCAGGCAGGTGCCCTGACTGGGAATCGAACCGTGACCTCCTGGTTCATAGATTAACGCTCAACCACTGAGCCACGCCGGCTGGGCCAATGCCCACAGTTGAACTTCTCTTCAGCTGCCCCATCTCCTAGGCTCACCTCTCAGCACCTGCCTCAAAGCTACGGTCCAGGTGGTTCATGGAACCTTGTCTAATTTATCCATAATATATAGGGTGTCCCCCCCAACATGTAGACACGCTTTGAGTAATTATAAAGGCAGGATTTATTAACACACATTTCATTTTCAAAATGCAAGAGCATCTACAGAAAAGCGTGTCTGCATTTTGAGGGACGCCCTGTATATGGAACGTCGCTACATTTGCGGGGAGAAAGTGCTTTGCTGCATGTGGGGGCAACACAATAGGAAGCAGAACAAGAAACCGATGCATTAAGACCTATTTTATTCTGCACTACATATCCGCAACCAGAGATTCCTGACCCAAGCTTAGAGAGAAATTGTCTATAACAGGTGCTAGCGCACCAATTTAGAATCATGTTATTTTAACTGAAATCGCTGGCTTGCCTGTGGGTAAGATTCTAGTCTGTTTTCTCTTTTCAAAACTGATTGTCTATGTGGCCTATCTCTATGGTCTCAGATGCCTAAAATTTGTATTAAATTGCAAAATTTGTTTATTTTAAAAAAACGGCATTGGCTTCCAATAGGCTCTTACCTGAGTGACAGGTCTCCTGCTCTCTCCATCTCAGTCTCCCCATGTCCCTTTCTGAAATGGATATTGGGTTGTTTCCCCATTTGAGCACCTTGGCTGCTCTCTCCTGCCTGCAGAAGAGAGCTCACGTGCCCTAGGGTTGAAATCAATGAAGACATTGTCAGCAGAAAGCATTGCCTTGTTTTCACTTTTTTGCCTGGAGATATGAGAATTTGTATTTCACATCGCCAAAAGTCATGCACCGTCTGCCCCAGTGCTGGCTGATTCTAGGCACTCAACGGTATCATCAAGGATGTGGGTCTCACCCATCAACCCAAAGGGTCATTCAGAGTCTGTTGACGTTCTTATGACTCGCCCCTGGAGGCCATGCAGGTGCTCCCCAATCTGGGAGCAGGTACTGCTTTGCATCAATGTGGACAGACTCAACCCCTTAAGATAGAGAATCTTCTAATATGGGGGTGGGGGGATGTGGGTAGCAGTGTTAGCACAAGAACACAACATGGTTTTTCAAAGCCTGTTACCTAAGGCCATCCACAAGGTAGTCCCAGCAACCAGCAACTGTCCCCCCTTATCTGGCGCTCCCCGCCCCTCCCCTTCTTTCTCATGCTCTGCCGATGACCTGCTTTGGCTAGACGGATGAGGGAGGGAGGATGCGTCCATGTGTCTAAGGCAGATATAGTTTATCTGAGAGAGGATGTACTTTGAGAAAGCATTTCATGCAATCTATAATATAATTGATCTGGGGATATGAGTTACAGAAAATAAGGCCTGACACCCATGTTTATTCTGGGGAACAGAACAAGTAGACATGTCTATTTAAAGGGGGCTAATAGGACAATAAGTTCTGATATATTACATTTTACTACATACGTAAGTGGTTGAAATTCAAACATCCCTCATATCAAGGCATCTTCGCACAATGAATTCAGTAGACCTGTTATTACCGATCCTTTAGACATAGCAAACTATTTTATTTTAAAAATTATAATATATAGTGGATTTAATATAAAGAAGCACATTGTAGCCCTAACTGGTTTGGCTCCGTGGATAGAGCGTCAGCCTCTGAGGTCCCAGGTTTGATTCCGGTCAAGGTCATGTACCTTGGTTGCGGGCACATCCCCAGTATGTTCAGGAGGCAGCTGATCGATGTTTCTCTCTCATCGATGTTTCTAGATGTTTCTAACTCTCTATCTATCTCCCTTTCTTTCTGTAAAACATCAATAAAATATATTTTAAATAAATAAATAATATACAAAAGAAACACATTGTAACATATGGAAGTCTAAGATGCATAGATCTTGACTAGTAAAAATGTGCATATGGAATAAACACTTAAGGAAAAGTCACGCCTTACAAAATAAAACACAGGTAGAGGCTGTTGAATACAGATCAAACTTGGAAAACTGTCTAATCGTGGCCCTCATTCTCACCAGTAGATTTGGGGAACATCACTTAGAATCTTCAGTCTCCTCTCTGGTCGAGGGAAGATTATTTTAAGTTTCCTTCCATTTCTGGTCATCTCAGATCATCAAAATTGAAACCAAATAGAGAGAGAGGAAGAAATTAAGGCGCCAAGTCCTTCCCCTTTAAAAAAATAAAAGCGAAATCTTGTTGGCTGTTTTCCTCCATCTAGTTTCATGGTCAAATATTCACGTTTATTTAACTTACATAACACCAGCCACTTTCTGGAGTCAAAGTCAATTGCTTGATAAGGTTGCCTTTCATCTGCCTCAAGCTAATTTCCTTTTTTTTTAACATGGCCCATCTGACAACCGTTATCTGTCCCTTTAATGCACTGGTGGGCAGTTGGCCAGGGACCAACGCCTTGCTCCTGGCCGGTTCTCAGCCCTTATTACCTATGAGCATCTCTCTGTCTCTTCCTCATCGTGCAATTACACCGCCCTCGGCGGCTTCAGCCTCCGTCTTTTCCTCGCAGCTGTGCCAGCTCTGTGCCAGTGTGACCCAGGTCGTTTCTAACGGAGCCACATTCCTCGGGTTTGGACCCGCGTGGCCGTGGGCAAGCTAATTCACTTCGGATTGACCCAGTGAACTAAATCGGTTCCACGTGATGGTGTTCGTCTCATTCAATCTTTTTTTTAAAATATATTTTATTGATTTTTTTACAGAGAGGAAAGGAGAAGGATAGAAAGTCAGAAACATTGATGAGAGAGAGACATCCATCAGCCGCCTCCTGCACGCCCCCTACTGGGGATGTAGCCGCCACCAAGGCCCTTGACCAGAATCGAACCTGGGACCATTCAGTCCGAAGGCCTACACTCTCTCCACTGAGCCATACCGGTCTCGGCTATCTCATTCAATCTTATTAAACTATCCAAATACAATGTTATCAATACAAAATCATTATTTTTAATATTCTTTTTTCTTTCAGAGAGGAAGGGAGGAAGAGGGCTGGAAACATCAATGATAAGAGAGAATCCCTGATTGGCTGCTTTCTGTAGGCTCCTCATGGGTGTTGAGGCCCCAACCCCGGCATGTGCACTAACCAGGAATCAAACTCTGACTTTCTGGTTCATAGGCTGATTGATGGTCAACCACTGAACCACACTGGCTGGGCTGAAATTATTTTTTAAAAGGGTTTTTCTTCTGATTGAAAGAAATGATGACATAGAATCAGAAGACCTTTTGTCCCATACACTGAGAATAAGCCCAGCCTGGCTCAGTACCTGGATAACTCATGAGGGAAGAGGAAAAGATTTCTCAATGAAAACAGGGTCACGATCCCAATTCAGAGCCCTCAACTCTATGCTGGTGCCCATCAGAGGAGACGCATATACCGGAATGCCCAATTTAAATCCTCACCCAGTGCTGGTCTTTATTAATAACTTCATGTCGGGAATTCCCACCCTACCACAAAGCCTGTGATGTTTCAGGGTCTCTGGTTTTAGAAATATCTCTCTGGGAGAAATGAACTCGTGTCTCAGAGATCATTTTCCGCTTTCCCAGTTTTTCAGAGCCTCTCACGTGTCCTTACCATGGAAAGAGAGGCATTTGCTCCCCACAGAGACACTGGTCTACCCCACCCAGCCGGGCGGGGTGGCGATCACAGACACATTCCGTCATATACATAGGACTCGGGCTTTGATTCCTGTGCACATGTGGCTCTCGGTATGCGGTGTGGTTCTCCCAGTTGCTGAGGCTAGAGAAGAGCTGTGGGGAGCCTTTCTCTGCCAAGGGCCATTTGGGTATTTATTACCACCTTTGCGGGCCACAAGATGACCAACTGAAAAACCAGCCTCTTATTGGGCCAAACATTTCATTAACTCACCCCTAATGCCTGGGTGGGGCCAGATCCAATGATGTCATGGGCCTTACCCGGACACTCCCCACGCCTGCTGGGTGAAAGCTAAAGCAGGACCAGTGGACGTGATGCCCAGGTGGGCACACATTGCCCAGGCGGGAGGAAGCCCTGTCAGGAATGCCCCTGCATGCCACAGTCACAGGACCCAGGCTGGTCACTGCTGAGCAGGTGGGAGGGGCGCTTCTGAGATAGGACAACAGCCAGAAAGCAAGAAAAAGCCTGGAGAAGAAACCAAAAGGAAAATTATATATATATCTTGAGACAACAATGGGAAAACAACTTACCAAAACCCATTGCATACAGTGAAAGCATTGCATCACTCATCAATATTAATTCAGATGATTTAAAGACATAAAGGTAAGACTTTTTCACTCCTCCAGACTGCATAGAATGATGGTTGTCAGGTCTGTGAGGAAGCAGAAATGAGAAGTTTTCAAGTTTAAGAAGAATGAGTTCTGAGGAGCTATAGTTAATAACAGGGTATTTTCTACTGGAAAGTTGCTGAGTGTAGATTTTAAGCATTCACCTACCAAAGAAAGAGCTGGCGATGGATGCGTTAATTATTTTGATCTTGATAATCATTTCGCAATGTTTATATATCACGCTGCACTGTTTAAATGTGTACAATTACATGTCAATTATTCCTTAATAAACTTGAAAAAATAAATAAAAAGGAAAAGAAAATGCCTTTAGAAGTGGCCATACATCCTATCCTATCAGCTACCTCAGACTTCCCTTAGGGTATTGATTATAATGGGAAATAAACTAATTACTTGGAGTTATAACTAGGAAGCACAGGAAGGCGCAGCTCAGAGGCCAGCAGTGGCACTGCCAGGCACAGGTGGCAGGGGACAGGGATCGGATGAGCTGAACCTGGGACTCCGAGGGAAGCTTCCGGGAGATTCGGTTACATGAGCATTCTGACCACCGCAACTGCCTTCTCAAAAGGTTTTTTATTTTCTTTAAATCCTCCCTCCCAACAATAAATAAATAAATTAAGAAATAGCCAAGACCGGTTTGGCTCAGTGGAGAGAGCGTCAGCCTGCGGACTGAAAGGTCCCAGGTTCGATTCTGGTCGAGGGCGTATACCTTGTTTGCGGCACATCCCCAGTAGGAGGCATGCAGGAGGAAGCTGATCGATGTCTCTCTCTCATCGATGTTTCTAACTCTCTGTCCCTCTCCCTTCCTCTCTGTAAAAAATCAATAAAATATATTTTTTTAAAAAAAAGAAAATAGAACAAAATAAAATCCTCACTTCCAGAAAATTTCCCCTGGGAGGAAGGCACTCTATGATATCATCTAGTTGGTCACTTTTATTATTTTTTAAAATATCTTATTGATTTTTTTACAGAGAGGAAGGGAGAGGGATAGAGAGAAACATTGATGAGAGAGAAACATCCATCAGCTGCCTCCTGCACACCTCCGACTGGGGAGGTGCCCGCAACCAAGGTACATGCCCTTAACTGGGATTGAACCTGGGACCTTTCAGTCTGCAGGCCGATGCTCTATCCACTGAGCAACACCAGTCAGGGTTAGTTGGTCACTTTTAACCATGTTGTCCTAAGTGTACCATACGATGTCACGGCACAGATTAATTAAACGTTATCATTAATTTTAATATGTCAATGAATCTACATGTGTTTGCCAGTCAGGTAGCTGGTAATGCACCTTAGGAATACTATAGTGGTTCTTAAAACTCTCACAGCGATCTGTAGCACCACCACTTCCCTCATGCCTTTGCCAGGTCCCTGCGAATGGGTGGGGGTAAGGAAAGGCAGCCCCCGAGCCTGGGGCTTGCTGATCCCCCCAAAACACTCGCCCTCAGTCTTAGCCACGGTGCCCACGTCCCAACCACAGATACTGTGCAGTTTACTAACCGGGAATCGATGTTACCGGGAAGAGGATGTAATCACTGATATTTACTTAGACTCGGTTTTTAATGAATACCAACATCAACACAAACAAACATCTAATGTCACTGCCTGTGACTACTTTAAAAACTATATATTTTCCCTCTTTGAGAACTTTTTCATTAACTTACCATTTATTTGGAATGCCACCTGAGATGTTCAATTTAACAGAAATTCCAGAATCTACTTTGCAGAGAACTTTTTTTTTTTAAGAAACAGCAGATTGAGACACAGTTGAATTCTCATTGTAAATAGTATTTCATGAGTTATACCTACGAATGTTAAGAATCATATTCTGCCTTAAATGGTGTGGCTCAGTGGATAGAGTGTTGGTCTGCGGACTCAAGGGTCCCAGGTTCGATTTCGGTCAAGGGCATGTACCTTGGTTGTGGGCACATCCCCAGTAGGGGGTGTGCAGGAAGCAGTTGATCGATGTTTCTCTCTCTTCAATCTTTCTAACTCTATCCCTCTCCCTTCCTCTCTGTAAAAATTCAATAAAATATATTTTTAAAAAAAGAATCATATTCTTAGAATTTCCATAAATTGCTGGTCCGTTGTCAGCAATGGGAGGGAGCAGTTCTAAAAGTCGTCTAACTTGTAGTCAGAAGGGATGTCTTAGTTTAGCAGGGTCTGGTAATAGATACGAGATTTCCATAACTTCAGCGGAGCAGTGAACGCTTTAAAAAGTATACCCTCCTGTATAGATTAGCATTGAATTAAAATACGTTACACAAGCACCTATGAATTGCTGTTATTAGTATCTACTTTCTTAAAAGAAATCTGCTAATATTTAAAGCTGATACTAATTGTTCAGATATTACATGCTAAGGACTGTGTATGGGCTTTACTTACATGTATTCCTTTTACCCCGATAGCCTTGTTTATAACATGGACGTTACCCATGATACACCTGGGGTGCTGTGTCTGGCTCAAACCAGCAGAGTAGCAGTGGCTGAACTGGAATGTGCGTTCAGATCAGGCTTCGAAAGAGCCTTTGGTTACAAATAGGAAAGCAAGGATTGCAGTAGATGAAGGTTCATAGGATGATATAGCTCAGCGATTGGCAAACTTACTAGTCATCAGAGCCAAATAGCAACAGTGCCAAGATTGAAATTTCTTTTGAGAGCCAAATTTTTTAAACTTGAACTTCTTCTAACGCCACTTCTTCAACATAGACTCGCCCAGGCCGTGGTATTTTGTGGAAGAGCCACACTCAAGGGGCCAAAGAGCAGCATGTGGCTTGCGAGCCACAGTTTGCCGACCACGGATGTAGCCTATTATGCCATCAATCCCCAAATACAATAAAGAACAAAGCTACAGTCCTTGAATGGTGAAAGCTAGAGTTCGCAGATGGTTTGGGGGGGGAAATGGGCTTTATTAAATACATCAGCAGTTGACCTAAGGGCTTCCTTATAATGAAACACCTGCTCCACTTACTATTCCATACCTGAGCCCTTGAGGGGATAAAGACCATCACATTAGGCTTCCTTGAAGTACTTTACCTTAAAGAGTAAATTCTCAGAAGCATTTAAGGAAACATAATTTGTTGCGGGCCTCATTCGACTTAGGACACAGATAGTATTTTTAGTGCACAATGCACCGAAAGGGTCTATGGCAATAAAATATCTATAACAATAAAAGCCTAATATGCTAATTAGGCCAGATGTCCTTCCGGACGACCTTCCAGATGAAGCTGGGGCTGCGAGAGAAGCCCGGATGCCTGGGTGCCAGAGGGCAGCGGGTGCCAGCAGCCAGGGAAGGAAGGCCTACTGGTGCATGAATTTTATGCATCGGGCCTCTAGTCAATAAGTAAAAGCCCTCCCTCCATGCAGTTAAAGAGGCGGAAAAGCAAGTGCAAGACAGTGTGACAAATGCAGAGATACAGGTACAGCCAGAGAACTGAGGAAGCAAAAATAATGTCCCCAGTGTGGATCTGTGTCTTCAGTCAGGTTTGGGCCACAGTGCATACTACTAACCACTAGGAGTTGACCCACCACCACTAGCTTCAGTGGTCTGGAAGGAGGAACGGGTAGGAAGTGGGGGAAGAAAAAATTGGAACTTGCCACGGACCCTGAAATTACTGCCATGGACAGCGACTTGAATTTTGTTGAAATTTCTTTTCATCCATCAGTAGATCCATGAGAGGGATTGGTCTGTAGCGTACTTTTCTTGTAATGTTTCTGTCCGGCTTTGTTATTAGTGTTGGCTTCAGAAAAATGAGTTAGAAAGTATTCCCTGTTCTGTAAGAGTGGACAGAGAATTGGAACGGTTTCTTCCTTAAAAATTTAATAGACTTCACCAGTGAACCGATCTGGGCCTAGGGTTTTATGTTATGGTAGGTTATTAATTATTGATTCCATGTCTCCCATAGATAGAGGCCTATGTCTGTTGTTAGTTTGTTTTTATATGAGCTTTGGCAAATTCTCACCTCTGATGAGTCTCGATCACTGTTTGTTTTTATATGAGCTTTGGCAAATTCTCGCCTCTGATGAGTCTCGATCACTTTCCTTGGTCTGTCTGTCTGCAATTACTATAGTTGTCCCTGCTTTACAGTAGTCAGCAAACTCATTAGTCCACAGAGCCAAATATCAACAGCACAACGATTGAAATGTCTTTGGAGAGCCACATTTTTTAAACTTAAACTTCTTCTAATGCCACTTCTTCAACATAGACTCGCCCAGGCCGTGGTATTTTGTGGAAGAGCCACACTCAAGGGGCCAAAGAACTGCAGTTTGCCAACCACGGGCCCAGTATATCTTTCTCCAGCTATTTGTTTTTAATCTCGGTGTCTCTTGTATTTAGAATTGGTTTCTTGAAGACGATAATTGATTCTTTTTTCTTGATCCACTCTGACAGCCCGCATCTTTTTCTTGGTGCTTTGAACTGTTGACACTCACAGTGGTTCCTGAGAGTGGAATTGACATCTGTTATATCTGTTATTATTTCTACTTGTGCCCCTTGTTACGTGTTCCTGCTTCTGTCTTCTGTTCTTTTCCTGCCTTTTGTGGTTTTAGTTGAGCATTTTATATGCTTCCAGTTGTCTTTCCTTTCTTGGCATATCAGTTATGTTTCTTTTTTTTTTTTTTTTTTTTAGTCATGGATCATTTATTTTTATTTGTATTTTTATAACTAGGATATTGTTTGTGACTATCCAGTTTTCTGATGTTATATGTAAAAAGAGCACATACCCGTATTTTTCATTGTAAAACTTATTTTGGCACAGTTAGCTTTAAAAAATAATAGTGTTCTAAAGGTTTTGTTTTATATGACATCATAAGCATGCATTTTAATGGTGTTTGCATTTTAATTCAAAACTGAAGGTTCACTACCATATACAGTGGTACCTCGAGAAGCGAGTGCCCTAACATACGAGATTTTTGAGATATGTGCCGTCGAGTGAGTGATTTTTGCTTTGAAATACGAGCAACATTTGAGATAGGAGTAATGGCGTGGACCGGCCGGCTGCACAGGACCCACCAGTTTACCGCGACTTGAGCATCTCAGTTTCCCACGCCTCAAGGTTACGGAACGAATAAAACTCATGTCTCGAGGTACCACTGTATATGTCTAATGTCTTACCATCCTCAAGAATTCATCTATCTGTTTCACATCCACATGGACATCAAAGCATGCATGTGCCAACTAAATATTTCTGGGTTAGGACATTGGTTCTTTTCCCCATCTTATGCAACCATCCTGTCCAGAGTGAATTTGGAGAAGTATGCCGCCTGCAGAGACTTGGGAGGTTTGGTTTTGCTTAGATCACTGTTTCCTTCATCCCCGCGCCACCACCCCCTCTCGCAAGCGCTCCGTGTAACGTTCCCTTCCACTTGGCTCTGGTGATGCGCACTGATGGCCTTATATAACGCTCCTTGTTCAAACCTGTTCCCTCTGTCCGGGAGACAATCGCATCACTAATGACACTCAGTCCCCACGGCCACCTCATTAGAGGGCAGCTTCCTCTCGTCCCCGCATTGTGCCACTTCCATTTCGCTAACTAGCTTTCTTGTGCAGCCTTTCTGGGGGAGAACATTCCCCAGGCCGCTGCTCTCACCCGCTCCTCATACACTGCCCCTTGGCGAGTGTGCTCCAAGCCCCTGTTTGTAGCTCACCACCAAATCTTCCTGTTGTCACCTATATGGCTAAATGCATAGATGTCTATAATAATAAAACGGTAACATGCCAATTAGACCGACGTCCTTCCGGACGAAGCAGGGCTGCGAGGAAAGCCGGGGTCCCTGGTGCCAGAGGGAAGCGATGCCCGCAGCCTGGGGAAGGAAGGCCCGCTCTGGCATGAACTGTGGGCATCGGGCCTCTAGTGGAATATAATACAAGGTGGCCCCCCAAAATGTAAGCACAGTGGAGCAGCCAATAGCTCCATTTTAAAAATGGGTTGTATTTTAATAAGCACCGCCTTTATAATTAGTCAAAGTATGTATACATTTTTGGAACAGCCTATATATTAAGTGTATATAATTTACATATGTATACATACATATACACATATACATACATATGTCTATGTATGTCTATGTAAATTGTATATGTATATATGTAAATTGTATATGTATGCATATGTGTATACACACACACACATATATATATATATATTAGCATGTATAATTTTCTACCTGTATCTATAACCATATCTGTACCTAAAATTGTAAACCCTTCTCTTGAAGCAAGGATGTGCTTTTCCAAAGAACTGCTCTTAAAGAACTGCATAGAAATGTACCAGATTTTATGTACATAGCAGCCTACCCAACATATAAAATCTCATATGTGCCAAAATCGGTTTGGCTCAGTGGATAGAGCGTCAGCCTGCAGACGGAAAGGTCCCAGGTTCGATTCTGATCGAGGGCACATACATTGGTTGCGGGCACATCCCCATTGGGAGATCAGGAGGCAGCTGATAGATGTTTCTCTCTCATTGATGTTTCTAGGTCTCTCTCTCCCTTCCTCTCTATAAAAAATCAATAAAATATATAAAAAAATAAAATAAAATCTCACGTCTTCTATTGCTAGAATTCTAGATGTTACACGTTTTCTAAGCAGCAGTACCCACTGACATGCTTGATTGCATCAAATGAGCAAGAATCATAATAAACTTCACTGACTAGACATTTGCTTAAAGAATAAACTCAGCTCCTTCTGAGTTGTCCAAGCTCGTCTGGTGAGTCTCAGCATCTCACTCATGCTCAGACCCAGCCCATTCGGCACTTTCCCTCCCAGGAACCTTCCAGAGGAGAGTGGGAGGGGGTCTCCCCTCCCTGTGTCTCTTTAAGAATTCGGTTTTCTCTCAGCTCTCCTCGGAGTATCCCAGCGGCTCCTGGCTCCTCAGCCCTCCCTGTAAACGGCTTATTTTGGCACTGGGACACCCGATGCCACTCTTTCACTTTAATTTCGTTGTCTAGGACCTCAGGAGCAGTGATGGTGTGGCTTTGCAAAGCATTTCAGCTTTTATTTGCCAGACTTTTTTCCATGCATTTTAGACATAAGCCAGGGGAGCATCTGGAAAAGTAATCTTATAACTGTACAGTGGTCTTCACTGTGCGCTCTGTAGCATCACTCTTACCCTTACACACAGCATGTGCGTTTCACCCCCTCCCCCGTGGCCCAATGGGCAGGACCGCCTCACCCAGAGTGGACTGTGTCCCGGCCATCACCTTCCAGGAGGGGATCCAGCCAGGACCGGCCAGGAAGCGCGGAGCCTCTCCTGATCCCGGGTAACGGGCTGTGCACACTGTGCTTTCATGGTGGGTTTCCCCTCCTCCAAGCGCCCCGAGGCTCATTCATTGACGCCGAGCCTGCAGCCAGCCGCCCCGGCACACATGCCTGCAGGAAGCTTAGCCAAGGCCCCTGCTTTCTCTGGAGGACGCACCCCAGCCTTCCTGCACTGAGACACCCTGGAGGCCCGCCACCCTGGAGGCATTTTATTTTATTTCTTCAGTTTTAATATAATTTGATTGATTTCAGAGAGGAAGGGAGTAATAAAAACATCAGTGATGAGAGGGAATCATGGATCAGCTGCCTCCTGTATGCCCCCTCACCAGGAATCAAGCCTGCAGCTCTGGGCATGTGCCCTGACCGGGAATCGAACCCTGACCTCCAGTTCATAGGTCAGTGCTCAACCACTGAGCAACACCAGCCTGGCTTTGAAGCATTTTCAACAGCAAGGTCAGCAACAAAAGTACAAAAATGTAACAAAAAGGGGGGTCAATACATTGACAAGAAGGCAGAGCACACGCTCAAGCACCCTGCCCTGGGAGCAGGCGAGCTGAGGGGCATGATTTGCTCCCTTTGGAACGGGTCTGCGAACAACCGAGGCGATCGGGGAGCATTGCTTTTGGGGTCTCAAATGCATCTCAGTGAACAGGCGACGTGGCCAGTACAGAGTCTGGGAATAGCGAGGACCCACTGTGCTCCGCCGTGCCCCGTATTCTATCTACTTCTGGCGTGTTTTATGAGATTGGATCTGGTTTATGAGTCCCAGGATAAAGAGAGAAACCGAGATGAAATAGATAAAATACAAATCTGGCCATTCTGTCTCCATCATCAGCGCTGTCAAGAAATATAAATTCCGTGTGTGTTTTTTTATTCTGTGACATTATGTAGATTTGTTTCATTCGAAGGGATATTTGGAAAATCTCAGATGATCGACTATGACAGAGTATCTAATTTGGAAGAAGGATGGGTTTTGTTTTATGGTAGCGTGCCTATTTTATAAATACAAATGAAATATTGAGAGGTTACAGGATGAGGCTATAAATTACGTTTATTTTTATTCTTTCCGAACGGAGGAGAGGAAATATTTTCTCAGACCATCCATAGGTTTGACGCTGAAGGCTACAGAGAGATGGTAACCGCTGTTCTCCACCATGGAGATGTCCTGGCAAAGCTGAGAGGCCAAGAGCGAATGCCCGCAGTGTGAGAATTCCACCTCTTTCCGGATGCTGCCACACCATCCGGAAGCCAGGTTGCCCCTATCCACTCACTTCCGATGCCCCTTTCCACATGCACTAAAGAAGGGAACAGTGAGAAATGGATGGAATCTGATGAGAAAGCAAACCCATAGGCACTTTGCTCCTCTTCCCTACTTCCTCCAATGATGCTGGGGTTGTTTTCTCTGCAATCCCGGGTCAAAACCCATCGGGGCACCTGCTGACAGGGTTTTGCAGAATGTGGGTGCCTTGGACACACCGAATATGGCTTTTGATAAGACAAACGAGGTCAAACTCCATGTGGACAGCTCTGTGATGTCCCTCCTGGGTAATCTAAATATTCCACCGTGTCTTTGGTCCAGCTGGTTTTGTTTAAATGGTATTTCCTAAATTTGTCTGAGCAAAAGGGCTCATTGAAGGCACAGGTGCTGGATCGATCTGCCTGGCTTTGAGGTTTACAGGGAAGGTGGTTTAACCCCCTTCAGTCAGCTTCTTCATCAGAATCTGACCTAGGAAACAGCAGCAACTCGGACCGCCTGGAGTCCTGTGAGCATTCAGTAAGAACAGTGTCCACTCCCAGTGAAACTCTCACAAAGCATTGCTTATCTAGAAAGGAAACTGACCCTCTTATAAGAAGGCAGATGCAGAAACATCACAAAGCTTTCTCCATGATTTAATTTAAAAAAAATTATTGATTTTTTACAGAGAGGAAAGGAGAGGGACAGAGAGCTAGAAACATGGATGAGAGAGACATCAACCAGCTGCCTCCTGCATGCCCCCACTGGGGATGTGCCCGCAAACCAAGGTACATGCCCTTGACTGTAATCAAACCTGGGACCCTTCAGTCCGCAGGCCGATGCTCCATCCGTTGAGCCAAACTGGTTTCAGCTCCATGATTTAAATTTATCTCAAGAGTGAGTTACATAACTTAGTGCTTGGCCTTAAAAACCATTTCTGTTTATGGAACAAGAAAGGAAACTTTTCCAAAGATCCAAATGACTTGCCCAAGGTCACAGGTGTCGTTTGTGGCCCAATGACACTGAGAAGTCAGAGCAGAAAGGGATCGGACTTGAGGTGATGGGCACACAGTGTAATCTACAGATCATGAATCATAGAAAGACACACTTGAAATCTGTATGATCTTATTAATCAACATTCCCCCAACCCACTTAATTAAAATAATAATTAAAAATAAGACATTACTCTGCAATTTAAAGAAAAAGAAACCAAGTCTCCCATAGCTAATTGAAGAGTATTTTCTCTTCACCTGGCTGCCTCTCATATACTCAGATATTCACATATTGATTCTCTTTCAATCTAAGGCAAAAGGCATTGCGTAAAGGGAAAGGTGTTAACAAATCAATTCCCTATTACATTAGTCATTAATGCTATCGAATATCAAGCTTTTCATCATCAGTTATTTCTTATCATTGAAACACTTCAAGGTTATGACACCAAGATTATTTTTGGTCCAGAATACTAGGCCACCAAACATTACAGTCTCCCAGTTTGTACTTCTTCCCACTGTATACTTCTCATTAATTATTCTTTTATATTTACTTTGTGCCACGTTATTTTTCTTCTTAACACGATCAATTTTAATTTTGAACTTCTTTCACAGAGGCACAGGCATCTATACTTTATAATTTATTCTACTGTTTGACTAACTAGCATGCTGTGTGATGAAGAGACCACTAGATCATTCCAGGTTAACATTAACCCATCCACAGAAATGGGTTTCATGTAACACTTAAGTCAGCCAGGTGTATGATTGATTCTCTAAAAATGCAAATTTCATTAATTCAGTATCTCACATAGCTCAGAATGAGAAATTTTACAGAAGTCGGTATCTATTAATATACATAAAGGACACCTACAAATTCATTAGAAAATGACGACTATGCCAATAGAAACAGACAAATAACTTGAACAAGAATTAACAATATTGATTAAATACACGGTGGCAAATAGAACATGTCAAAACGCTATAAAATGCAGGAGAGGAGGGAACATTACTGAAATTTGCTGAGAGATTCAATTTTTAATTTAGAAACATATGCAAAAAATCTGGACTAGGTATATATTTTAAGATGTTAACAAACTCAGTCTCTAGGTAGTAGAATTTTATTTTCTTCTTTTTTGCTCTTGAGTGTGTATTACTCTGATGATAAAAGTATGCCTCCTTAAAATTATAACGCCATAATAACTTAAATGACACTATTTCTCCTTATGGAGAACCAGAGGCATAAAAATCAAGGCATCATTCACTTTAATTACTTCAAAGTGCGATTAAAATTAGAGATTAAAAATAATGGTTTTACTATAAAAATGTAAGAGCAAGGTAATAGTGATGGGGACAAAATTTGCTTCTCACCAATTTTTAAATATAATATCCATGAATTGGGATTCAGCATAATTTTTACTTAAGTTGCTAGCACTATCCATTTCACTATTATCTTAAGTGACTACTGTATTTTCCAGCGTATAAGACAACTTTTTAACCCAGGAAAATCTTCTCAAAAAGTCAGGGTGGGGGTGGTCCTCTTAAACGCCAGGTGTCATCTTCTAGGGCAAGTATATCCCAAACTCTATATTTTACCTGGAAAAGTTGGGGGTCGTCTTATACGCCAGAGAAATATGGTAATAGATGCAATAATGATGCTTTCATTTGTTTTCAAGTGACTGCTCACACCAGTCCAGCTGGCATTAGGAAAGGTACTGTTCTTCATGGGTAAATTAGCACTGGGTATTTTTGAATTCTTTAGAAAGACAACTTGGCGAAAATGAAGTGCTATCTTTGCTCTTTCTCATTCCATCGGATGTATTTTCTGCAAACCATTGTCACCTCAGGGTTCCATAAGGGCATTGCTGTCACGCATTCAGATACCAGCCTGGGTCCCACAGGGAGCGTGCTGTCCACGGTCTGTGTGCATACACAAGTGAAGGAGGTCATACATGGCTCTGTTTGTCTCCTAACCGGGTTTTTCATGATGACTTCATTTAATGCAAGCCTTTGGAAGGAGAGAAAACTGGCGTCACTTCAGCTTTCACTCAACACGCCGGCCAGTTTTGCAAGTGATTCTTGCCATGTATGTCATACACAAAAGGCCATGAAAAGCAGGACAGGTAACAGCGAGGCCAGGAGTCCTTGCTGGGCCCACCTGGGCAGTGAGTGGCCAGGGAACTCAAACATGTATGATAAAATGCCTTATTTTATCTGAAAAGGAGCTGATGACTTGGAGGTAATTTATACCATTCCAACCACAATAAAAGATTAATATAGCTGTTCTGTTAGCCCCTTTCCAGCTAAAATATAATGGAGCCCAGGTATAAATTGAGAAATGTCCTTTATATTTCATTGCTTCCTTCTTTTCCAAAAAAAGGCTTTGTTCTACCTATTGCTTCTTATAAAACATCATAACTCATTACCAAATAATAGGAAAAGGGGCATAATCTTTGCCTATAGGATATATAGAACACTTAAAAAAAAAACCACCATGGGGTCTCTGAAAACTCTTTGGGAATGGAAGAAAAGGGCAGGGATAATCTTATTAGTGTTAGCAGGAATTTAAACATAACGGCTGCCAGATTGTTCTGCCTATACACCATCCATCTTGCTGACCTTTGCAAAGGGCATTGAGAGATGCCCAACCACACAGAGAAAAAACCTCTCCTATAAGTAACCTGTACGTCACAAGTCATTGGGGCTGACAGTAATACCCAGGCTGTCCCACCCTTTAACAGGTTGATGGCTCAATTTTGAAAATGAAATGGAATCTAATAAACACCGCCTTTATAATTGTTCCAAGTGTGTGCATACATATTGGGGACACCCTATATTTCCTATTCCTATCATCATCTGGTAAAGGCATCTTGATTTGTTTTCTTTATTTACCCTTCAAATTGCCCAGATTCATTTATCTTAAGGCGCCATACTTGATTTCATTCTTCATCATATATATATATACACACACAACATAAATTCATGAAAATATCGTTTTCAAACCTACATCCAGAAAACTTCCTCAACACATCTCGAAGTCAGGTAATCTCCTTCCAGTTAATGTTTCTTATTCTTGAACATAGCTCCAATAGGATGTTTTCTCAACACAACAGAGTTTAAGAACGGGAGAGAGAGAGATTTTATTATACAAAAATCTCTAACCTCTGTTTTTGGCTTCTCTCATTTGATAATATCTCAGAAAATATTATCTTCCTTCAAAATAACATGGTTTTGTCCTCTATTGCTTGAAGTCTATTCCAGTGGCGTAGTGGCAGTACATGTCTATAAACAAACTACAAATACGTTCATGTCTAAATACGTTGTCAACAGGTTCCAAAGAGAAGAGAGAGAGAGAAGAGGTCTCGACTTGAGCTTCCACGGCCTGCAATTCTTCCCTTTGGAT
This sequence comes from Lasiurus cinereus, assembly GCA_011751065.1. NCBI lineage: Eukaryota > Metazoa > Chordata > Mammalia > Chiroptera > Vespertilionidae > Lasiurus > Lasiurus cinereus. The sequence goes on along the minus strand of JAAGEH010000188.1, from coordinate 628,556 downwards.
TCTCCCTGTGCTCGGTCCACAGAGCCCTCCCTGGCACAGCCCCCCTGTGGGTGCAGCTCTCTACACGGCCCCTACAATGACCTGTCCTAGTGTCCCTGCACGTGTCTACACTGGGGACCACTTCCTGGCGATTCCCCTTCCTGGCTCTTTTCCATCTTCCTGCCCAGGTCCTGCCTCCAGCCCCATCAGCTTTCCCATCAGTGCAGGGACAAGGGGTGTGCTGCCTGGTGGGGGGACTGGAGGCTGCATCTCTCCACCCTCTGACCTCACCTCCTAGAAGGCCTCCAGGAGAAATCGTCCTTCTTCCCGGGTCGCTTCAGGCAACTCGCAGACACTTTCATGATCACCCCAAAACACGATTCCCCGCAAAATGTGTTCTCTCCCTTCAAAGACCATGTTCCCCTGACAAAACCGGTTTGGCTCAGTGGATAGAATGTCGGCCTGCAGCCTGAAGGGTCCCAGGTTCGATTCCGGTCAAGGGCATGTACTTTGGTTGTGGGCACATCCCCAGTGGGGAGTGTGCAGGAGGCAGCTGATCGATGTTTCTCTCTCATCGATGTTTCTAACACTCTATCCCTCTCCCTTCCGCTCTGTAAAAAATCCATAAAATATATTAAAAAACAAAGTAAAAGACCAGGTTGCCCTCCTTTCTGTATCCAGCTTCCTCCTCTGAGATCCCACTCTGCAGAGAGACCCAATCCAGTGCCTCTGCCAGGGGCCGGGAGCGGACTCCCTGATACTTACAAGACAGCATATCAGCATAGTGCACAGTAGGTCTAAGATCTTCACAGTAACAAATAAAAGACACTAAGACCGTTACCTTTCTACACATTTGATTAAATACCTTTCCGGCAGTGTTATTTACTCTAGTAAATCATTGGAAACCAACTGAAAGTCCAACAATAAATTACCATGCATCCGTAGGAGGCAATATACATCTCTTAAAATAAGTTTTCAAAGAATTACAATGCTAGAGGTTTTTTTAAAAAAGGCAAAATGGAAGCAGGTTTCTGCATTATGAAATCTATTGTGTTAGCTGCAGGATATGGGTGTGGGTGTGTATGGACAGAAAAAAAAAAACAAAGAGGGAAAATCAGATGTGTGCGGGGAAGAAAAGGCTTAAAGGACATATACCATATTTTAATGGTGGTTACTTTTGGCTTCTGCTATTTTTCCTGCTATGATTTTTGCATTTTCTAAATTATTTTTAATCAGAAAAACATTTTAAAAGCTTAAATCACCTACTTTCATGTTTTCGTTATAAGGTTCAAATGTTTCAAATAGGCTGATCACCACTTAGGCATGCGAGATTTAAAAAAACATTGACTTATAAAAATGTCACTATCGTTAATAGCTAAGCAACTTTTAAAAAGCATAAATGATACTACCATTTGTATCTGTCAGATTGGAATATTAAGCATCTGATCGTCCAATGTACAAAGAAACATATTTTGCTGAGATTATTCATGTTACATATATAATAGAGTAACATTGGGTATAAAAGAAAAAGTGGGACATAAATACAGATGTATTTCAAGATATGTTGTTAATTTTTTTTCAAAAAAGTCTGACTGCCGAGACTGGTTTGGCTCAGTGGATAGAGCGTTGGCTTTCGGACTGAAAGGTCCCAGGTTCAATTCCGGTCGGGGGCATGTACCTTGCTTGTGGGCACATCTCCACTGTGGGGCGTGCAGGAGGCGGCTGATCAATGTCTCTCTCTCATCGATGTTTCTGACTTTCTATCTCTCTCCCTTCCTCTCTGTAAAAAACAACAACAACAAACAAATAAAAAAGTCTGACTTTAGCATCACATGTAAATGTTTTCATAATTTTGCCTAATACCCAGGTTAAGCAGGAGATTTTTTATCATTTATCAAATACAATGGTATATACTTTGTGTCTGCATAGAAAATTTAAGACAGACTACACTGAACATCTTTGAGAGTGGTTGCTTATCTTTGGGTAGCTTTGCTTGAAGTCTGGGAATTTTTACTGTTCACTATTTTGTGGTATACGTACTAGTATACTAATTTAACAATCTCTCTCTCTCTCTCTCTCTATATATATATATATATATATGTGTGTGTGTGTGTGTGTGTGTGTGTGTGTGTGTGTGTGTGTAAATAATAGAGAAACATGCTAATTAACCAGGATGGCATCACGGTTGACAGGACAAGAGGAAATTGGGGGTGCGCAGCATTGGGGGCAGGGCGGTAGGGGCCTCCACGGGCCTGCACTGGGGGAGGGTCCGATCAGCAGTGGCCGGGGCTGCTTTAAGGGCGGGAGAGGGAGGCAGGGTGGACGGGCAACTGGAGGGCGGGCGATGCGGCGATTCCGAATCACGCGCTGGGCTCCTCGTAGAATTATGACTGACAAGCGACAGAAAGCCACCTGGCATAGTGACTACCGTTAAGGTGGAAGCTGATTGAGTTTCCCGTAGTTAAGGACTCTGATGTTGCTTTTTGAGACTGAAAAGTGACAAATACTCTCTTTTTTATTTTTTTTTTAACCAAGAGAATAAACATTTCCACTTTCAGAGTCGTGGCCTGCTTTGTACGGCCACGCCTTATTATTACTGTTCCGTGGGATTCCCTTACATTCCATGAAACCTGATCATGATGTACAATAGAAGCAATACTTTCACACATTGAATTACTTAGCAATTGAAAGCGCCCTAACACATTTTCATTTCTGCTCTTCGTTTTTCCGAAGCCTGGTCTGTACCCATTCAGGAGTAACTCTTAAGGACATATCAGTCCAATGATGTTTAGTTCTAAATCAAAAAGATCATAATACACGGTATTTTTAAGCTTTTAAAAAGGAAGTTAGGAGAAAAAAAAAGCACACAAGTGAGTAGATTATTTTGATTTCCAGTTAACGGGACAAGAGGGGATCTAAGGTGAGAAAGAGCTTCAGCCTGAGAGTTACAGCTCAGTCCTCAGGTGCGGTTTGCGCACTGAAGATATTGATTAGAAAATGATGCAATGAGGACCCGGGCGCCTCGTCCACCTTCCTGTGCGGCGTGAGCAGAGGAGCTGCTGTCACCTGCAGGCGTCCCTCCTCTTCCTCGCGTGCTGTGTCCCCTGCAGCTCACTGAGGGCCGGGGACATGAACAGGCCGCGGGCCATCATGGCAAGTCTCAGCCGGGCCGAGCGGTGCTGTGCTGCCAGCCGATCCCTCTGCTCTCCGCTCTTCTCCAGAAGAAGTCAGGGATCTGTGCTGTGCATGTCATTACCCATCACGCTTTTCTCTGCAGCTGACACTGTGCCCGGATGCCAATTCCATAATTCGTCTGAAAACCCTTTAAACAAGATGACAACTGAAGGTGGGTCAACGCATCTACTGTACCGGAAGCTAAACCCCACGTTTGAGAAATACAGCTGGAAATTCAATTACATAGCGGTGCGCAGCATCCGCCGAAAAATGGGCACCCAGGCCGAAACCGGTGTGGCTCAGGGGATAGAGCGTCAGCCTGCGGACTCAAGGGTCCCAGGTTCGATTCCCGTCAAGGGCACGTGTACCTTGGTGGCGGGCACATCCCCAGTAGGGGCTGTGCAGGAGACGGCTGATCAATGTTTCTCTCTCTTCAATGTTTCTAATTCTCTATCCCTCTTCCATTCCTCTCTGTAAAAAATCAATAAAATATATATTTTTTAAAAAATGGGCATACAGAATGCGTGTGTTTCATTCCTGTGTATCGAGACAGAGGTGTGGATATTTCTTTAATTCGCTTATAGTTGTATTGAATCATAAACAAAGCAAAATATATATAAAATTAATCCACTTGTGGATTTTTGTTTGAAAATCCGTTATGACATATCACATAGGAGAAAAGCAAACGTTTATCTTGTTTTTCAGGATCCATTCGCTTGTCTGTCAGTCTCTTCACACACAGACGTACACAATCAAACTGTAAATTTCTCCTGTTCAACTCTTACATTGATCCGCAGATATGTTAACACTTTATGAAATCATTTTAACTAATTTTCAAATGCTTTCTTCAAGTTTCACTGCTCCGTCTATCAATCTCTGAGACGTGTGTGTGAAAATCTTCCACTGGGATTGTGGATTTGCCATTTGTCCTTTCGATTGTAATCATTATTGAAAATACATATCGAGGGGTAATTTTAATAACATCTTAATGTGTGGGTGATGGTTGTTTTCTGTTATAAACATGCCTCTTTATTTTTATCTCTATGCAACTATTGGTTTTCCAAGAGGGGGAAACTTCCTCTAATGTACATTATACTAGGGTAAACGTGAGATATAAGATCCTCAATTGGTGGCAAAGTTCAGCATCCCTACCAGCTAGCTTAGCATTGGGCAGATGTTAATATCCTCACTATGCATTAGCTCCTGTCTGGGTTGGAACATTTTGGCTGAACACAAGTCGATCAACTCACAACTTTGTTTGAAATGACGGTACATCCCAAAGAATAGCCTATCCCTAGGTCATCAGTTTAGTGCAAAAATCCCCCTAAATGTCCTACGCCTCACCCCTAAATTCAATGCAGAGCCGTCAAGGCAGAGTAGAAATAATTTGCCACGTACTCCCATTTGTTCGAAATAGAGACAAATGCTGAAAGAGCCATAAATATTTGCAGTCCCACATCCTGTTCATTATCAAATTATGATTTAGGCCCAAGCTGGCTGTAAATTAAAATCCTCTCCACAGAATCGCCTGGCGCTCCATCATTCACATGGCTTCACCAGCTACTGTCTGCGGTGCATTATATTATCTGAAGATCAGCCATCCATTATTTTCTCTACTCATTAAGTAAATTTATATCCACAAAGAAGCTGTGACCCCCGCATTCATAAACAAGGCATGCATTCAATGAGTTTGCTGACAAAAAAAAACCCCACAATTCTTTTCATCCCAGTAATGCTTCCCAGCCGCTCCTTGGGGGTCAAGTTGAACACCGAGGACACTCAATGCTACTGAAAAGGCGTGGCCGAGGGGTCGCTTTCCACCTGACAACAGATAGGTCTCTGCTTCCAAACAGAAGGAAATGTGTTCTAAAGAAGAAACTCGTTTTCTTTCTTTCTTTATTTTTATTTCTTTTATTGATTTCAGAGAGGAAGGGAGAGGGAGAGAGAGATAGAAACATCAATGATGAGAGAGAATCATTGATTGGCTGCCTCCTGCACGCCCCCACTAGGGATGGAGCCCACAACCCTGGCATGTGCCCTTGACTGGAATTGAACCTGGGACCCTTCATTCTGCAGACCGACGCTCTGTCCACTGAGCCCAACCGACTAGGGCAAAACTCATTTTCTTGAAGCCACGGGAGCATTCTCCTTCTTCCACCTGAAATACGTCTCCCATTTTTTTTTTTAATTGAAATCCCATAGTTCTTGGAAAGCAAAGCAGTGGCTTTAAATCATCGCTTATCTTCGTTTTTATATGAACCCTTTTCATTTTATTGGAAAATGAGTTTAACCTTCAGACATCCCAATCATTTGTCTATATTTTATGACCGGTTGCTTCAGGATCTGCTGAAGATTTATCCCAGGGGCCGAGGTCGGCAGCAAGGAGTACATATTTATTGAGAACCGCGTGCCTGGGGAAAGCTGTTGCAGGCACAGGCTTTGTAATGGGGAACTCAGCCTTCAGGAATTATGTTTAAAAATACATGTGATGACTTTATGTTCCTTTTATGATGACTTTATGTCCCCTGGCCTTTCATTTCTTCGGGAAATATCAATGGGATTGTAAGTGCATATGGCTGTATATTTAGTGAGATTGGGATAACGATGATGTGAATAAAAACATATTTCTTGAATGAGGGTGATCGTGGTTTGTAAATGTTAACAGCATTTCTGGTGGGGATTTTTTACAATTAAGCTGTTATCTACAAACTACCATATGATACTCATTTATATAGAAACATCACTAATTATAAACTAGCTGCTCATGAATGCATACAGTAATCTTCCAAATTCCTTTTACTCTCCAATAAAAAAAAATAAAAACGGTAGGAATGTTTGCCCTGTCCAGGTTGGCCAATGGTTAGCATCAACTAGTGCACTGAAAGGTCTTGGGTTTGATTCCCACCTGATCAAAGGCAGGCACCTGGGCTGCGGGTTCCCTTCCCGACTCAAGTGGGGGCACCTGCAGGAGGCAGCCAGTAGCAACCAGTCTCTCTCACATTAATGTTTCTCTCGGGTAAGGTTTAAAACAAACAAAACCACAGGAATTTTAAATTCAGTACAACATTTTTGTTAAAATAAAATAAAAAAACTAAGGGCGTCTTCTTTTACCTTTTTTTAAAAATATATTTCTTTATTGATTTCAGAGAGGAAGGGAGAAGGAGAGAGAGATAGAAGCATCAATGATGAGAGAGAATCATTGATTGGCTGCTTCCTACACGCCCCCCACTGGGGATTGAGCCCGCAACCCAGGCCTGTGCCCTTGGCCAGAATCGAACCCGGGACACTTCAGTCCACAGCCTGACGCTTTGTCCACTGAGCCGAGCCGGCTAGGGCTCCTTTTACCTTTTAATGTTAGAAAACCAGGCCTTTGCTTTGAAGAGAGAAACCTCATCGGGGCTGTGACCCTATTCCTACAAAGAGGGGGCGGGGCGGGCCTCAGAAATGGTACCCACGATTCCTCCCAGCCCCGTTAGCCCAGTGAACAATCCTGTGTCATCAGCCCAGCCGGGGCACACCCACAGCGCCACACTGAGCTGCACACATAGTCTGCGCATGTATGGACTGATAGGCTTCGCGTGTAGAAGGACTCATTTTTCTCTTGCCTGAAAAGAAACAATACTAACAGTGTGTGCCATTAAGCGCTCCCAACAAATACCAGAAGAATTGGCGACCTGTAGCCACTTTTAGTGCCCGGCGCTGCCTGGAAAGCTTAATGAATCCCTGCCTATTGTCCGCACAGAGCAGCGCTGTGGACACATCGCCCGCCAGACTGCGGGAAAGACGCGACAAGGCAGAGGATGAAAGGACGGCGGCCAGGGGAGTCTCTAAAGGGGCACCCCAGCTTCCTGCACCCCTCCCTGCACCCAGGCCCTCTGCCCCTCTGAGCCCATTCAGCTCGGAAAGCATGGATGAGTCCTCTCTGGCAGGTGCCGCACCATCAGAGTCCTTTGTCTCCAGGAGTGAGAAGCAGGCTCCCGGGAAAGGGACAGGGCCACCCGGAAAAGCTCCTCAGCTCTCTGGAAAGGAGCATCGCAAATGCCACCTCAGGAATCCAGAGGAAAAAGGCAATCCCGGGAAGGAGACATCGGGGCCTGTTCACAGCGGAGAAGGAGCGTGGAGAGAGATTAAAGTCTAAATAATAATGGGAGGAGGCGTGGATGGATTAAGAGAAGAGAGACTAAGACCAAAGGGAATGAATGATAAAAGTCCAATTGTCCTGGCCTCCCGCCGAGGCGGTTTCATCCTCTTACTTAGGATGTGTTTGCTGTTTTCAGAACAACAATAATTTTTTTAAATACATTTTATTGATTTTTTTTATAGGGAGGAAGGGAGAGGGACAGAGAGCCAGGAACATCGATGAGAGAGAAGCATCCATCAGCTGCCTCCTTCACACTCCCCAGTGAGGATGTGCCTGCAACCAAGTACATGCCCTTGACCGGAATTGAACCTGGGACCCTCCAGTCCGCAGGCAGACGCTCTATCCACTGAGCCAGACAGGTCTCGGCACAATCATTTTTTAAAAAGTGGCCTCATCCGGCCTCATGAGTCCAACCACAGGAGAAAACACAGCAGAGGGAGCAGGTGCCCTGGGGTGGCACTGAGACACCTGCAGGTGTCTGTCCGAAAACAGTGCGCACACAGCGCTCCCTTCCAGAGCTCGGGGAAAAGAGGTGTCCGAGACAATGGCAGCCGGGGAGTAGGAAGTGTTCCCGCGTCTGCAAACACCGGTTCTCACCTCGCTTCTTGGCTCAGACGCCTCTTTATTCCCCGCAGAGAACTTGGTGTTAAAATGAGATCAGACTTGTCAGGGTGGTTAAAGGTAATGCGTTTCCAGCCCCAATGATGGAGCAAGCCCGTGGCATTATCGGAAAGCTGTCACAGGAAACAAGGGTGGGAATGTGTGTCCGAGGCATGAATACCGTGGTACCTCGAGATACGAGTGCCCTAACATACGAGATTTTTGAGATACGAGCCGTCGAGCAAGCGATTTTTACTTTGAAATATGAGCAACAGTTGAGATATGAGTAATCGCGCAGATCGACCGGCTGCACACGACCCACCAGTGTACCTCGACTCGAGCGTCTCATAGTTTCCCACACTTCAAGGTTACGGAAGGAATTAAAGTCGTATCTCGAGATACCACTGTACTTAAAGGGTCCTCAGCTTTCTCTGTGTTTAAAAGTTGTTATGTACCGGACAAAAAGCTGTTTCTAAAGTATTAACTGAAATTTCTATTGGAAGTTCATCTCATGCTAAAATTGCCGAACATGCAATGAACATAAAGCAGTCATGCTTTTGTGCAAAAAAAATGAAAATTTAAAGTTATTAAGACTGCATTAAAAAAAATTTACAAAAGTCCCCAAAAAGGGGGGATAGTAGGATATCAGGTAAGGAAAAATATCTGGTAAGTAAATTACATCTAGAAAATTTTTACTTTAGAAAATTAGTGTTCATTTGTAATGCTAACAGCAAGACACCCATGAAAAACACACATGGTGTCAAAAAATAAGCCAAAGGAAAATCGTTTGGGCAAAAAATTAAAAAGGACCCCATGTCAGTTTTAAAGAAAAGATTGCTTCATTAACTTTTGGTCGAGGATATGTTTCTATACTCTCAGAAAATAACTCGAAGACCAAGTGGACTCCTGCCACAGAGAGGAACTGACAGGTCTCCACCAACCACGAAGGCGAGAGGAGAAACAGTCCAGAGATGGAAGACGCTGACGATGCCTTGCCATGCGAGCAGTCAGCAGCTGTGCATCGCTGCAGGATGCCCAGGACCAAACCAGAGAGGGTCGGACCTGCATTGCCACCATTTGTCCACCATCCAGATACCATTGGTGATGTGTACACATGAGGAACTGTTTACCATTGAAACTGGGACTCGGAATTATTGGACATTGAAATTGGGGCTCAAACATTTTTTTTGTTCTTGTAGGTTTATTTCTAGCCGGCAGAGGCAAGATGTTTTTAAAGAAAAGAATCAGGGGGGAAAAAGAAAAAGAAAAAAGAAAACAGATACAGAGGCAAAGAAGCAGTGAACAGACTGTCATACTACAGTGGGAAAGCAGGGGAGGTTTTGGGGGACGTGGGCTGTAAGAGATCAACCGAAAGACTCGTATGCATGTATATAGGCATAACCAATGGATAGAAGTCCCTGGGGGTAGGGAAGGCGGGGGGAGGTCAAAAGGGGGAAAAAGAAGGAGACATGTACTACTATTTGTAATACTTTAAACAATAAAAAATAAAATAATAAAAAAAGAAATTAGCAAGTTAAAATAAATAAAAGTTGTTATGTAATGGGAGATGTCCATAGCGGTGGAGATAAATATTTCTAAGGCTTGTGTATGTTTTTAAGAGGGACATAAAAATATGTAAGTCTTTTCTTCACTGAACGTTTTGCGTAGAAAAAAACTCACCATTAAAACCGTGAAATGAGGCTCCCTTTCATTGAAGTCGGGGGAAATTACCAACTTATTCTCTTCTTTAAGAAACATTACATAGCAAATCACCGTTATTTCATTTATTCAGAGAATTAATGGAAAAGCCTGCAGCATTTCAGCAGGTATGCTATGCATTGGGGAAAATAAAAAGATAAAGGGAAAGAAGACACGTACTTTTAATTCACCTGCAACGAGCAGCTAATCTCCTACTTGAGCCAAAGGTGCTGGAGACCCGAAAACGACAGGTGCCATGAGGACGAAGCAGAGACATGTGACCTTCCCAGATGCCAGTATTCAAAGAAGGGATCTGGCCCGGCCAGTGTGGCTCAGTGGTGGAGCCTCCAGCCATGAACCAGGAGGTCACAGTTCCGTTCCCAGTCAGGGCACATGCCGGGTTATGGACTTGATCCTCCAAAGGGGACATGCAGGAGGCAGCCAATCAGTGATCCTCTCTCGTCATTGATGCTTCCCTCTCTTTCTCTCTCTCTCTCTCTCTCTCTCTCTCTCTCTCTCTCTCTCTCTCT
>JAAGEH010000188.1:474577-618424 GCA_011751065.1 Lasiurus cinereus | reverse complement strand
TCTCTCTCTCTCTCTCTCTCTCTCTCTCTCTCTCTCTCTCTCTCTCTCTCTCCCCCTCCCTCCCTCTCCCTTCCTCTCTGAAATCAATACACATATATTTTTAAAATGAGAGAGAGAAGAGTTCTGGGGAAACTGACGCGTGGTCTGGCAGGGCAGGGGAGGATGGATGAGATGCTTCGGGCAGGGGGGCAGCGTGGGTAAAACCCCGCAGTGGGGACAGTGCGGGGTGGTGCAGGGGACCGTTGGGTGAGACAGGAAGGCTGAACACTCCTGGGTGAAGGGAAGGACCAGGAGTCGGCGGGGGAGGTGGAGCCCCCTTGCTGAGGGGCAGAAGCCAGAAAGGGCCAGGTGGCATCTTGAGGTCATAGGTGATATGTATGCATCATCGCCTTCTCTAAAGTGGGCCAGGGAACCCCAGGAAGTTAGGAAAACATTTCTTCTGCAGTCAGAATATTCACCTCCAGCCGAAACCAGTTTGGCTCAGTGGATAGAGCATCGGCCTGCGGACTGAAAGTTCCCAGGTTCGATTCCGGTCAAGGGCATGTACCTTGGTTGTGGGCACATCCCCAGTAGGGGGTGTGCAGGAGGCGGCTGATCGATGTCTCTCTCTCATCAATGTTTCTAACTCTCTATCCCTCTCCCTTCCTCTCTGTAAAAAATCAATAAAATATATTTTAAAAGAAAGAATATTCACCTCCATGTAGCAAAGAGAAAAACAATAAAAAAACAAGCCATACATACATAGTGTGACCTGTGTATTTTTTTTTTCTGGCACTGCCACACATACACATAGATGGCCACATCGCCTAGGTGAGGGGGCCACTCGGTTCCCGCTCAGAACCAGGAAGGCCTCGCTGCGGTTGCTAGGGAGTCCGAAAATAACCTCGGCTCCCTGTTGGGCTGATGAAAGGTCAGGGGCTGTCAGCGTGTCCCCTGGAGCGGAGGAGGGCAGGCGGAAGCCTTCCTGATGTGCTGCAAATAGAGGCGCTGTCCCCGTTTCACCTGCGGCCCCCGCGGCCCAGGGTGGATTGGTCTCCGCCTTCTCTGGGGAAATCACCACCGGCACGCAGCTGCCTCCCTCAATGTTCCTTTCCTGCTCCTCCTGCCTCCTGCCAAGGCCTGGTGACAGGCCTCGGGCAGGACGGTAATGGGACCGGACGGGGACAGAATTAGAGTCCGGGCGGTGGCGGCGAAGCCAGCTATTCGGATGGATGTCCTGCCCGCTGCAGTCAAGCAGCCAGGGGACAGAAAGCGGGCAGGACAGGAGCCGGCCTGAAGGGGATGGGCCAGAAGACAAGGCATTCCACCTCGCTCGCATCCTAGTCTTACATAAAGAACAAGGATATGGAAATATTGGCGTGTGTGTGTGTGTGTGTGTGTGTGTGTGTGTGTGTGTTTTAATATATTGTTCTTGGTCTCAGAGAGGAAGGGAGAGGGAGAGAAAGCTAGAAATATCAATGATGGGAGAGCATCATTGATCGGCTGCCTCCTGCACGCCCCTGCTGAGGATCTAGCCTGCAACCGGGACATGTGCCCTGACCGGGAATCGAACTGCGACCTGGTTCATAGGCCGACACTCCATCACTGAGCCATGCCATCGGGGCTGGAAATATTGTTAATTGTCTTTCATAGCCCAGCAGATGATGAATCTAATAATTTTTCTTTAATAAAATATCACAATGTGTATGTATGTGTATATATATAAATATAAATATATTTTATTGCTTTTTTTATAGAGAGGAAAGGGAGGGACAGAGCGTTATCGATGAGAGAGAGACATCAATCAGCTGCCTCCTGCACACCCCCCACTGGGGACGTGCCCGCAACCAAGGTACATGCCCTGGACCGGAATCGAACCTGGGACCCTTCAGTCCGCAGGCCAATGTTCTATCCACTAAGCCAAACTGGTTTCGACTATATATATATATTTTTTTTTTAATGATACTATTTCAGAGAATGATAATGACTAAATGTCTAGGGATGCTGGAACACAAAGGCAGCGGGGAAACAACCCTGTTGTTTTAGTAACAGCTTGTTATTATGAAAAGGCCATAAATTCACAGTACCAAAACCTGGTATTTTTGACATCCTCCTGAAGACTTCATTTTCATCAGGCTTATGTTTCCACCGCAAATAATCCTCAAAAAAAAAACAAAAAAAAAAACCACGAAACAGGAAGCTGAGATGCTCTGGATCACAATGGTTTCATTCTGTGTGTTTCACGTCTGCGTAGACAGCCCGGCCACAGTTTCTGTCCGTTTGTCCAACGTTCCCTGGAGTCCTGGGAAGGAGGATTCAAAGGCTTCTCCGTCTGCAGGTGCTCAGAGGTAAAGGCGGTCCGTGGGAGCGTGAAGACAAGGGGTCAAATCAGCTGAGAGCTTCAAACGCTTCTCAGATCTCCGGCTTCCATCCCGCAGCCTGGGCCCTGGGGAATGCCAGCCTCCTCTGCACGCCTTTGCCAGTACTTGCAGAATCACATGGCGGCGTTTCTCAGAAAAAAAGTGAAACTCAGACTATAAGAACATCCTCTAAAAGTTGAACTGTAAAAATAGTGCATTATGCCGAAACCAGTTTGGCTCAGTGGATAAAGCATCGGTCTGCAGACTGAAAGGTCTCAGGTTTGATTCTGGTCAAGGGCATGTGCCTTGGTTGTGGGCACATCCTCATTAGGGGACATGCAGGAGGCAGCTGATTGATGTCTCTCTCTCATCCATGTTTCTAGCTCTCTATCCCTTCTCCCTTCCTCTCTGTAAAAATCGATAAAATATATTAAAAAACAATAAAAATAAAAATAGTACATGAATACCCAAGCAAAGTCAGCCCAAGAAACTTACTCCCAGGCTTAGGAGAATGGGCGGTCCCTGTTGAATTTACATGGCTAATGGGGGGAAGAGGAGAAAGGGAAAGGACGGGGCTGGGGGCAGTTAACCCACCTTGGACTCAGAGGAGAAAGCAAATGAATGACTCATCAAAGGTTCTCACCCGAGGCCTGCTGGGAATGAGAATGGCTGCCGAGGGAAGGGACCAAGACCAGAGGGCTCATAGGTAAACAGTGTGGCCCTTTGTGTCCCGGAGATGTGGACAGAGATGCGGGCATTTTGAGTTTCCAGATGGATTGGATATACACCCAAAGACTCATCATTCATGAAGTTGCTTCATTGAATTTACCTTGTGCAGATAATATCCTCACCAAAACCTCTTCGGATTATCAGTGACATTTCCGCCCCGAATGAAATCAGTGTTTTCACCCAGGTGACAAATTCTTTTAAGACTAAACATGCACGCATAAAATTTCTTCTTTAATGTATTGGTCTCCTGGGGGCACTTAGCAGGAGTCTGTTTCAGAAAGACCGCGGTTCCTGAGTTTCCCAAGCCGAAAGACAAACTGTGGGCTGAGGAAAGCAATCTTGGGTAATAAGACAGCGAAGGCGAGGTAAACTACAGGCCAAGATCAATAATCGCCAGCAACAGCTTTCTTGCGTGCTAGCCCAAGTTTTTAACTTTTTATTTAAAGGGTTGGCCTTCAAAGCCCATTCAAAACAATAGTGTTAACATGATTATTCAGAGCTGGCAAAGATAAATGATTACAGTAGTTAGGGAAATGTGTTTAGACATTGAGCGCAATAAAAAATACATATTATTTTACCAAAAGTGAACATTTCCAATCAAGTGACCAAACACATCGCTCCTGTAATACAAGATCTTTCTAATAATGACAATCATCAATTGGTTCAAATGTTTAAAATGTGCATATTTTTGATGTAGAGGGCGTGCAGGAGGCAGCCGATCCATGATTCTCTCGCATCATTGATGTTCCTCTCTCTCTCTTCCTCTCCCTTCTTCCCTAAAATCAATAAGAATATATTTTTTAAAAAATGCAGTGATTGCATTTTTGTGATAGCAAGAACCTCTTATTGATGACCGTAATCTACAGTGTACACTCCAAGTTGGGCAGGACTGAGAGGGCCAGAGTGGAAATGCTTAGGACAGAAAAAGAATGCAGTCTCTCTCCTGAGACTTCCGGCACAACTCTCTCCAGCCCTGTATTTCCTTTCCTGACCTTCCATCTTCAGCTAGATTTCCTTCTCAAACATGTCCTTTCTTTTTTTCGCTGGAGCGACAGTATTGCAAACGTGTGTGGGCTGAGTTCTTGGTCTGGAGAGGGGTAGAATGTTCTCGTTTAAATAAAACCATCACACGGCAGACACAGAAGCAGAAACCTCTTCACAGATCTCCAGTGTAAAACTTTAAACTATTAACACATTCTTTAAGGATCAAACCTCTTTTGAAGAGCTGAGAGCTGGGGGTAAAACGAAGCTGATCCCCGTGTGCTTCAGGGAGACGTAAGCACAGCAGGGGCTGATCATGATTGCTTCGTCGGTGCATCTAGATTTAAGGTCCGTGCAGCAACTGTCATGAGTTTCTATATGTGGTTCCTGAATACATGGATTTTACTTTCTTTTTTGAAAAAAAATTTATTTTGTATTGATTTCAGAGAGAAAGGGAGAGGGAGAGGAAGAAATATCAATACTAAGAATCATTCATTGGCTGCCTCCTGCACTTCCTCTAGTGGGGATGGAGCTTGCAACCCAGGCTTGTGCCCTCACCAGGAATCCATCCTTGACCTCCTGGTTCATGGGTTGATGTTCAACCACTGAGCCACCACGACCGGGTAATACATGGACTTTTTCTTTTCTTTTTTTTAATGCTGTGTTCAACCCACAAGCGAATGTGTTGCATCTGTATGTTCCTGAAACTATATTACTAGAAACATCGATTCACCAGTGTTATTGAATCCATTGGCTAAGCAATTTACATTTCCGCGTCCATTTATGTGAGCTGTATTGTAAGAACACTGTGCAAATTTGCATGGAACTGAAGCCAGGTAATTAATTTTGCTAATGTCAGTTTGCAGAGATGATTTGAATATTGAAAAAAAAGGAAAATAAATTGAAAAACACATAATCATAGATACACCAAGAGAACAAATTTTAACCTGGCAATTGCATTCCACAAGTAATAAGGCAGTAAATTGGTAAAGCCTTCAGTTCCTTAAATTAATTAGTTTATTATCTCATGTACAAGGGTTACAGGGCAGGGCTGGTGCAGGAATTTCCCCAAACACATGGAAGACTTGAAGTCCTTCTATCTTTCGATCTGTTGAATTCTCATCATTTCCAACTTCAGGGACACACGATGCTCACTGGAGCTCCAGCAATTGGTATGAGGTTCAGGAAGCTGGAGGGCACTATTCCCTGATAAGAGCACCCCTTTTAATGTTCACCTCCATCTCATTGCCCACACCCCGTGAAAGGGTGACTTAGAGAATTTTTCTTCATTTGTTTGTTCTCTTAAGCTGATTGCATTCTTCCATTTAAATAAAATCAGGAAAGCGAGATAAGAGTGTATATTAGATTCACAAGTAGTAAACTCCATTAGATGATAAAGGGATTTAAAATGTTATTTAATCTACAAGATAGTCATTCTCCTCTGTTGTTGAACTATATGGAAATGAATACCAAGCATAATTGCTCTCTATAGATGGCAAGAGAGAATTAAAATTGCCGATGGAGTTCAAGTTGTTAGTCCACTGACCTTGAAATAAGGATATCCTGAATTATCTAGTGCCCCGTGCCAACACAAGGTGGAAGAAGAGTGGGCAGTGGGTGGAACATGGTAGAGGCTCTCTCTGGAGAGAGACAGTCTGTGGCTGGCATGGTGGGTCTAGTCCATGAAATCCATCACGCCTCTATTCCTTAAAACCTTAACATCTGAAGAGTCATCTGTACTTCACAATAGGCTGGAGAGATAATAAAGAACAGGCAATGGACGTGCAATGATGTGCCTCTTAGGAAAGTCCTTGAAAATAGCACGTGGTTTCAAAGTTTCCTCCGGTTTCCCAGAGTTCAGACAAGAGTCCATCTTTACCTACCAGAGGGCCTTGGAAATGTAGTTTTCCTTTGATGTTGTGCGTTGCTGAAAAAATTATCAGTGTGGGAAGAATGGAGAATGGTATTGGGGTCTGAAATCTCTATACCACTCAATAAAATTAAATATATATATGTAAAATGTCACAGAAATATTAAAATTGAGAAATACCGTCACTTATAAACAAGGTGTAAAAAAAAAACACCCATACTACACATTACTACAAGTCAATAAGTGCAAATTAGTAATAATGATGGAAAATTCCAATAACAAACACGAAAGGACAAAAATAACTCCAGTAATAAATACAAATCAGTACCAACATTACTTCCATCCTGTTGGAACCCAGGGCAGAAAACTCCTAGGAGAAAGGGAAACTGGGCCCCATAAACATTAGGAGCAAATGCTACTCTTTCCCAAGAATAGCGAAGTGCCCAGTGATAAGGTAATCGCTGGAGAATTGGAACTAGAATTCGAAGGTAACTGGTCCCATGAATGGTAGGGCTCTGCACTGGAACTCCTCCTATGGGATCAGAAGAAAGGGAAATAACACCCCCAGTCCCTCCCCCCACACAATCTGCATCTGTCTGTGATATCCTACTCACATAGTAAACAGCTTCAAAGTTTCTAGAAATGGCTACCATACATTATAGAAAAAAACCATTTTCCAGCAAAGCTGTCTCTCTCCGTGCAGGCAATTCGGGTCCCAGACTGTGTCATGGCAATGAGAAAATTAAGTAACCTCATCACTGTTTACCATCTGTAAGGGGAAGGAAGAAGAGTGGGGGAAACGCAGTTGATGTAGAAACGATGAATTATTCCTGGCAGCGGGTGGCAGACGGGCAGCATCGGAAACTCTCATCGTCACAGAGATGAAGGCAAAAAAGACCATTATAATAATAGCGATGTCTGGATTCCGAAAGCGAAACAAATGTCAGTAGTGAAACCCCATGGGAAACAATGGAGAGACACAGTTCCAAGCGCAACTCCCCATCCCAAGGGATCAGAGAGGTACACCCTAGGGGGAAGTGCAGTGATAAATACAGGAAATTCAACTTCCAACAAGTTAATATTTTTGACACACACAAAAATTATGAAGTTATTTTTCCCCAGATACTTCAAGTGTATTTCCTGTAATGTTCATGGTAGATGATGTGGTTTACTGGGTATTTTATAATTCACTGTCTAGCTAATCTCTCGATCTCCAGCACCCTTCACGTCAAACATCTTTCTTCAGCCACATTAAAGGTCTTCCCCAAGGACACCTGAGGTCTCGGCCTCTGGGCCCTGTGCATGCCATTTCTCCCTGCCTGCGTTGCTTTCAGTTCTCTTTTTACTAGTCACCACCATGGACAGAGTGGCACAATAGAGGGGAATTCTTTTTTTTTTTTAAATATATTTTATTGATTTTTTTTTTTTTACAAAGAGGAAGGGAGAGAGATAGAGAGCAAGAAACATTGACAAGAGAGAAACATCGATCAGCCACCTCCTGCACACCCCTGACTTGGGATGTGCCCCCAACCAAGGTACGTGCCCTTGACCAGAATCGAACCTGGGACCTTTCAGTCCGCAGGCCGACGCTCTATCCACTGAGCCAAACTGGTTTAGGCTAGAGGGAAATTCTTGGTTTCTCTAGTTCTCACGGCCTTCAGGCAGATAGCTTCTGCTTAGTCTTGATTTTTGGACAGGCTCATCATTAGCGGAATTGTGCTTATGGCTTGACTGTTACTAAAATGGTCCCTCTCTTTTCTCTTCCCCTTGACATAAAAGAAGCCTGAATTCTATACTCTCTTCCGATGGATTTAAGGATTAGGTCTCGCATCTTTTCCATTGGTACTTTCTTCGTCAATACATCTTTCCTCACTCCAAACTCTGACATTTTGAGTTTTGGCTTTTTGAAGTTTCAGGCACATGAGATTTGGATCCAGTAACACTAGGACATAGACTGCTGTTGGAGAATCAAAGAGACAAAGAACCCATGGTCTGTTTCAAGCTACTAACTCTATGTCACTGATGCCAGAGTTGAGAGACAGTGTGTACAATAGTTTGTCACAACTGGTACCAGAACCTCTTTGTCTATCCCATCTTAGCTTTTTCTTTTTTGTCCTTTAAAAAGTCATTATATCCCTCCCAAATTTTATTGGCCTGCCCATCTAATGCCATCCTACCAAGGAATGAGTCTATCTTCACACCATCAGCCTGTGTTGTTATTGCTTGTATGCATCACTAGATAGATCATAAGTGACCGAAGGGCAAAAACTTGTAGAAGTATGTACAGTACCTGACCCATACTAGATACTCAGTCGATATGTGTTCAATAAAGTAGCAAATACTTCAAGAATATGCTTATAAAATAATGTGACATAAGAAAAATATTTTTAATAAAGAATCTGGCTTATAAGCATGTAAATCAGTTCTAGGGTCATAATATATACAGGGCACATACATAAATCATACGTACATGGATGGTATGGATCAGGGAAGGAGTGCTTGTTAAATGGCAGAATCCATCCAGCTCTCACCAATGTTCCCGGAGCCCTGACTCTGGGCAAAGGCACTCTTCGGGGTGCTTCAGCATGTGACAAGGTCATGCTTCATGCTCCCTTCCATCCAAACCACATAGAATCTTTTACATAAATGTAGGATGTGACATACCCACTTTACATGTATCTTGGCTGTATTCATTTAATTTCCAGAGACATTGAAAGACTAGAGTTTACATTTAATATAAATTCAAGAAAGGTGCTATTTTAATACATAGTTGCTGTTGATTCATTGGTGAATTAATAGAGGCATTTCAGCCCTCTGTCTTGATAATAAAACCTAGAAATGACTCAGATGGACAAATAACTGAGAACTTTAACGCTGTTAAGAGGCTCTTAGAATCACCAGTCTGCCATTTGGCACAGCCCGTCAATGCCCAATGCCATACCATTACCGTGTTCAACGTAATATTATCTCCTTTGACAATCTGTGTTTGTAACTTCAATATTATAACTGGGCCAGGAGAGTTATTAAATATTGCTACCCATACTTTGGCCCAAATTGTGGCAGAATTATGATAATTGTTATGTCGTTGCCTTTGATCCAAAAAGGATAAATTACTGTTTTCTGAGTCTGAAAAAGTAGGAGAATGTACTTATAGAAATATGATGAAGATACATGCTATGACTATATATAATTGTAATTATATCCCTAAAGCATGCAGCCCTTGGAAGACGAGGGAGGTTGTTAACTCTATTGAGAAGAATCTTAAGAAGAAATTAGATAATTAGAGAGCCAAGAGCGACAGTGAGGAAACCCTCTGCTAGGAGTCTCCATAAAATTCACCGTGAAGTGTTTAAAAACAACGAGCAATAAAACATCTATGTGACCCTAGCCCGTGTTGCTCAGTAGTTGAGCATCGACCTAGGAACTGGGGTGTGGGCTGGATCCCCAGTAGGGGGCATGCAGGATGTGGCTGATGGAGGATTCTCTCTCATCATTGATGTTTCTCTCTCCCTCTCCCTTCCTCTCTTAAATCAATAAAAATATATTTTGAAATGTTTTTTAAAAAAACAAAACAAACAAAAATCTACTTGAGAAGATCTAATGATTAATTCCAAAGGCAGAACTCTGACAGAGCAGCTCCTTGGAAAGAAAAATTGCAGTGTTTCCAAGAAACCAAAGACTGAAGTTGGGACCTGCAGTTGGGGTTCTGTTTCTGATATGGAGAGCAGTAGTCTCAGAATCATGTGGTGGTGCTCAGAGGTGAAAATAAGATTTACCTCAAGGATAAGTAAAAATAACCTTCAAAGAAATAAAGCAGTCAAATTAATAGAAATCCAGTGTTCAGCTCATTTATATTTTTTACCAAATATATGATATGTCACTTAAATAAATAGTAATACACATGTTTATAAATAAATATATCTATTTTTTAGTTATAACACTGTCTATCTTTTTTGGATCATGTAATCTTTTTTTAAAAATATATTTTGTTGATTTTTTACAGAGAGGAAGGGAGAAGGATAGAGAGCCAGAAACATCGATGAGAGAGAAACATTGATCAGTTGCCTCCTACCCGCCTCCTACTGGGGATGTGCCCGCCACCAAGGTACATGCCCTTGACCATAATCAAACATGGGACCCTTGAGTCCACAGGCCCACGTTCTATCCACTAAGCCAAACCAGCCAGGGCTATAATCTTATTAATAAGACAGAATATGCATATCGAAGGTTAGATCATTCATTAGACATCCTATAATGAGGTAACAGGTTAAAATGTCGTGAAGATTGGGGCTATCTCTTAAGGAATCTCTAAATCCCTTGAGGCATTCATGGTACGGTGGTCATGGAGATCCACATCAGTGTTGTTCTTATCAATAAACACACTATTTAAGCACTTCACACGTATGTACTCATTTTATTTTCATGAAGATGCTATGAGATAGATTCTAGAATCATCCACATTTCACCAATTAGGAAACAGAGTAGTTGAGTAACCGACTAAGGTTACGTAGGCCATAAATTGTAAAATCCATGTTTAACACCAGGCATAACAACATGAAAAACTAAAGCCCTTGACCCCACAGGTCGGGAATCATCTATCCACAAATATCTTCCCTATATATATGCATGGAATAAATGAATACAAGTAGCGTAGCTGGCAATATATCTCTTTTTATAGGCCAACACTAGTTTTGTTTTGGGCAGTGGTTACACTAAAGGTTACCTTGGCAGACAATACTCTTCTGTTCTGTTAAATTCTTTAAACCAACCAGAAATATGTCAAGACAGTTGTGTATGTAAATGGAGGTTTGCAATCAGAAATCTAGCAGACCATGCCAAGCAAGTTCCCAAACCGCAATGTCTTCTATTTTGACATTTGGGAGGAGCCACTTGTGCTGCATTAGAGCGGAAGACTGCAGCAAGTTTTGGTGCTCAGTAGATTTCAGAGGCATTCGTGCGCTCACTCATCCACTCGCACACCCATTGATCCATCTGGTCAGCGGCGCTTGCACACACTCTAGGAGTCAGGTGCACTGCCAGGCATTGAGGAGATCAAAAATGGAAGCACGCTTGCTTGCCGATCAGTCTGGGCGCTGCATCAGTGTCTGATGGATGCTGAGTGAATGTTTAAGTGGATGGGAAAATCCCTTACTCGGAACTTTTTTCCTTCATGTGCAAAACGAGAGGACAGGATGAAGCATGTTCATATACCCCTTTTATGATTTCATGGTGTTTGTTTGTTTGTTTTTTGAGGGGAGGGGTTGTTTGTTCATTTAAATATATTTTGTATTGATTTCAGAGAAGAAGGGAGAAGGAAAGACAAATGGAAACATCAATGATGAGAGAGAATCATGGATCAGCTGCCTCCTGCTGGGGATCCAGCCCCCCATGCAGGCATGTGCCCTGACCAGGAATTGAACCGTGACCTCCTGGTTCAGTGGTAAACACTCCACCACAGAGCCACCCAGGCCTCTGACTTCATGCTTTGATTCCATAGTGAATAACAAAACTACTAAAAACGTTCAGCCTGGAGGTGTGAGGCAGAGAGTGGTATTGGAGCGCAATTATTAATCAAGATTCTTTTTGACAAGGTGGAAATGATGGGGGTCGTCTCATACGCCCAGTCATCTTATACGCCGGAGAATACAGTACTTGTACACAAAACCGTGAGGGAAAGCAGTCTTCGGGCAAACAGAGAAGATGAAGAGATTTAAGGAGCCGAGTCAGAAAGAGAGCTGGGGTCAGGGACAAGCAGAGAAAACCAGCTCCCTGCATGTGTACAAAACCGGAAGCTGTGCAGAGAGCTGGCTAAGGGGTCACTGAGGCCCAGCCTGGAGAGGAAATACCCGTTTCACAGAGTTAAGGACGCCTGAGGGTTGGTGCGTAGGGTTGCAAGCTGGAGCTGCAAACATCTTTATGACTGCAGCTCTGCTAGGGAGCCACGTTTAAAGGATTTTTATTTGACTATTTATGGCTGCCTTTCCTTGTCCCGACTGCGGTATTAGAGCAGCAGATTTTTAAGTTCAGGAACACCATCTCAAAACAGAAATGAGGACAGAGAGGTCCAGAGGAAGCAGGTGGCGCCAAGTGCAGCGGAGGCAGCCTGTTCTAATTTTTCCACCGAGTTTTACATTTTCCGTGAAAGCGCCCTTGCATCCTGACCTCGCCACTACACCCCGGGCTTGGGGGAGGGCGGACCGTTAGATCCATGTGCGTCTGAAAGCGCCATGACTTATTAGTGAAATGAAGGCGGGCTCTCTGCGTTTGTCCTGGATTGCTCTCTCGTTGTTTGCCTTGGATGGAGAGAGAGAGAGAGAGAGAGAGAGAAGGGAAAGAAAGATGGGGAATGATCAAGAGGAAAGGGCTTTGATAGATGAAAATGTTTCCGAGGCAGAAATGGTGACGCCAATAGAAATTTTATGAACCAAGGGAAATGGATAGAAGATCCTTTGAAATGCGGCCATTATGTAACCTGGGAAAAAATTCAAGAAACTTGCAGATTTTGGTGAGAAAAACAACCCCGTGTTGTGACTGCTAATGCCTGGCCCCCACATGGAAGGCAGTTTCTAACCCCTCTGACTTAGAAACTGAGGAACACCCCAGGAATCCATCGCAAGCAGGCTGCTGTCCACACAGCCTATATGTTCAGCCTTAAAATCCCAGCCAGCGGTTCTCAACCTGTGGGTCTCGACCCTTTTGGGGGTCGAACGACCCTTTCACAGGGGTCGCCTAAGACCATCGGAAAATGCAGATATTTACATCACGATGCCTAACAGTAGCAACATTTCATGGTTAGGGGTCACCACCACATGAAGAACTGTATGCAAGGGTCACGGCCTTAGGAAGGTTGAGAGCCACTGATCCCAGCTCAACCAGGCTGGTGTTGCTCAGTGATTGAGCCTTGACCTATGAACCAAGAGGTCATGGTTTAATTTCTGGTCAGGGCACTTGCCCAGTTATGGACTCGATCCCCAGTGGGGGGCATGCAGGAGGCAGCCGATCCACAATGATTCTCTCTCATCATTGATGTTTCTATTTCTCTCCCCCTCTCCGTTCCTCTCTGAAACCAATAATAAAAATAGATTTTTAAAAAAATCCCAGCTCAAGTGCTTGTTCCGGCAGCACAGACGTAAACATTGGACGGACACCGAGAAGATTGGCGTGGCCCTTGTGCTGGCGTGGCATGCTGATCTGTGAAGAGCCCCATAGTTTTCGTGTCAGGTCATGAGATGGAACATGCGAGGGCAATGAAGCAAATCCTCGCAATGCAGGAGGCCCCGAGCCAGCTCCTGAAGGTTCTTCATCTTCTCTGTTTGCCCGAAGACTGCTTTCCCTCGTGGTTTTGTGTACAAGTACTGTATTCTCTGGCGTAGAAGACAACCCCCAACTTTTCCAGTTAAAATAGAGAGTTTGGGATATACCCGCCCTATAAGATGACACCTCGGCATATAAGACAACCCCCGACTTTTGAGAAGATTTTCTTGGGTTAAAAAGTCATCGTATAGCCTAGACCCGTTTGGCTCAGTGGATAGAGCGTTGGCCTGCGGACTGAAGGGTCCTAGGTTCGATTCTGGTCAAGGGCATGTACCTTGCTTTCGGGCACATCTCCAGTGTGGGGCGTGCAGGAGGCAGCTGATCGATGTCTCTCTCTCATCAATGTTTCTGACTTTCTATCCCTCTCCCTTACTCTCTGTAAAAAATCAATAAAATATATTTTTTTTAAAAAGTCGTCTTATACCCCAGAAAAATACGGTAAATCTGATTTTGCGTTATTTGGAAACCATTTCAGCTAAAACAGTTGACTTCACACAGTCAAGGGGAAAGAGTTAAGATAGTCTGCCAGGAATGCACACATAGAAGAGAGAGCGACAGAGGAGGAGTGTGCAGGGCCCATTTGGATTGGACATAATCCCTCTTGATGGGCCCTCCTATACATCAGAGCTTGTCAGCCGCGTCTCTCAGACGCCCTGTCAGTTGTATTCTAAATGGAAATTAGGTTCCTCCGGGCCGGTGTGCGCTCCTGAGACTGGGAAGCAGCAATGGAGCATCAGGCTTGGGCATCGGAAGCCGATGTCCACAAACACTGACATATTAGCTTTCCTCCCGCCCTGACCCGTCCCCCGCTTTGTGAAAGATGGGGGACAACATGGCAGGGGGGGTGTGGGAGACAGCTGCTCCCTTAGGGACTGGAGGCGGGTCTCTAACTCCGTTTCCAGCGGAGGCTGCCCGCAGCCCCCGTCTGAGGTCCAAGCGCTGCTCCCTCTCCAGCTGGGCCTTGGGAACGCAGCCCAGAGTGAGTTCTGGAAAGTCGGCCTCTTGCTGTCCGCTGGCTGATTTTTTTTAAGAAACGAATTTCCTGGGTTTAACCATTCTTCATTAAGATGGATAGAATGGCTTCAGTCTCCTGCAGCTGAATTTCAGCAGATCTATCAATGACGGGGAGTCTGCTGTGGCCCAGCGTCGGCCGCATGTGTTGATTGTTAGTTGGTTGGAGCTGCCTTTTTTCTGCTCTTTCAATAGGTTTCTGGTTTTGGGGTTTGTTTTTTTTTAGGCTAGAATAGAGAAAAGAGGAGCTGGAATATCGATGTCTAGTCAAGAACCAGCCTCCTAGTAATACCTTTGCATTACACTGTGCTTACACCAGATTTCATGTATATAGAGGGTCTCCCTGAAATGTATACACCACTCCAAGCTGACAGCTCGACTGATGTTTCTCTCTTTTCACTTTTCCCCCATTGGAACTGACAATTGTTCAAAGCGTGTATGCGTTTTTGGGGACACCCCATATATATTTGCAGAAATAGGTGGGTAATATTTAAGCATGTGAGTCATCCTCTCATTTAGACACCAGCCCAAGGAGTTATGAGTTCAGTGACTGGGTGAAGTCCTCTATTTGAAATCAGGACAAACAAAATGTATTTTACCATCTACCAGTCACTGTGCTGATAGATTTAGGGACTTGTTCAAAGGGGAAAGAAGAGGCACATTGTCTAGAACAGCGGTTCTCAACCTGTGGGTCGCGACCCTTTTGGGGGTCAAATGACCTTTTCACAGGGGTCACCTAAGACCACCAGAAAATGCAGATATTTACATCACGGCGCATAACAGTAGCAAAATTTCATGGTTGGGGGTCACCACCACATGGGGAACTGTATGCAAGGGTCGCGACCTTAGGAAGGTTGAGAACCACTGGTCTAGAGGATTTCCCGTGTGAAAAATTAATAGCTAAACAGGCAGCGCCGGGCTGGAAAACAGGAGCTTTCAAAGAGCAGACCCACTGAAATCAGAGGCACCCCGTGGTCAGGAGGAGCCACACTGCCTGCCACCGTTCAGTCTCCAGTGAAGTACGTCACCGTGTGACAGGGACTGGGAACGTTACACAGTGGAGAACTACAAATACAGACTTATATCCAGAACCTTAAGAAGGTTCTGAAAAACTGGCCTTTTTAATAAAGATCATTCCATCTGAAACACAAAGACGGGCGATGGCCTTTTTGAGGTCACGTGCTCAGGAAGGGCAGCCCTGGAAAACCACCGAGCTGTGGCCCCTGCCCCTGCCCAGCTGGGCTTGCTGGTCCAAGGTCACATGAGCTGCTCTGATGAATGAAACTCCATCTCATCCTAGACTCCTCCTCCCAACCTTTTATGAAACCCACTACTCACTTGACCCGTTTACTTGATGCTGTTCTCTCTGCATCTTTCTGAACCAGCAGTTCTCAACCTGTGGTCGAGACCCCTTTGGGGGTCAAACGCCACTTTCAAAGGGGTCGCCTAAGACCATTGGAAAACACAGATATGATTCATAACAGTTGCAAAATTATAGTTATGAAGTAGCAACAAAAATAATTTTGTGGTTAGGGTCACCACCACATGAGGAACTGTATTAAAGGGTTGCGGCCTTAGGAAGGTTGAGAACCACTGTTCTGAACTAAGGGACAAAAGACTCCAGGTGGATTAGGTCCAGTCAGAATCTTAACAATAAAGAACAGAGATGATGTCATCGCCTTGGTCAACACTGAGAAAAACAAAACAAAACAACACACGGTCAGTTAGAGTCTTGAAAATCCTTCCATGGAAAATGCCAGAGGAAATAGGAGGAAGAGGATGGATAGCCGTTCTCTAAGGAGAGTCCATCCCGATTTGGCAAAGTTCAAAACTGAGGAAGGGTGTCAGTCCTGAGCTCCAACATGTCCATAGCCAGGGCCAGTCTGCGCGGGGTTTTAACGAAATGCAATGAAGTGTCCCCGAGAAGAAGCCAACCTGCACCCCTGGGGAAGTGGACGTGGGGGAGCTGGCTTTGGGGGGTGGGGGGCTGGGAGAGGTGTGGCCAGCTCACACACCCACCAGGAGGCAGCTGTCCATCGTCGGTGAGAAGCTGAGCAACTATCTGGGCCCAGCAGGCTGCTATAAAATTCGGTGAAGCATCCTCCGGATTTCTTTCTTTCTTTCTAAATGTTGAAACAATACTGTGCACGGAGCATTTTCATGGCTCCTGTGTGGTTTCATTTTTGTCTCTGGAATATTCCAGTTTTCATTTCACGGCGGTGTAGTCAGTTTTTGTAAGAGGAGGAGGGAACCGTACACTGGTGGGGAGAGGATGTATTTTCTCGCGGGATTTACGGATCCTTTTGCGTGCATTCCCCAGTGTGTCTGGGAACACGGACACACATCCGTGTCTATGCGTTTTAGCACCTCCAGCACATGGCAGACTCCTTGACTCAGAGACCAAGTCTTATTCACCTTCAGCATCTCCCCTGGTATTGAGCTCAGAGCTGCATCCACTAACAAATTATTGATTACCTGGTTAAAAATAACTCGTGCAGGGCGTATGAAAGAAACACAGTGTTCAGCAAGTTTAATCGAGACTTTTGTCTCATTCTCAAGTGGTTACTAAGATAATAAAAGCAACTATCCCTTTTGATCTCCCTTTAAATATCCTTCTTCGGAGGGAAAAAAAAAATCACTGACATTCATCCTCTGCCCGTACCTCTCCCCAGGACTCCCCACCCCCAGGCCCAGCATGTCTGGCTGCCCTGTCTTCACTGATGAGCTGCACCCCAGCTTGCCAGTTCCATTTAATGCTGTGGTTATTTCATTTATGTCTCCTTTACCGCATTTTACGACAATAGAGTTTGGGAACTAGTATCATTTTTATAGGTATTCTAGACATACGGGGCCTGAGTCAGGAGAGAAAGGGGGGGAGAGGCCTTCCAAGGTTATTATTTATTTATAACAACAACTTTATATAAGCTTATTTTAATATATTCTATTGATTTTTACAGAGAGGAAGGGAGAGGGGTAGAGAATCAGAAACATCGATGAGAGAGTAACATCCATCAGCTGCCTCTTGCACACCTCCTACTGGGGATGTGCCCGCCACCAAGGTACATGCCCTTGACCTGAATTGAACCTGGGACCTTCCAGTCCGCAGACAGATGCGCCAAACTGGTTTTGGCATGTAAGCTTATTTTAAATTATAGTTGACGCATAATAATATATTAATTTCCGGTGTGCAACTTAGTGATTCAACATTTATATCGCTTACAAAGTAATCACCACTGTAGTCTATACCCACCAGCCACCATACACGGTTATTCAGACATCAGTGACTCTCTCCCTAGGAGGTGCCAAACATTACATCCTACTGTCTTACTGTAGTAACAACAAGGAGCTTTTCCGGATTGAATCTGTCACCTGGAGCCCAGTCCTCCTCTGCCCACCTCCCCCTCCCACTGGGACCAAAGAATGTGTTTATAAGACAGTCAGGGGGCCAAGTTTAGAGGCGCGATGTTTGGAGAGGTCTCACTGCGTGTCCGTGCATGACAAGATCAGGTCCATAGCGTAAAGTCAGTGATGCCGAAGGCTTGCTCATGCTCGAAGGCTTGCTCATGCTCGAAGGCTTGCTCATGCTCCAGAGCAGCGATTCTCAACCTGTGGGTCGCGACCCCTTTGGGGGTCGACCTACCTTTCACAGGGGTCGCCTAAGACCCTCGGAAAATACAGATATTTACATCACGATGCACAACAGTAGCAAAATTTCATGGTTGGGGGTCACCACCGCATGAGGAACTGTATGCAAGGGTCGCGGCCTTAGGAAGGTTGAGAACCACTGCTCCAGAGGATGGGTCATACGGGTCCTGCCCCAGGTCCGTGGAGCACTGACTCCGTGCCTGGTTGGCATTGCTCTGCAGGAGGATTGCCCGAGTGGAGCGTAGAGAAGAGCAGCTTGAAGCCCGCACACCGTGCACAAGGTGGCCGTGGTTCAGCTCATGTGGGAGACCCTCATGTTTCTCTGCATGCAGACATCTCCGAGGCGTTAAAATACGAATGCCATTGCCATTTAGCCAAGAAGGGCAGTCAGTGCACAGCCTTTGCCAACCCTAGTTGAACATTGAGGATGTGTTATCTTGGAAACAGGATCATGTCCCTCGGAACTAGCACTTCACTGGGCATTCCTGTTCACTCTGATGTCAGGTTCACGTTCACTCAGCCACACACCAGAGGCGTTGAACTTAGGGTGATGTCATTATTTTTTCATGACTGCTATATTTTGTTATTTTTTTCACGGTTATTTGGAGAAACCCCTCAGAGGTGTGAGTCTTCGGAATAGAGTCTCACATGAGTTACGTTTCTCACACAATGAGGGCAACTCCATAACTCCTCAAACTTGGTTTTTGTTTCGTTTTCTTCCATCCCCATGAAAAATTGGATTTTGCCTTTATTTGAAAAGAAAACTCTATGGATATTTTTAGAAGGTGAAAACAAGTTTTTTGTTTGTTTGTTTTTTATCTTGTAGAATACATGTCCACTCACCAGCCTTGACACATTCACTAAAAATATGGTTATGATGTTAAGATACCACCGTGGTTGTTGTACCTTGAACTTAAATCTGTCTCCTCCTAGGGCTGAAGCGACAATGTCCATTCCTTTCAGTCTTCACCTCAGTTACCCTCTTCCAATATATCTATATTTTTTCTCCTACTATGATTGCATCGCTGTCAATCTCTCCCCTCTTCCAGTATTTTTTTAAAATATATATTTTATTGATTTTTTACAGAGAGGGAGTGAGAGGAATAGAGAATTAGGAACATTGATTAGCTGCCTCCTGCACACTCCCCACTGGGGATGTGCCCACAACCAAGGTACATGCTCTTGACTGGAATCGAACCTGGGACCCTTGAGTCCTTAGGCTGACGCTCTATCCACTGAGCCAAACCGGTTAGGGCTTCCAGTATTTTTTTTTAAACTGAAAAGGTTTGAGGTCATCCTTTTCAAGGATCATCGGAAATATGAATACTTCACTTTTCCTATAACACTTGGTCCATGGTTTCAAGAAGTACATCATCTTCATTTCACTTGCCTTATAACCGAGAAGGGAAGTCAGACATGGTCTCCTGCAGTTGACATTTAGTTCTTAGTTATGGATGATCTCCCCAAAGAATCAAACCCATCAATTTTTTTTTCTTAATTCTCCTTTTGGCCCCTCTTCTGCCAGTGAATGAGGGAGAAAAATGGAGGTTACGTTCCCCACTTTGTAATGAGAATAATCACAGCATGATCTTTCACGAAAGGAAAGGATACTGTGACAAGAATCGGACAGAAAAGGCAGGCACCAGTAGGTAAACGCAGGTAAGATTTCACAACTAAATGAGCAAAGGGTCTTCTGCAGCTGCCTTTCGCCCTGGAAGAAGTTTGAATTCAGCAAAAGCAAAAAAAAAAAAAAAACATACAAACAAACAAAAATAGCTACCGGAAGTTCTAGAAGGATCTATTTATAAGAATTCCCTGGCATAAACCCTGAAAAAAAAAAAACTGCCTCTCTAATACAATCCCATTGTTCAACATCCAAGTTGATCAGATTGTAAGCCTCGCTACTAAGAATATGCTATATTCGCAAAGTACAAACTTGGAGAAAAAGAGCTAAGGATTTCAGAAAAGAGGCTCCTTGGAGACGCATCTGTCTATAAACGAAGCTGACTGCTCTTGTGAGGTTATCCGCAAACAGACATCGACACAAAGGCTAACCGATTTCCAGTCCCAGCGTCACTAGCCCACAGCCAGCGGTTCTCAACCTGTGGGTCAACGACCCTTTCACAGGGGTCGCCTAAGACCATGGGAAAATGCAGATATTTACATCACGATGCATCACAGTAGCAACATTTCATGGTTGGGGGTCACCACCCCATGAGGAACCGTATGCAAGGGTCGCGGCCTTAGGAAGGTTGAGAGCCAACCTTCCTAACAGCTAACCTCTATCCCAGATGTTTAAAAAGTCACGTTAATATTAAAAAGAGATCTTTCCCGCCAGCTTGTAAATACGTAAGAGCTGTGATGTAAATCTCGATCCAAACCCGTAGAGAAGAGGCAAACTGTGCAAGCCGTTCCGTTGATGCAACTGTCCACATTCAGTGTCTCAGGCTCTGTTTTCCTGCACGCAGGCCAAAACATATATTTCTTCAATTATTAAAAGCCACAGCCAGGTTTAGATAGCCTCGGAGTCCTTTTAACGCGGGTATTTAAAGAGGAAGACTGGCAAAGCCTTAAATAGCAGGGGAACAGACCAATTAACTAGTCAGCACTGCCTTCCTTTGGAACTCTAAATAGGTTTAATTATTCAATAATTTAAATTCATAGAGCCGCTTTAACTTTTAAGCAATTAGATAGAGAAACAAAAGGGGGAGGAGGAGGATTGTCTTGCAGGCTGCCTGGATCTCAATGAAAAGGACCTAGAAAACAAACATACCTTTATTTTCTTAGGGATCATCAACCAACACGCCAAAATAATACTTTTTTTTTTT
Source organism: Lasiurus cinereus (assembly GCA_011751065.1). NCBI lineage: Eukaryota > Metazoa > Chordata > Mammalia > Chiroptera > Vespertilionidae > Lasiurus > Lasiurus cinereus. The sequence goes on along the minus strand of JAAGEH010000188.1, from coordinate 597,707 downwards.
TTTCCCTCCAAGAAAGTCCTTTGGAAACATGTCTTTTTGCTGGAGATTTTTTGAGTCATGCGTGACTCTGATTTCTTTAGTGACATAGGTCCTTTTCCGTCCTTTCCGACAGTTGCACTTTGTAGCATGTGGACAAGCAAACCACGCCGTTTGTCTCAGGTCCTCAAGAAATAGAAGCCTGCTGAAACCGGTGTGGCTCAGCGGATAGAGCGCCGTCGGCCTGCAGACTGAAGGGTCCTGGGTTTGATTCCGGTCAAGGGCATGTACCTTGGTTGCAGGCACATCCCCAGTGGGGGGTGTGCAGGAGGCAGCGGAGAGATGTTTCTCTCTCATCGATGTTTCTAACTCTCTATCTATATATTAAAGAAAAGAAAAGAAATAGAAGCTCGCTCTCATTTCTGATAAAACGGGTGCCGGTCGAGCTGGTGAGATTTGAGGAGTTGGTGGGTTTTTGTGTGTTTTTTTTTTGTAACTTCCACAATATTCAGCACATTAGCAGGGACGTGCCAGGGAGGCGGTGTGTGTGGCCCAGGTTCCTGGCTCTTGCTTGGCCTGAGGGCTCCCTGGAGAGAGAGGCCAGAGAGCTTCCTGGCAGAGAGAAAGGGCATCGGCGGGCCTGCAGCAGCTGCGGCAGCTGGGGCGCAGAAGGGGCACTGGTCTCTGCCACTCACACTTCCCTCGCCGAGTCAGGGCCCGCAGAGCTGGGGACACGCGCCCGAGAAAGACCAGCCATGAATCAGGGCTTGGCGCGTGGCTGGCGCCACCAGAAGCTCTTGGGAACAAGTAATTCACCCTGTTGGTCGCAAGTAGATGCTTTTTCCTCCCTCCTTCCCTCCACTAAAAACCTCCCCTCCTCCCCCCACCCAATTGAGATCAAAGTGGGTACCCCGGGATCTCACAGTCATACACCCTCTGAGCCAGCGGTTCTCAACCTGTGGGTCGCGACCCCTTTGGGGGTCAAACGACCCTTTCACAGGGGTCGCCTAAGACCATCGGAAAATGCAGATATTTACATCACGATGCATCACAGTAGCAACATTTCATGGTTGGGGGTCACCACCCCATGAGGAACTGTATTCAAGGGTCGCGGCCTTAGGAAGGTTGAGAACCACTGCTCTGAGCCCTAGTAGAACCTGCTTGGGCAAATGTGGCAGGGGCCATGCTGTGGGAAATGCCCCTTGATGAGTATTAAGAAATTCTTTCTTGGGCCAAAACCGTTGGGGCTCAGTGGACAGAGCGTCGGCCTGCGGACTGAAAGGTCCCAGGTTCCATTCCGGTCAAGGGTACGTACCTTTGTGGCGGGCACATCCCTAGTAGGGAGTGTGCAGGAGGTGGCTGATCCAAGTTTCTCCCTCATGGATGTTTCTAACTCTCTATCTCTTTCCCTTCCTCTCTGTAAAAATCAATAAAAATATATTATAAAAAAAAAAAGAAATTCTTTCTCGGGTTAGCGGACCTGTTCCTGGGGCCCCTTCCTCCGTCCATTGCTCTGCATGGCTCTGTCCGTCCTTGGAGTCGCCTTACCTGTCCATCATCACTCTGGGCTGCGGGTAAGGAGAGTATTGGAGGCCGGGCCCCCACTTTGGTGCTGGGCATCTCCCCTCCCCCACCCCCATCCCCCCGCTTCCTGCCCAGAGAAGGCTGGGGCCCAGGACCTGTGCCGGGTCCCAGGAGTCGCACTCCGGTCACCAGGTGGCCGCTGTTCTGGAAACGGGACTCTCCAAAGTCCGGCTCCCTCTCGTTGCTTCCCGTCGGCAGCAGGTGCACAGCCACACGCAGGACTGTCTTCCAGAAGCTTCTGGCTCTGGACCCCTCACCTGTGCCTTGAGCTGATGGGCACCCGTAGGAGAGACACACTTCTGCTGCTGGTCTCCCCTTCGGTCCGTTTGGTCAACCGTTAGTGCTTTCCTAGATGGGCCCTTAAAACTTTCAGAGGTGGGCCCTCACCAGTGTGGCTCAGTTAATAGAGCGTTGGCCTGCGGACTGAAAGGTCCCAGGTTCGATTCCAGTCAAGGGCATGTACCTTGGTTGTAGACACATCCCCAGTAGGGGGCGTGCAGGAGGCAGCTGATCAATGTTTCTCTCTCATCGATGTTTCTAGCTCTCTCTCCCTCACCCTTCCTCTCTGTGAAACAGCAATAAAATATATTTTAAAAAAAGAATACTGATAATCATGAGAGAGGATAAAAACGAGGGCGAGCGGGACGTTTGATTTTGAGCCTCATCACCTAACCACCTTGCACAGGAGACCACCCCTTCCCTGGGCTACAGCCCTATACATCCAGCAAGCATTTCACTGAGCGCTCCTGTGGGCCAGACCTCGCACGGTGAACGAGGCGGCCTCAGAGACTTTAAAACGTTTAGAGAAACCGTGCTCATCTCTTTCCTTTAACTTTTTATTACAGAAGTCACAAGGCAAGGACACCTTTTTTTCTTAAAGGCACAGGCAGGGATCTTGGAAGGTTGGACCGGCGGCAGCACCATCTCTGTGTACCTAGGGGTCTGCGCCACTATTATTTATAGAGTGACCTCAGAGGAGGGGAGCCCAGCAAGGCAGCCGGGGTGATACAGATCTAAATATACAGCACTTCTATTCTGAACGTGTTCCTGCGAGAGGTGCTAAAGAGGATCACGTGGGTGCTTACACGCAGGGCTCTGGTTATGTAACCGGCAGTCCTGCCCTTAATTTTTCTTCCCGGTCTCTCCTAAAATCCACTCCAGTCAGCCATCCGGAGGGGCCTGGACTTTGGGGCTCAAGGAAGCTGTGATTTGGAAGATGGTCCCCAACCAGGGGTCCTCATGGCTGTCTTGAAGTCGGATGAGGAGGGAGATGGATAAGGACAAGCTGGCTCTTCCAGGGAGAAGGAAGAGGCTGAGCAGAAACGGACGAAATCAAAGCTGCTTTTGAAGGAACTTTGTTTCCTATTCAAAGGGAAAAAAAAAAAACAGCTTTCTAAATGTTATTTCCAAGATGGAAAAAGTGGTTTATACTTTAAAGATGATATTTCTGGCTTGCATGGCATTAATTTCCAGAGAGGGGCATTTACATCACTTACCTTTCTCTTCTGTCTCTTAGGGGAAATTATTTAAGGTGCTTCTAAACATCCCTCAGACTACTAGGTGGGCACAAGGAAATATGTGAATAAGCGTCTGTATTTTCATTAACAAAATCTTGGGGAAACTGCTTTCTCTATAAAGACAGAGGTGGGCAAAAGTATTTATAATTGTGAGTACGTGAAACACAGAGTTTATTCTTGTGCTATTATTTATGAATTCGTACATGGTTTTCCATACAAACAACCTATACCTACTTTTGCCCAACCAACATAATGATGATTAGTTTCTACTAGGGGCCCGGTGCATGAAATTCATGCACAGGTAGGGTCCCTAGGCCTGGCTAGCGATTAGGGCTGATCAGGGCCTTCCAGCTGCCTGCGGGGGCCTCCCTTCCCCTGCTGCTGGCTAGGGCCTCCCTTCATTCTGTGCCACCCCCTGGTGGTCAGTGCACGTCATAGTGAGCAATGGAATGCCCAGTCTCCTGGTGGAACTGTCGATGGGACGATTTGTGTATTAGGCTTTTATATATACAGAGTGTTATTACCTTTTTTAAAAAATATTATGTGTGTGTGTGTGTGTGTGTGTGTGTGTGTGTGTGTGTATCTTATTGGTTTCAAGAGGAAGGGAGGGGGAGCAATATCAATGATGAGAGAGAATCATTGATTGGCTACCTTCTGCACGCCTTCTTCTTGGGATGGAGCCTTCAACCCATACATGAGCCCTGACCAGGAATCAAACCGTTACCTCCTGGTTGGTAGGTCAATCAACCCCTGAGCCCCTCTGGCCGGGATCTCCTTTTTCACTGCTGGCACTAAGGAGTTAAGCTGTAAGAACAATAAACAGTTCAGGCAGAAGGTGCTAGAACATGAAGGTGGGAAACTGTGAACTAGGCTGAGGTTTTTCTCTCTCTCGCTCGCTTCCTTTCGCCACCTCTAGCTTTGCACTTTCGGGAAAGTGGAAAGACACAGGAGGACATTTTAAACAGACATTTACAAAGCCTTGTAGGTCATCCAAATAGTTACAAACACCATGTCTGTCTGTGTTCCCCAACAGTAGGGCATGTGAGGAAGAGCAGGATGTGAGTAGGAAAGGAGGTTTGGCTCAGATTTCTTGTGAAGTGTGAAAGAGATCCTTACAAAGCAGTTTATTAGTCATATTGTTTCAGGAACTATTGTCATGTATATACGCAGGCATGAATACAGAATTTCTGGTAAGAAAAACTTGGATAAAAAAAAGGCATCGATCAATTAAATCTAGGGGTTAGGCCTGCCATACGAGATGCTCCAATCATGTGCTTAAACATCTATAAGTCAAAGTTATCTTACTCGAGATTTTTAAATAATTTAAAATCATTTTACCTTGGATTTTCTTCCCATAAGTGGGAGGAACTTTGGGTCTCTGCCTCAGGGATTGCAGCATAGTTTCTCAACTATGGGAGCCAGTTTTTTGTTTTTTGGTGTGTGTTTTTTTTTTAATATATTTTATTGATTTTTTACAGAGAGGAAGGGAGAGAGATAGAGTTAGAAACATCAATGAGAGAAAAACATCAATCAGCTGCCTCATGCATAACCCCCTACTGGGGATATGCCCACAACCAAGGTATGTGCCCTTGACCGGAATTGAACCTGAGACCCTTCAGTCCGCAGGCTGACGCTCTATCCACTGAGCCACACCGGTTTCAGCGGGAGCCAGTTTTAATCTGATCTTTCCTGCTGGGCTGGGCAAGGGGCTACGTGCTTATCACCAACACCAGGAGCCTAGAAGCCTCCCCTGAAAGAGGAAGAGGAGGCAGAGGGCGATGTTAAAAGACTGGACTGGCGGGACCGACTGCAAAACACCTCAAGGTTGCCCCAATGCCCATGTGAAGGGGGAGGACGCTGGGGCATCTTAGCTCCAACTTCCATTTATCCCTGGCCTCAGCCTGTCCAGGCTAGCTTGTGTGTAAACTGAGAAAGTTTCTTCAATCTGGAGGCCCCGGACCCCCAGGAGACACCAGGAGCCCGTGCTGGGGGAACCACTAGGAGGGTCTGGCTGGGGTACAATACAGCATCTTCCTCTAAACTCATCGGTTTCCATGGCGTTGCCTCTGAGGAGGATGCAGGACCAGACCACCAGAATGAGGAGCACCCTACCTGGGTTCTTATTTCCCATGTTTATCTAATTCTTTTTACAATAATTGATTTCAGAGAGGAAGGGGGAGGGAGAGAGAGAGAGAAATATCAACAATGAGAGAGAATCATGGTTCCAGCTGCCTCCTGCATGCTTCCTACTGGGGATCAGGCCTGCAGCCCAGGCATGTGCCCTGACCAGGAATCGTGCTGTGACCTCCTGGTTCATAGGTCAACGCTCAACCCCTGAGCCACGCCAGCTGGGCTTCCCAGGTTTTTGTAGACGTGGAACTAATATAACCAACCCCAGAGGCCGCAAGACTGTACTTGCCGTGTAAAGTACTAAGAATCCACCAAAGCACAGACATGTGCCACGCGTTCTATAGAAAGTGCCCGATTTCTTAATGTCCTCATGGACTTCCCTGTGTGAACAGCAGCCTCTCGCAGCTCAGGATATTCTAAATACAATTCGCTCACTGCAGTCAGCCGAGTGCCCCAGTTTGGCGCAAAGCAAAGCTGTGATTGCTAGTTCCATCCGAACCCAGATGCCTGTGGACATCAAGGACAGTGTCTGATTCTTCAGCCGTATATTCAATTCTAGTAATAATTCCTAATATGTGAAAAACGTAATGGCATCATCTCTGTTGTTTATGGCATATTTAGAAGGTAGACATTGGGAAGTGCTAAGCTAGGGGACTCCCACCCTTGGAAAACAGGGGTGGGGGGAGGAGGCCCCCCAAAACTGGGTCCAGGATATGCAATGCCTGGGCTTAGCGCCTGTCTGGCCATGTGACCTTGGCCACGTGACCTTAGGGAATTACTTCAGCTCTCTGTGCCCCATCTCTTTATCCTCATAAGCCCTTTACAGATCAGAATGAAATAATGCTTGTGAAGTACTTAACATACACCTGGTGCATGGAATAACCAAACCCATTCTGGGGGTCAGCACTCAGAGATGGTCCAGGTTTTGACCAGTTCCGGGAACCGCAGGCAGAAATGAACTCCAGAGCAACCAGAAGAGGCCAGAAATTTGTAAAATCTCCCCATGGAGATGGCAGAGGGTTCCCAGGTGAACCACATGGCACTCGCTCCCGCCTGCTGGTATCATGGCGAGCAGGTCGCCCGGGTTAGAAGATGGATGCTGTTGAGCTTCTGCATTGAGGCCATTTACATTGATTTCTTTTACATGAATAAAGTATATGTCAGTCCTTATCTGTATGAGAGGCAGAATACCGGGAATGTGAATGAAACATACAGTCTGTGTCTCAGGCACACTCATTCAGAGAATAAAATCCTCCAATGACTATGTGGATCGCAAAACTCTGATACCACAGCTAGGCACAGACCCAAGAAGTGAAAACAATAGTGTTTTAAACAGCACTCACAGAGGTACAAAAAGGATGAGCAAGACAGTAAAAAACCAAACACATCAATGTGTGTACAGACACATATATAGGCATGTATCTGTATGTAAATGAGAGACATGCACATGTATGCATGTTTATAATTTTAAGCCAGCTACAGCACACATTGACTAACTTAAAAAAAAATACATGATCATTCTGGTAAAAAGACATCAACAACAACAGAATTTTTAAAAATCTGCTTAGAAAACTAGTAACCCTTACCTGGGTAAAATATATCTATTATATCTAAGCGAATGCATTTTCAAAGAAGTATGAGAAACATTTCCTTTAAAAATCAAGAATGAAATGAGACAGCTAGCAACACCATTTCTATCTTCTATTCAAAAATGTGTTTTAAAAGACACATTAAATTTTTTAAAAAATGTTATGCGATGTCTGGAAAGAAAGAAAAAGAAACTTCCATTATTTGCATATAAAACAATTTTCCATGTAAACAGTTCCATGAAACCACAAACTATTAGAACCAGTAAAAAAAAAAAGGTTTCTGATACAAAATTAATAACTAATAATTAAGTTTATTCTCAAAAATCAGCATTAAAACATTAAAAACTTTAAACATATATGCATATGTATATATATAAAATATATAACAAAAATGTTTAGGTCCTAAAAATAAATCTAAGGTATATTTGTGTGGGGAATAAACTTGAAGAATCCTGAAGAATGAGATGTAGATTTACTCTCCCCAATATAGGAGTTAGCCTAACCCTATGGTAATTAGATCTTGACAAACAGCTTGACAGACAGGCCAATGGAATAGAAATGTTAGCACAAATCAGACCTGAGTGTGACACGGCTGCATTCCAATTCCGAGAGGAAATACTTGCAGTGTTTCATCTACAGTGCTTGGACAGGTGTTTTCTTTGCATGGAAAAAAAAAACTAAAACCAAAACATAGGTGTCTATGTCATTCATTATGTCTAGTTTCACTTCAGTGGAATCAAAGACCAAAATATGCAAACTAAAATTAAAATTATCTCCAAAGAAAATACAGCATACAGCCCCAACCGCTTTGGCTCAGTGGATAGAGCGCCAGTCTGCGGACTGAAAGGTCCCAGGTTCGATTCCTTCCAGTCAAGGGCATGTACCTTGGTTGCGGGCACATCTCCAGTGGGAGGTGTGGAGGAGGTGGCTGATCGATGTTTCTCTCTCATCAATGTTTCTAACTCACTATCCCTCTCTTTTCCTCTCTGTAAAAAAAATCAATAAAATATATTTTTAAAGAAAGAAAATACAATATACTTATGACTGCTCATAAACAAAGGGCTTTTTAAACTATGCACTAAATAATGACTTCCCTGGCCAGTGTGGCTCACTCACTGGAGCATCGTCCTATGTTCTGAAGGATCACTGGTTCCATTCCAGATCAGGGCACATATCTAGACTGCAGGTTCAGTCCCTGGTTGGGGTGCATATGGAAGGCAACCGGTGGATGTTTCTCACATCGATGATTCTCTCTCCCACTTCCTCTCTCCTTCTCTCTCTCTAAAATAAATTAACAACAACATGAAAATAAATAAATAATGAGTGAAGTGGGTAACGAGTGAAGGGTATTAGCAGTGACTTCTTGTCCCTGAACACATATGCAATGACAATGCACAGGGCCACTCAGTACAGTGTGGATTCTAATAGCAAATACAAGGCGAGCCTGGGACTCTCATTCTTGGCCATTAGGGAAGGTCATCAGATGACCTCTGTTCTGTGTGTACATATAACTCAATACTGGGGGTGGTCACGTGACTTCATATACTGTCCAATAGCCTAGAATGACCCACTGACGCTTGGTGACTTACTTATAAATTACATTTCTATAGAGCAAGTTTCAAAAGAATTCACTGGCTTCCCAACCCTGAAAACTGTCCAGGTGGCCACTCATTCCTCTGGTAAGTGTCCCCAAAGATCTCTCTCTCTCCCCCTCTCTAGCTCAGTTTCCCTCCCAGATTTTTTTTTCCTCTTTGTTTTTCTTTCTCCCACCCTGACCCCTTGGCCTTCACTGCTTTTCTGGTCACTGTAAGCAGCTGCCTGTCCTGCTTTCTGTCTGTCTGTCTGTCTCCCGGCCCCAATACCCCTGGAAAAACACAAGTCACTCCTCGGGAGCTTTACCCCCTTTTCTTCCTGGCACACACACACAGTCTATTGCAAGCCCACAGGACAGGTGTGAGGGCTACCAACTAGGAACTTCTCTAGGAGAGATGGGTGCAGTGGGAAGGAACAGAATCATATGCTGCGTATGAGACCAACTCGAACACATAACTTTTAAGAAAACATATATTTTATTGATTTTTTTTTTTACAGAGAGGAAGGGAGAGGGACAGAGAGCTAGAAATATCGATCAGCTGCCTCCTGCACACTCCCCACTGGGGATGTGCCCACAACCAAGGTACATGCCCTTGACTGGAATCGAACCTGGGACCTTTCAGTCTGCAGGCTGATGCTCTATCCACTGAGCCAAACTGGTCTTGGCATCGAAAGCATAATTTAATGAGGACAGTTCTGGGGGGCCGTATGATGAGGAAAATGGAGAGAACTCAAACCCTTGTTAGTAACTACAGCATAGACAAAGCGAACCATCAGCTCTCCACTGAAACTTCCCACAATGCTTAGCAGCAGGGCGGCTGCTGCCTGCATGCCAAGTTCATTCTGAATTCTATGCATTCTCACCTTGCCCCACGGCCAGTTCCTTCCTATCAGACCAGCTGCTGGATTCTGTTGGCCCTACCTCAAGCTTGTGAACTGTGACCCACTAGCTCATTCACTCTTTGGTCTACAACTTCATCTCTTAGCCCAGAGTTTGAAGTCCATATAACAAACTGGGCCTCCTGGTACAGTCTGGGTACTGTGATAGAAGCTAGAAGCCTTATGGGGATGGAGACCCCGATGTTAGCCTTAAACATCCCCTAGTCTCAGGGGAAATACACAGTCTCCTCGTCTTGACATGGAGATCCTTGGACTGACCGCAGTGTTTGCTCTCTGTGCACTGACCTCAGTAGTATTGCTCCCCCATAAACTCAGTTGCTATTCTCAGGAGACATTCCAGTTATAACGAGTGAAATGTTCGAGACAATGAAGGACCGTGACTCTGACTAAATTCATTGTTTTCAGACTTTCTGTTGCACTGTGAGACAGGGGGAGATGAGTTAATGTGATGGGAATTAAGAACAGGACTCAGAAATGACCAGCACAAAAGCATCATCTCTTGATCGCCTTGTGCTTCCAAAGCATGTCATCATCATTTATTCCCTCATTACGTCCCCCTCTTCATCTAATGCCTCTGATAACACCTTAAGTATGTTAGCTGGGAACCGAGACGAAGAAGGCGTAAACAATTTACTGGATTTGGGCATGAATTTTCTCCTCTGCAGCACAAAAGCAGTGTACAAAGGGTTGCATAGTCTTTTAAAAGAATAAGCATGTCATTGATTACCTTTGAGAGAATACTTTTGTATACCAGCTATCATTCTGTAGATGATCTTTAATAAAGAGTAGAATGCTACAAATAAGCAAAATGGAAAGAAACACGATGTTTTACCTTTCCTTAAGCATCTATACTGACCAGAAAATCACAGCGAGAGAAAAATAAATGACTATGAATGTAGTAGTAGCCATAGTAGCTTTTTAACTTCTCCAATTTCAAAATCATCCTTTCCTGGCTCTGATATTCACTTTTGTGAACTTAACTTTCCTTTAAAAATGACTGACGTGCATGTAAGCATACCAGGATTTTTCTTAATTAATGGAATTATAACTGAAAAGGCACAGAAATTCATGGAAAGGTAACAAAAAAAAAAGATCGTTTCGAGGTTATTTTCGTTTTTATTCTTGGCAATGGCGAACATTAATTGGAGATTTTGATTAATGCTCAATGTAGACTTACTCTCCAGAGAAACCCCAACATTGTTGCCTAAATAAAGGCTAGTCGTTGCATGCTATTCAATTTTATCTGCCACATTTTTATATTAAAATCATACATTTTCAGGATCCCTCAGCTTATTTGGGTTTAGTTTTCTATTTGGCAAATTCCACTAATGAGGAGGAAATAGAAGAGCTACATTGTTAGGGATTTCTAAAGAAAGCTGGCTTTCTGATATGATGATTACAGATATCATCGGTGGATCTCGGTCTTCGGATTCTAATAAGAGCCAATTGGAAATGACACATTATATATATGTCACCGTCATAGTAACATTCATTTCTTGCCAAGATTGGGCCCGAATAGATTTTTTGTGGAATGTGTTAGAATCTGCGAATTTAAAAATTATGTTTAGAACATCGACTAAGAGTTTATAAAAATAGCAAGAACGAGAGCAAATGTGGCTACAGAGTCATTTTACTTATTTAGAACATCTCTGTCTCTCGGCTATATTTGAGGCAGTAGTTAAAGCTTTACAGTTCAATAGTCTAGATGAGCCTCCCATTGGCTTTGATGGCGCGTAAATATAGAGCAGCGTCTTGGAAATCACATCACCGTCGTTTGCTCACTGTGGTGTATGACCACAACTCTCCGTATTAATGAAATAAAATATTTATTACAGCCCCGCTCCTAAGAGACCCGCGGCCTGTACTGTGGAGCCACAAGGTCTGATTAAACACGAGAAAGGACAGGGCATTACCCAGAGGGCCACAGCGCCAGCTCATCTTCTCTCACAGCTGACGCTGAACGTCTGTGATATGTCCCCTATTTGATCACAGCTCTGAAACAAGAGAAGCGTATCTGAAAACTCAGCTACGAATCAATTCAATTTACTATGTGTCTTTAGCTGCTAAACGCCGGGATAAGGCTCCTATTTATATAAAACACACGCACATCGGTCAGCAGCACGCTTTTACCCTGACTCCCAATGAAATTATACGGCCATTTAATGGAGTGATAATTCCAGGAGGGGGAATTTGAGACTCAAGATGCTTTTGTTAACAATAGATGGCTCTTGTTGACATTTATTCTTTGCCGTTCTGAGCCCCATTAATGGAATCCCCCGCCTGAAATTGCATTCCTGGACATCTTTAACGTGCATACAGCTGTTTGGTCGAAAAGGGTATTTTTATACAAGTACATATTCTATGCATCCTTTCAAAGAGAGAGAGATGCTGTTCTTACCTTTGGGTCTAGTGAGAAGAATATGATGCTCGTTTATTTCAGATCAGTTGGTTCAGCCGAAACTGGTTTGCTCAGTGGATAGAGCGTTGGCCAGCGGCCTGAAAGGTCCCAGGTTTGATTCCAGTCAAAAGCATGTACCTTGGTGGTGGGCACGTCCCCAGTAGGAGTCGTGCAGGAGGCAGCTGATGGATGTTTCTCTCTCATCGATGTTTCTAACTATCTATCCTTCCCCTTTCCTCTCTGTAAAAAATCAATAAAATGTATTTTTAAGATGAGTTGGATCTTCAGTAGGTAAACGGGGTGTCAGAGCCTTCGATGCCCAGGAGAAAATCGTCCTGATGTAAGACTGCAGTTGTCCAATCTCAGGAGCTGCAAGGGGGAAGGCAGACAGGATGCCTAGATTTTTGGATAAGATGCCGCAGCCAAGGCCTTCAGGATGCTAACTCGGGTCACTCTGAAGCACTTGCAAGTTATTGTCCCGCTCAGAGAAGGCTCTCAGAGCACAGGGACTGGTTCCCTTTGACGCATGAAGTTTTGGTCCCAAGAAGTGGGAGCAAACACCTATGTGGAAGAGTGGGACGGGAAAGGGATGTTTTCAAAGAGGGCAACATTTTTTAAAAATGTGTTTTATTGATTTTTTACAGAGAGGAAGCGATAGGGACAGAGAATTAGAAACATCGATGAGAGAGAGACATCCATTAGCTGCCTCCTCCACACCTCCCACTGGGGATGTGCCCACAACCAAGATTCATGCCCTTGACTGGAATCGAACCTGGTACCTTTCAGTCTGCAGGCCATAGCTCTATAGGACTGAGCCAAACCGGTTTTGGCAAGGGCAACATTTTGATCAATACACTGGGCTGCCCCCATTTTCTATCATGTAGTTATGGTACCACATGAATTTGTCTGAAACCTGTGGCACTAAATATTGTCTCAGACTCTACTTGACCTGGTCACCCAGTAAATGCACATGCTATTATTAGGTTTAGCATTTTGCATTTTCACTTAAAAACACAGTAACTGGAAGGAAGCACATGCATGCAGTATCCATATGTGGTCCTCACCCAGGGTCCGTCAGCCCAGAGCTGAGAGAGAGATAACGCCAGCCTGGCAGCGCCAGAGCAGGGAACAGCCACAGTGGTTGTGAACTCTCCGGCAGTGTGTTCGCTGGAGGTGCTCCGGTAATGGCAATGAGTTTGTTTCTGCAAAACCCTCACCCAGCGATGAAAAGGCTGAGGCATGTGGATGCCTTCCCAGTGGTTGAGGTGGCTGGACGGTCTGCATGTACCTCGATGGTCCTTCTACCAGTACAGTGGTACCTTGAGATACGAGTTTAATTCATTCCGTAACCTTGAGACGTGGGAAACTATGAGACACTCGAGTCGCAGTAAACTGGTGGGTCATGTGTAGCTGGCCGATCCGCGTGATTACTCCTATCTCAAATGTTGCTCGTATTTCAAAGCAAAAATCGCTCGCTCGAAGGCTCCTATCTCAAAAATCTCGTATGTTAGGGCACTCGTATCTCGAGGTACCACTGTATATGGAAATATCTCTCCTGCCACATCTCCACGACCGAATGCTCAGATTCTTCTCATTGCATTCACCCGATGAATATTTCACAGTGCCTGCCACCTGCCAGGTCCCGTCTTCAGCAAGAGTTACCAACGTGAGCAATTATGTTCTTGTCACTGTTGAGTTTCCTGCCAACTCAGTGGAGCCGGAGACAGGACTGCATGTCAGAGCACGGGCTTTGATAGCTAACGATCAGTGGCCACACCCAACAGTCAAAGGAAAGACGAGCATATTCTGGGACCTGACAAATCTGCTCGGAAATCCGTCTGGCCTTGTTGTGTTTGCGTGCATGTGGGGAGAGTGGGAGAGGAAGGAAGGATGGAACACTGAGGAGCGAACTCATGGGGACAGGGAGCCAGCCATGCCCCGTGTGCATGAACTCACGGGACAGCAAAATTGAGAGGCACAGAGCAGACACCCGGGAAAAGACGATCGTGCAGGAAATGGAGAAGCGCAATAATTAAGAGAATGTACGACTAACATCAACCTACTTACCACAATGAAACTAGAATAATAATCATTGAATGGCCAGCCCAGCCAGTTTGGCTCAGTGGTTGAGTGTCATCTATCAACCAGGAGATGATGATTCGATTCCTGGTGTGGGTTCAGGCTCAGGTTGTGGGCTCATTCCCAGTAGGGGGCATGCAGGAGGCAGCCGATCCATGATTCTCTCTCCCTTTCGCTTTCACTCTGAAATCAATATAAATACATGTTAAAAATAAAAAAAATAATAATTGATCAACTAATAATGGAAGTATGCGTTTGTAATGATTTCACTAAAGGGGAGGTCAGATTAACCGCATCGGCCTCTTCATGTCTATAAATGCAACTGTTGTTACGTGCTTTTACATACAGAGAACCTAATTCTTCGGGTTGCTGATATTTATGAAAGTGGGAAATTTAAGTCCTGTGTCCTTTCTTCCTTTTTGACTTAATTTTGCTTTGAACAATATTTTTTTTATAGTTCAACACTGTCTATTCAACAAAAGGGTCACACCAAAAAAAAAAATCTACTTACTATTTAACAGTTACATGATGCCATCATTGAAATGAAATAAGCTCGTATTTTTAAAACATCCAAATTTGATAGGTTTGAAGATGCATGTACATCCTTGAAACTATGATCACCATCAAGGTGGTGAATAGATCAGCCACCCCTAAAATGTTCCTCATGTCCTTTTCCACCCCTTCCCACCCCTCCCCCGAGTCCGGGCAGGCCTGCATCAGTTTTCTGTCACTGTGGACTAGTGTGCTTATAGGACTTAAATAAACGCAGCCACTGAAGATGTGCTTTTATGCTTTTATGTCTACTTCCATTCGGCACAACTACAGTGGTACCTGGAGATACGAGTTTAATTCGTTCCGTAGCCTTGAGGCGTGGGAAACTATGAGACACTCAAGCCGTGGTAAACTGGTGGGTCGTGTGCAGCCGGCCGATCTGCGCGATGACTCCTCTCTCAAATGTTGCTCGTATTTCAAAGCAAAAATCTCTCGCTCGTATCTCAAAAATCTCGTATGTTAGGGCACTCGTATCTCGAGGTACCACTGTATTTTGAGACTTACCCATGCTGCTTTTCATGGTTTCGTGTTTTGTCACTGGGTACCATTCCACTCTACAGCTGTGTCCTGTTTATTTACTGCTGTGGCTGTCGATAGACATTTGGATGGTTTTTAATTTTTGGCTCCTCTGCCTACAGATACAGTATGGAAATTTATAGAATATTCTCTGTGTGGACATGTGCCTCATTCCCTCTAGGCAATTCGCTGTCAGCACCGCCGCTGGGTCATTAGCTAGCTCTTGATTTACTCTTTAAGAAACCGCCTTCCAGAATCCCAGGTTCCATACCCACCCGCAGCTGCTGCACAGACTTGCCCATCCCTCATTGGGTCCATCTTTGGAATTCTATCTGTTCTTCGAAGTGTGGCCTAGTTCCAAAACCAGTTTGGCTCAGTGGACAGAGCGTCGGCCTGTGGACTGAACAGTCCCCAGTTCGATTCCGGTCACGAGCATGTAATTTGGTTGCGGGCACATCCCCAGTAGGAGGTATGCAGGAGGCAGCTGAGCGATGCTTCTCTCTGATCGATGTTTCTAGCTCTCTATCCCTCTCCCTTCCTCTCTGTGAAAAACCAATAAAATGTATTAGGAAAAAAAAAAGATTTAAGTGTGGCCTGGTACCTCGTTGTGTTTCATTTTGCATTTCCCCAGGAGTCATTTCAAGAGTTTCCCCGGCGCCTTTCGAAATGATTTATGGTCCCCGGGTCTTCTGAGATGAGATGTCTGTTCGGATTTGGCTGCCCATCTCGCTCTCAGGGCGTTGGCTGCGTGTGAATGTGTTTAGAGAATTCCTTCTATAAGCTGGATAGAAGCCCCTTTTCAGAGAGGGGGCTTGGAATGACTTTCTTTCGGTCTGTGGTGTCACTCCTAAATATGGAAAAGAAAAACTGATGTGATGAAAGGAGAAGTGATTCATCAGATGCCCCTGCGGCCTGTCCTCGCCCCTCCTCAGTGAGGGGCAGAACGGTGCACAGGTGGTCATGGCAGGTACACTGTACCGGAGCTTCACTACCTGACAGCTTCACCTGGTTGACAGGACCCTACACCCAACCGCAGGAAAGCACACCTTCAACTCAAAAGCCACAGTACAGACAGATCAAAACCTACTCCGGCCTACGCTGATTTTAACACATTGAAAAGTGCTCAGTTTCTACCGAGGATATTCTCTGGATTAGGAATCAGTGACAAAACAATTTCTGGAGAGTCCCCTCAAAATTTGCAAAATCAGATGCACAACCCTACATAGTCTATAGGTCCAAGGAAAAGTCAGCAGGAAAAGGGGACATCACACCGAATGACAGCAAAAAGGCATTCGTCCTCAGAGAGAAGGTTATGGCACTAAGGGCCAGGCCTGGACAGGAAGCAAGGGCACAGCTTGATGGCCCGAACTTCACCTTAACAAATAGGATAGTGAAGGCAAACTCACTCCCAGTGAGCAATGCAGGGAAAATGAGGAAGGTTGGACAGAGCAAAAACCACACGGATAGGAAGGAGAGGGCAGCTAGGGAAAGGAGCAGAACCCGGGCGGTTTCTGCGACATAACAACATTGATAAAAACTTAGCCAGAGCCGAAACCGGTTTGGCTCAGTGGATGGACCGTCGGCCTGCGGACTGAAAGGTCCCAGGTTTGATTCCGGTCAAGGGCATGTATCTTGGTTGCGGGCACATCCCCGGTGGGGTGCGTGCAGGAAGCAGCTGATCGATGTCTCTCTCTCATCGATATTTCTAACTCTCTATTCCTCTCCCTTCCTCTCTGTAAAAAATCAATAAAGAACAACAACAACAAAAAAACTTAGCCAGATCAGGAGAAAGTGATCAATATCAGGAATAACAGTGGTGCCATTCCAGTAGGTTCTACGGAGGTAAAAAGGGGATGTTATGAACCATTTATAGACAATATATAGTCATCAACGCAGTTAAAGTGGTCACGTGGCTTAAACAATACTGCCATGGCTCCCTCAGAAAGAAACAGATAATCAAATAGCCCAATATCCATTACGTAATTGAGCTGAGCATCTTCCCATAAAGAAAATTCATATGGTTTGTTGGTGCATTCTATCAAACAATTAAAAGGAAATAATACCAGTTCTACACAGAACCTTCTAGAAATTCAAGAGCCGGAGTCCTTTCCAACTCAGTCTGTGAGGTCATCATCGCTCTGATATCAAACCCTGTGAAGCACTGCAAGTGAAGAAAACTGCAAACAGCCACCATCATAAACATAGATATGAAACTTCTGGAAACTCCTAAAAAAAGTTCTAGCTAATTCAGCCCAACAATACATAAATAGGATAAAACAATACAGCCACGTGGGATATAGCTAACATCCATTTCTGTTTCTTCAATAAATAAACAGAAAACGGTTGGTAAACTAACAATAAAAGAACTTTTTTGTCATAATGGACACCTACCAATAATATTTAGCTAATGTCGTGCCTTCTCTCTAAAATTAGGAATGAGACAAGAATGTCTCTGCTATTCAGCATTGTACTGAACTTGCTAATTAATGAAAAAGGGTATAAATAAAATAAGTGCCATGCAACTTGAAAAAGAAATAGTAAAATTTTACTTGTATAGGGCATTATTATGTAAGTTCAAGGAAAGCTACTAGAATGGGTTTAGTTAGCCAAGTTGCAATATAAAATACCAAATACATAACAATCTTTCTGTTATATCTTTATGGTAGCCATGAAGTCAGAAATTTCATCTAAAAGTAATATTTTCAAAAGATTAAAATATGATGACTTTGGAGAAATCTAACAAAGCATGTGTAAGAAACATTGAAAACATTGAAACATCATTAAAGAAGACACAACTAAATACTGAGTCATTATCATGTTTGTGGCTCAGAGCACTCAGAATGAGGACATAAATTCCCCCCAAATTTACCTGTAGACTCAACACAATTCTAATAAAAATCCCGGCAGGATTTTTTGTAGAAATCAACATTTTTTTTTTGTCTAAAATTCATATGGGAAATCTAGGGGTCTTGAGTAGCTGAAATAACTTTGAAAAAAATTGGAGGGTTAGAATAAAGTAAGAGTAATAGAAAAGAAGTTGTTGGCTTACATATAGTCAAACGGATCAAAGAAAAGAACAGAGACTCTAGAAATAGATCCACATGGATCTGCATAGCTTATTTTTGAAAAGTGTTGTAAAGACAACTCGGGATGAAAAGAAAACTATTCTCAACCACTGGTCCCGGGACAATTGAAAAAATGCCACCGAAAATAAAAACCAAAAACTTCAATGTGTACCTTGGCTCTGCATACAGACATTAACTATAAATGGCTCAGAGATGTAAATGTCAAGCCTGAACTATAGAAATTCTAAAATAAAATGTAGGAGAACGTGTGTTTTTTTTTCTTTTTTTTCTTACCTTGTCTTATGCTAAGATTCATTAGCTGCAGCACCAAGAGATTAAGTCATTACAGGAATATATCGATGACATGGACTTTCTAAAAATAGGAAATTAGTTTCTAGAAAGCAAATAATGAGACAAGCCAGAGGCCAGAGGGAGCATCCTTACCAAGCACGTGCCCTGGATGCAGACCGGGTAAGCAAACTCTCCACTCCATAGGCAAACAAGTTTAAAAATGGAACATGAGCGAAGCGTTTGCAAAGAACATCAGCAAAGAAGATTGAAAGGGGAGCAAAAAGCACCTGGAAAGATGCTCAGCATCGGGAGGAAATGCAGATTGAAGCCTCAATGAGACCCACGTGGATGGATGAGCTGTAACTTCCCAGGGAGGGATGAACTGACAAATACTGGTACTGTGTGGGGTGCTCAGGCCTCCTGGGCATCCGGAACGCTCCCCCTGCTGGCGAGACGGTGAGCTACACCCACCTTGGATACAGTTGGACAGTTTCCTTGATGTCACATCTACACTTGCTGGATGATGATCCAGTCCACGCTTGGGCCTTGACCTGTGAGCAAAGGAAAACTTATGCCCACACCAACAGTGGTACCTGAATATTTACGGCAGCGCTATTTCTAACATCTAAAATGAGTAAAACAACACAAAACTCCATCGGTGGAGAAACAGAGACGCAAACTGCGGTACACGCCCATCCTCCTTGCGTGCGAATTCCACATGTGCGAAATCTGTTACCCGCTATCATTTGTGAGTGACCCCTACGTTAGCGTGTATGTGTGTGGCACTTTCCCGGCACGGGAGGAGGTGTGTGAGCACAGCGTGAAGAACTGGAGGGTCAGGCGAGGTACCCCTCTGTAATGTTCCAGCACTCACACCGCAAGCAAGCCTGCTGTTTTGCTTTCTCGTGGCACGATTTTTGCATGTTGATGCCTGTCTTGTTGTTTAAAATGCCCCCAGCACACATGCTAAAGGGATGCCAAGGCTGTGCCTTCCAGAGAAAATAGGTGTGTCTTTTAGGCATGAGTTACAGTCCAATCGACCATCAATTCAATGCGAAGGAATCAAAATAAATCAAGTGCCCTTCTACAGACGCACAGAGTAGGGGCACGCATCGATTGGTGGCTGAAGACCCAGTGACAGAGGCTGGCAGGAGCCCACCCCTGCGTGACCCCGAGGGGCTGTGGCTCAGTATCTGCTAATTCCGTGTTTGCTGGAAACTGATAGAACATAGTAGCTACCTTGAATAACAGGAGCTCACTGTACATCCGACAGTGGAATGCCACCTGCCATAAACCGGAGTGAACTGGACTGTTTATCGGTATGCACCAGAGAAACCTCTCAGTACTTAATGCTGAGTGAAGGAAGTGAGGGGGGACAGTGCATGCATATGGAAAGCTTCTACTTGTATGAATTCCACGCAGTGAAAACTAATTTGTGGGGACAAAGCAGGTACATGTGGCCTGGGGGGAGGGGCATGGGAGAGGAGAGGATGACAAGAGGAAGGAGGGTGATGCACGCAAAACTATCTCAATCGTGCGCTCCGTGTAAAATTCTGTGTATGTCAGTTGTACTGCGATAATAATTATATGTTTCAAAAAGGATTGGGCTTTGCCCTGATGGGTTTGGCTCAGTGGATAGAGCATCGGCCTGCAGACTGAAAGGTCCCAGGTTCCATTCCGGTCAAGGGCATGTACCTTGGTTGCGGGCACATCCCCAGTGCAGGAGGCGGCTGATCGATCTCTCTCTCTCATCGATGTTTCTAACTCTCTCTCTCCCTTTCTCTCTGTAAAAAAATCAATAAAATATATTAAAAAATAAAATAAAAAAGGTTTGGCCTTTGTTCTAATACAGAGGCAAGAATAGGAACATATAATGATGTAAAGCTGTGAGACTCAGAGTGGGAGATGACTGTGTAACGTCTGGAGGCAGCATGTTAAGCACACACTCCCAGCCGAGACCGGTGTGGCTCAGTGGATAAAGAGTCAGCCTGCGGACTGAAAGGTCCCAGGTTCGATTCAGGTCAGGGGCATGTACCTTGCTTACGGGCACATCCTCAGTGGGGGGCGTGCAGGAGGCGGCTGATCGATGTCTCTCTCTCATCGATGTTTCTGACTTTCTATCCCTCTCCCTTCCTTTCTGTGAAAAATCAATAAAATATATTTAAAGAAAAAAAGAACACACTCCCAGCGCTGCTGGAGGGAGGTTTCTCAGGCCTTCGGTCTCACACGGTTTTCATCTTTGTTGCCCCCTTTTCGATACGATCTGTGCTGCTTTGAGTCTCCCATGTCCCCAGTGATGTGGAGCATGTTTTTAAGTTTGAAATAATCTTTTTTATAATAATAAATCCTTACGACATTCGTACTAATTTGTTGAATTCGTGAGAAAACACCGCACTGTAAACCACTCTGTGTTAGCTGCATGCAGAGGTAAAACTTCATTGTGAAACAAAAATAATAAGATCTTTATGGAGGCTTCCCCCTCCTTCTGGTTCTGATTTTCATAAGCAGCTGTACTGACTTGAAGTTCTTCAGAAACTTTACATGATTAAATTGTATTGATGATGTTTCAGTGTTCACCCAAGTGTGGTCGGACATGAACTGGTGTGATTTATATGAAAATGAATCATAAACTTATGGACCTGGCGCTCATACTGTCTCAGTGTCACAGGTGATGGAACTGGGGCAGAAAGGACAGGTAATTGACTCAGGGTCACACAGCAGTAAATCCTGGAGCTAGGTTAACAGCGAGGCGGTCGGTCCATCTCCCGAGGGTATTTCGTCATCACCCACAAAGCGTCCCGTTTCTCATTTAAGGAGAAGCTGGGGTATCCGTGGGCAGAAGACTGATTCCAATTGATAGCCCAGCTCGGACTGGATATTTTAAAAATGGAAATACACGTTGGGATTCAAAAGAATTGCCCTTCCTTGCCAAAACCGGCTTGGCTCAGTGAATAGAGCGTCGGTCTGCAGACTGAAAGGTCCCAGGTTCGATTCCGGTCAAGGGCATGTACCTTGGTGGCGGGCACATCCCCACTGGGAGGTGTGCAAGAGGCAGCTGATAGATGTCTCTCTCTCTCTCTCATCGATGTTTCTAACTCTCTATCTCTTTCCCTTCCTCTCTGTAAAAAATCAATAAAATATATAAAAAACAAAAACAGAAAAAGAAATGCCCTTCCTCATTGGACCACTGGGATGGTAAGCTGACTTTCTCCGTTACTGTGCCAAGAGGCCGGGCAGTGGCCACGTTCTAAGAGACTGGTTTGCTGGTGTTTCTCTCTCTTAACCTAGGAAAGTCTGGCCCTGGCTTCCCAGTGACTTCCTTCCTTTCCTAACCAGCCCTCCCTCCACCCCCACGGCCCCACCTCCAGCCCTTCCTCTCCTCTTTCCTTCCACTACACAGGACTCTGGAAATGTGAAAATGGAGGTGATCAATATTACAGACTTCCGTTGTTTTACAAAGAACGGGGAAAAGAGAATCGATGCGCCCTAAAAAAAAATGTTAGAGCTGCTAATCTTCTGGGTATACTGGAGGGAAAGAATGATTCTTTGGCTTTCGATCCTATAGGGATAAGAAGAAAACGTTATTCCTTCAGTTTTCTTTGCAAAGGCCCACATTGAGCGGTTTCCTGGAGGAAGGAAAATTTGGGGAAAAAAATAGGCGAGGTGGCCTCACAGGCCAAATGGTAACACGGAGAACCCGTCACAGTTCTTCACCAGTGGGCTTTCCTGATGAACATTTAGCGTTCAAGTTCAGGGCGGATTCGAAGAGCGCAAGCAAGCAGCGCACAGGCGGTGTAATAAAGTTGTTGGTGGCCTAATTTGCTTGCTGGCCTCCGGTCCGTCACCCGCCAGCACAGCATTCTTTAAAGATGTCGAAAACAAAACCAAAAAAAAAATCTCTCAAGCGAAGTTATTGACTAAAACCGGCTCCGCAGAACCAATTAGTATCTCACACAGGCTGCCCCGCCAGCTTATGAGGCCATCCATCACCTGTCCACTTAACTATTTAGCATTTGTCCCGGCAATTTGTCACCGTGTCAGGAGGCTCGCGTTTCAGAAAGGGAGTTTTTGGGGGTTGAAAGGAACCTCGCTCCGCTACCGCAGATATTTCTCCTTTAATAAGGCGGCGAGAAAGATTTATGCTTCTGTTCCAGTTAACCTCAAACATCTTGTCTGGAGGGCGAGGTTAAGTCTCGGCGCTGCGCATACTTCAAACCTACATCGGTCGTTTTAACGTGAATTTAAAAATACCGTGCACAGTGGATTTTCTTATTTTTATTTATTTTTAGGGTGTTTTTTTTTTGCAATGCGGAGTGTTCACGTGGCAAAGTACCTTTGCTGGTGGCTGCATGATTTCATCTTAGTACTTTTCCAGTGCAGAGTTTGCCTCTGCATTCGTTTCCCGGGTCTTTCTTAATTTCTCGCTCCTGAATGAATCACGTCCCTGTTTACCACTGAATAGAAGACACCATATCTGCATTGTTTTTAATAGTATGCGGCTCAGGTAGGCTTGGGATTTCGGGAAATATTGAAGGATCGGATTACTGCAACAACTCACTGAAACTGCCTGTAATTTACAGCCATGCGTGGACCCCTTCCCAGCACAGACTATTAATGAGGAGAGAGCTGGGCGGCTGATTACAGATCATCGTCCATGGCTTCGTGTTTCTCTCAAAATGTCAAACAGATACCACAGTCGTGTAATTTGGAGCCTGCTGGCCACTTAGGATGGAGGAAATTGACCGGAATCAGAGAGTTGAAGACGGTGGCCAAAAAAAATCTAATTTATAACAAGGGGTTCACGGAGTAGAGCAATTGTAGAAAAATATAAGCTTGACATTTATTTAAAAGAACCAGCCAGGCCTTAGGCGTGCCAACCCAATAAAAAATTATTTAGATTTGTAACCTTTCGATGTGACTCAAAAAGGGGATGCTTTTTTTTTCTTTTTTTTTTTTTTTTTACTGGCAAAGGCAGGTATGGAGATGGCTCCTTTCCCCATTACCCTACACGTGCCCCCGGTGGAGATTTCTGACGCGCAGAGGCCAGCGGGGCTGGGGACTCAAATGCCACCCGTGCCTCTCAGTGCTGTGGCAGCTCCCGGCATTTCCCGCAGACCCTCCACGTGGGCTGCTCATCGCACTCAGTCCCGGGGAGAGAGCGGAAAACGCAGCCCGCAGGAGGGGCTGCGAGGGGGAAGCTTCCCGGGGTCCCATGGGGGGCGGGGGGGGCTTCGCCCCAGGCATCAGAGAGCCACCTCGTCCTCTCACCTCCTGCACCCCAGACCCGCACGGCTGGATGTCAGGGTTGAGGATGCCTGGTGCTGAGGTGTGCGCGTAGCTGTGCCCACACGCACACATAGGAGTGTTCGCAACCCATTTCCAGGTTGAAGGCATTGCCAGTCCCTTCAGCTGTATCCATTCCTGGCAGCGAGAGTTGTTACTTAGAAAATAGACCTCATTCGTTAGTCAGCCTTTAAAGGGGAGAGAAAAATGTTTTTAAGGAGTATTGGCTCAATAGTATATACATATATAATATTAGGTATACTATCAGTTCGATGCTATACGTATATGGATTACGTATGATATGTAGACATGCATACATGGACATCACATATGCAAAGTAGTACACACATGTATTACATTTCCATGGTGACTTGCAATTCTTATCTTCAAAATGATGCTAGAAAAAATAATTTTGCAGATTTTTTTTCATGGTTATCTAAAACTAGGGACCCATCCCGAGATATCATGTGAGACCCGGGACATGCTCCCCCCCATCACTCCTTCCACTCCCATCTCTTCCCTCCACCCCCACACCATGGGACCGCCCGAGGCCTGGAGTCCCAGTGGGCCACAGGATGTCCCACCCCCACTACCCCCCCACTACCTCACCCCACTGTGCACATCGCCATCTTGTGACAGTGTTATGGCGTGAGGGTCAGTTTGCATATTATGCCTTTATTATATAGGATGGCAGTAACATCAAGACATTGTCGTAGGGATCATTAAAGAAAGAGTTATCTAACGTAAGTCTTCATTAAAGAAAGCTAGCAGAGGTTATAATTTATCAGAGGCTGATACAGTTTCTTACAGAGGTGGGCACGCAGGGAAGAAACGGCTCAAATCTTAGGGCAATAGTCTCCAGACGCGTACAGGAGGTGGAGAGAAGACAGACAGAGGAGGGTGAGCGGTAACTGAACGGATGATCAATGGAAGGAACTACATCAGATTGCCTTGGACACACCGGTGGAACTCTGGGATTGGGAGGACAGTGGTCACCTGTGGAAAAGAAGGAACCACTGTTTGTGCTGGTCTAGGATAGGGTGTTGTTTCTGTCCCAGAAAAATGAATCCCCGGTGTGTAATTACAGGGTGAGCTCCCGGGTAAAAGTCCCAGAGCTGAATAAAGTTGATCCTGGACAAATGTCGATTGATTGATTAATCTATTTTAGCATGAGGGGTAAAGAACGCTTGTTTTCTGACACATATCTTCCTCCCTTCACAGCCAGAGCAGCCAGAGAGGTGACCTTAGGGTGGGGTAAGCCTCCTTTGTTTATTAAATAGAGAAAAAATAATAATTATAACAACAATAGCTACTAACTGCACTCCAGCCCCTGTTCTTTATATAGCACAACTCATTGAATCTCCCCGCCATTTCTAAGAGCAAATGCACTTTATAAACTAGGACATCAAGGTGTCGGAGTGGTGGGTGTGTGAATTGAGTCTGGAAAGAGCTCCAGTCCCCTCCTCCTCAGCACTGGGTTAGCGCCTCTCAGCTGCCTGCACTGTTGATTAGAAGCAAGGAGAGAAAGCAGATGTTGAGTCCTTGAAATTTTCTCATGGTGGTCACTTTATATATATTATCTCACTTAATCCTTCTCAAATCCTGTAAGGCGATTATGGTTATCCGGGTTCAATTAAAATGAAGGGATGTATCAGAGGTAAGAACACTAATAATCGCCCGAGGAGATACTCAAACCCAGGTATCTTTGACCTCCAAGGACATACGTGATTGGCCTTTCAGTGCCTGAATGGAGACTATTGCCTGTAGAAAGCCTCTTTCAGTTTTCATTCCACCCACAGTCTTCCTGGAACCTTAACGCTGCGTGCAGGCGCCTAAGCTAAAATGGCGGATCCCCAAATTCTCCTCATGGTGATCGGAAATATGTGGGTTAGATAGCCCCTCGTCTTTCTCAAAGGAATATGTGATTTGTACTGTGCATCTTAAATGATTATTTTGGAAGTTGATGTTCAAGCTTGGAAGAGAGCAAGCACAACATAAATGTAGATCTTCTCACGAAAATCAACTTGGAGGGGCCATCTTAACCTTCCTAGACTGCCTTCAAGAGAGAGAGGGGGATACATTTGCTTCCTGGGTCATGTGCCATTTGAGGCTTAATTAAATGAGGAATTTATAGGCATGCTATCGGTCTGTTTCTCAGATATGCCAGTGGTATTATGTTAGGGAGAGCGGAATGAGTGGGCTCGAGATCCGAGTGCCCTAACATATGATATTTTTGAGATACGAGCCATCCAGCGAGCGATTTTTGCTTTAAAATACGAGCAACATTTGAGATAGGAGTAATTGCGTGGATCGGCCGGCTGCACACGACCCACCAGTTTACCGCAACTCGAGCGTCTCATAGTTTCCCACGCCTCAAGGTTACGGAACGAATTAAACTCATATCTCGAGGTACCACTGTATTTGCATGATCAGTAACAGCGCTTGGCACCTAGTATGGCCTTCACCTGGCTGTGGACTGAAGCAGAGGGCTCAGCATCCGTTTGGCTAAAGTACATGGAAATAGTGGGACCACATCGCTCATGATGGACACCCATGAAGAGGATGCTGGGAGCTCTCTTTGTCTGTGGGATACATTTGGTCACTCTTCATACTGTGGAGACACACCTCAGCACTCAATAGGTGGGAGGATTTTTACAGAATAATTTGCAAGGAAGATCCTCCAAATTCTATTTGGAGAGAAAGCAGGTAGGATATGATCTTTACAGATAGAGAAAATTGTGTGTGTGTGCTTGTGTTTGAATGTGTGTGTGTGTGTGTGTGTGTGTGTGTGTGTGTGTGTATGTCTATGTGTGTCTGTGTGTGTCGTGGGGAGGATGGCATATATGGATGGGGATATTTTAAATATCAATGTTTTCCCCTTCCCCGATAAGTAACATTTGACTTAAGCCAGAGCTAATATTGTCAAATGAGCAAACACTCCTGGATAAATGCCTCACATCTGGCAAAGTGAAGTCAGCTGACATTTACTTGGTACAAAGGAGCGGGGATTAAATCAGAGAGAATCTCATTGCATCTAATATTGGCATGTTTTTCCCTCAGTTTTAAAGATGCTTTTGAAGAAAGGCAGAAAAAAATATTATTAGCAAAGAGGTTAAAAGGGGAAATCACATAATTATTTTTATTATGTCAATAGAGAGATAGTGTAAAATACCGAAAGCTAAGACGAATTGTAGAAAATACAGAAATGTGTAAACAATAAAGAAAAATAGCTCATAACTCTTTAGTTCAGGGAGAAACACAGAATTTCAATGTGTTTTTCCATAGTACTTTCTTTTAATGGGTGTGGATATAGAGATGATAGATATGTTAAAGGAAATAAAAATAAACCTAAATATATAGTTAGATTTCTTACATATGCATAAGCATTTTATAATACTAAAATCAAGTTATATAAATGCCTTGTGATATACATTTAATTGCAAGTATATACACATATTTTCCAATATCATTGCATAATTTTACAAAATAGTAGAGGCCCCGTGCATGAAAATCATGCATGAGTACGGTCCCTAGGACTTGCTGGCAATCAGGGCTGAACTGTGGGGTGATCAGGGGCCCCAACTTGGCACCTGATTGGCCAGCCTGGCACTGCCCACTCACCGGCCCTGTCCACTGCTGCCATTGGCAGTCGCCCTCTTCTGTGGGGCTCCTGGCAGGGCAAAAGAGGGGCCCCCTCTGGCACCTGCCTTGGCTGGCTTGGGGACTGTGGGCCAGGGGAAGCTCCTGCATTGAGGGTCTGCCCCTTGGTGGTCAGTGCATTCATAGCGACCAGTCGTTCCACAGGTCATTCTGCCATTCAGCCAATTTGCATATTAGCCTTTTATTATATAGGACTTTTAATTATTGCATAGTATCCTATCATAATTATTTTCTCTGTTAACAAGAAGGTGTCATTTTCAAAAGACCACTTTGACCATGCCTCGGAGCATGGACTTTTGCTTACCAGGGCATGTTGTGTTAGAGAACTGTGCCATTAATTTAGACAGTGCATGTTGGAAAAATAAACCAGTGTCATGCAAGTGAAGACTGAAAGAGGAAATCTGAAAGATTAGGAGGAAGAAAGAATGATGTGGGAACATGGATAGCAGTGTTTCATTGTGACTAGGAAAACAGGAAGAAGAGTTAAATTATTCTTTTGGAGGAAGTCACTATTCATGATCACTTGAATTGTTGCAAAGGAAAATCCAAAAATCTAACATTGGTAAAAATGTGGTAAAATTAAGAATGATGTAATATTTTAATAAAGACGTTCAAGATAGAAGGAAGTGAACTCAGGGGAGAATAAAGGGCATGGGAAATGATTTTGAAGACATGTAAGAATAACTTTAAAAATGCTAGGTTATGCCCAGCCAGTGTAGCTTAGTGGTTGAGCATTGACCTATGAACCAGGAGGTCAAGGTTCGATTCTCGGTCAGGGCACATGCCCCAGTTGTAGGCTTGATCCCCAGTATGGGGTGTACAGAAGGCAGCCGATTAAGTGATTCTCTCTCATTGATATTTCTTTCTCACTCTCCCTCCCCCTTCCTCTCTGAAATCAATAAAAATCTTACCTAATAAAAGAGAAACAGACAAATTAACCATCACTCTGCTATACCCACAGCCGATCAGAGTGAGCATGCAAATTAACCCAACAAAGATGGAGGGTTAATTTGCATATGCAGAGTGGTATGAAGCCTGCTATGAGGGCTAGGGGGTGTGACGGAGGGATCGGGGACTTGCTGGCTTCTGGGTGGCTAGGAGTAAAGCCAGGGTCCTATTCTTGCACGAATATCATGCAATGGGTCCTAGTGTATTTATAAAAATGTTAGGTTATTTATTACTAAGAAAGGTAGTTTTGATGCATCTAACAGGATGTATGTGGCATATATGAAAGTTATAAAGCACGGAATACAGTGAGCACTCATGATCCCAGAATCCAACCGAAGCATAAGAACATCACTAGATTCATTGAACGAACTCTTGCTTTTCCTCTTCTCTCTCACCCTCATGCCCTCGATGCAAGTGTTCTCTGGATATTTAAATTTATCCGCATGCTTTAAAAATAGATGTGTTTGTAGCAAATACCTTTCCCTTTTTTTCTCCTTGGCATTAATTCCAGTTCATGCAATTTTCCGCTTAGGTTTTTATAGAATTATTTCCAGAGATTTAAAAGAAAATCACCATAATTGATACAGACATTGGTATACTTCCATTAATCTCTCTCAGAACCCTGTTGAACCCTTTCAATCTGCAGGCATGTGACCGTGTTCTATTGTATTTTTTATTACAGTTTCCCTTCCATTGTGCGGTGCGGTCTCTCTGGGGAGCACCGATGATCTCTGGGTCTAATTCTGTTCTTGGTGCTCCTGTGAACCCGCTCTGCTTGTTATTTTCCATCCTTTGCTCCATCCTCCCGATCCTGGGACCTGATTTTTCTTCACATTAACTGTTACAATATCAACTCTGTTATTCCCTTTTCTTAAAATGCAAAAGATTATTTTTTTCTCCCCGCGGCTACATTTAATTTAACGTTAATATTTCCCCTTCTCATCCATCTCGGTTGTATTTCAATCTGATTTTCAGCCAGAACTTTTGTCATATGTCTTTTGTCTTATCATTCCACATTTCATCTTTCATTACCAAGAAGCCAAGGTAGATTGAATTATATGGAAAGCTCAGACAAATATATTCTAACGTCTAGCCTTTTTCTTCTTGCAGCAAAATGGTTTTCAAAGCTTGTTTTTCTGTCCTGTCTTTGAGTGGTACCACCATCTATTCTTCTGTCATTCTGAAATCTTTTCATAGGCTACATGGGAGGGTTTATTTTTTTCCTTCTCTGTTTAATGATATTAATATCAGAAATAATATTTTAAAATTTTGGGATAGTGCCCGGACAGTTTAGCTCAGGAGTTGAGTGTCGATCTGTGAACCAAGAGGTCATGGTTTGAGTCCCAGTCGGGGCACATGCCCAGGTTGCGGGCTCGATCCCCAATAGCGAGTGTGCAGTTGATCTTTGATTCTCATCATTGATGCTCCTGTCTCTCTCTCCTCCTCCCTTCTTCTCTGAAATGGATAACAACATATTAAAAAATGTTTACCACACATAAAGTTCCTGGAAGTTTGGCAGTTGCCATTTAGAAAACCTAGTCTGGAACAGCTGACTCTGATTGTTCCCTGACCATCCTGATCCATATGAGCTCTGGAAAAAGAAGACTAAATCTGAGTCAAACAAAATGTGAGCTTATAGCCAAAACCGTTTTGGCTCGGTGAATAGAGGCTCGGTCTGAGGACTGAAAGGTCCCAGGTTCAATTCCGGTCAAGGGCATGTACCTTGGTTGCGGGCACATCCCCAGTAGGGGGCATGCAAGAGGCAGCTGATCAATGTCTCTCTCTCTCTCATCAATGTTTCTTTCCCTCTCCCTTCCTCTCTGTAAAAAATCAATAAAACATATTTTTAAAAATGTGAGCTTATCTGTTAAAATCCTCCCCTCTCCTTTTAAAAGATCATTTCTATCTATTTTTTCAGATATCAGATTTCATATATATATATGTATGTGTGTGTGTGTGTGTGTGTGTGTGTGTATATATATATATATATATATAGAGAGAGAGAGAGAGAGAGAGAGAGAGTCCCCAAAAAGGCTGTGCTTATTCAAATACATTTCATTTTCAACCTGGAGCTGTCGGCTGTTAAAGTATATATGCATTATTTTGGGGGGACACACCCTGGATCTCGATGAGCTCCCTATTTCTGACAACAGCATCAAGAAGTGAAACCTGCGCCAAAACCGGTTTGGCTCAGTGGATAGAGCGGCAACCTGCGGACTGAAGGGTCCCAGGTTTGATTCTGGTCAAGGGCATGTACCTTGGTTGCAGACACATCCCCATTGCGGGGTGTGCAGGAGGCAGCTGATCAATGTCTCTCTCTCATCGATGTTTCTAGCTCTCTATCCCTCTCCCTTCCTCTCTGTGAAAGATCAATAAAATATATTTAAAAAGAAAGAAAGAAAGAAAGGAAACCTGTGAACCCTGCGACTGATCAGGACTGTGGGGATCCCCGCGATGAGGCGTTTGGAAGGCAGGGGCCACTCCACAGTGCTTCATCTTCTCCAGCAGGAACAATAGACCGGGAGTCAGCAGAGCTGGTGAAGTGCGCTGGAAGATTTATGTCCGGGGTCCGGGATTGGGAAGAGCAGGCAGGGAGGTGCAGAGGCCGCACCTGCTCAGTCATATGTCAGGCACGCGGTGGCTCTGCGGCCCATGGCTCCCTCCTGGCCATGAGCAAGGGCTGCAGCAGATCCGGGCATCAGACCCGGGACAGCTACGCCTGGGCAGGAGGAAGGGGCATCTGCTGACTCTTTATTAAAGAGGGTGGCATTCTGCCCTCCAGTTGCCCAGCAAGGCTCCCTCGGTGGCGCCTGGTTCCTGTTAAGACAGTCACTAAAGAGGAAAACAAAGCAAGTGCCCCATCAGCAGGCTCAGCCTCTGTGCGGGCAGTAGCTGCTAGGAGCTGCGGGAACCACATGGGCCCCTGTGTCAGAGAGCCAGACACAAAGGCATCTTTCCTGGCCCCAGGGAGATGCCCGGCCAGAGGACAGCACCAGGGCTTTTGGGAATTTCCCCAGCAGAGAGGACATGGGCATCTGATGGATTCTAAGGAGGTTAGAAGATTGGCAAACAGGCTAATGTATTACCCTTGAACTATCTTTGGATATTAATTTGAATTAATACATCAAAAAACTCAATGAATTCTGAACTCCCACCCTCAAAAATTTTATTCATTAGTATTTTAAACATAATTCTCTGTGTTCACACTGATGTAATGCCTGGAGCAAGACAGAAAGCAAAAATCTCCTTTTCCTGTGCTGTCACTGCTGCCATAAATACTGAGACGACCCCCAACTTTTCCAGTTAAAATACAGAGTTTGGGATATCCTCGCCCTATAAGATGACACCCGGCATATAAGACGACACCCGACTTTTGAGAAGATTTCCCTGGGTTAAAAAGTCGTCTTATACGCCGGAAAATATGATAGTATCTCCACTTCTTGTTTATGTCATTTAGTCAGATGACAGAGCTCGATGGAGACATTAGGTGATGGGATCGAGAAAAACCTCTTGCTAGAAAAGGGTTAACACTCCTTTTTAAAAAATAATATATTTTTTGTTGATTTCAGAGAAGAAGGGAGAAGCGAAGGGAGATAGAAACATCAATGACAAGAGAGAATCATTGATCAGATGCCTCTGCACGCCCCCTACTGGGGACCCAGCCCGAAGCCCGGGAAAGGTGGTGTCTTTTGTCTTATCATTGAACCAGTCACCCTGGGCACAAATCCATACACCAGTATCTCTCTGCGAGGCCTGGCTGCTCTGCCTCCGCTGCCCAGGAGCTCTCTGCGGCCCAGAGGCCCATCCACCGCTGGAAAAGGCAAACGACTTCTCCCCCTCTTCTCAGGAACCCCAATAAAGGACTTCCTCCCTCTTTCTCGGCCAGCGTTAACCCCTGTGCCTCCACCACCAGACCCTCCTGTCACACTATCCTCCACCGCTCCACCCTCTGGCCGCCTTGACTTGACCTTGCTAGGTAGTCAGGAGCCACTCAACTCTGCTCAGCTCGCCAGTTCCTTCCCTTCTTATGCAAGTGTTCCTCGCCCTGGCCCAGAATGCTGGCCAGAATGCTTGCACAGTGACGAAACAAGCATTCCACAGGCCTCTTATGCTGCCCACTGTCAGCGGCCATGCCCTTAGGACTGGGAGACTCCAGCAGGGCTGAGAGGACAAGGCACCGCCATCTTGTGCCGATGGGCACCACCATCTTTGTGATGGAGTGATGGTCAATTTGCATATTACCCTTTTATTAGATAGGATGGTACCACCATCAATGCTTTCTCTTATCTGATTGGATAACCCTCACCTAGGTCCATCGGAAACAGAAAGGTTCAGCGGCAAGTGATTGGCATGTGAATGCAGCAGCAGATCAAAGTCAAGTACCTGAGTTTAGGTGCCAGAGAAACCACGAGGAACCCCACGGGGGAACCGCATCTCCATGTTCTTCCTTCTCAAATGGGGAGCCTGCAGCACAGTGCTCCCTTTATGCTGCTCTCAAATTAGATGCAAGGTTTTGGCATGACAGCATAGCTCAGAAGGAGGAATGTGGAATAACTCAGGGGCAGGTACGCTCACCTGTACAAATTTAGTGCTTCAGGGCAAGCAAAGCTATTCTGGAAAGAACTTAAAAAGCAACAGGGAAATGTGCAAGACCAGAGATATGAGGAATTGTCAAAAATAAGTGCATGGCATCTCTGTTGTTAGTCTCAAAGGAAATGTGGTAAAACTCTTGCAGCCTTGTATAAAATAGGAATCTCCCCCAGGGAAAGTGGGAGCAGCCTCACTTGACAGTTATACCATGTGACCTCTTCAGTATAGAACCATGTCCCAGATAGGCTAGGTATCATGTTTCTAGTTGGAACAGAATACATCTCTCAGGGCAAGCCCTCCAAGTTAAGGGGCAAATTAATTCCTTCCCATCTAAGGAGTGATGCCCAGCCAGTGTGACTCAGTAAATGAGCATTGACTTATGAACCAACAGGTCATAGTTCAATTCTCTGTAAGGATACATGCCCAGACTGTGGGCTGGATCCCCAGTAGTTGGCGTGCAGAGACAGTTGATCAATGATTCTCTCTCGTCATTGATGTTTCTATCTCTCTTTACTTCTCCCTTCTTCTCTGAAATCAATAAAAATATATTATTACTTTTCTAGTAAGAGGTTTTTCTAGATCACATCACTTAACGTCTCCTCTTGAGTCTTCCTGGGAAAGTCATCAGTTTGGTTTCTGATTATTGAATCTCTCAGAGGTTTACCTTTTACTCCCTTCAGTCCACATTCTTTGTTTAGTCCATCTTAATCAATAAATAAGGTGGCCCCATACGTGCATACATGTTTTGAATAATTATAAATGAAGTGTTTATTCAAATACCTTTCATTTCAAAATATAATCGAATCAGCTGTTGAAGTATGTGTACATTTTGGGGGACACCCTGTATTATCTCATCCCAACTTTACACCTGCTTCTTCCATTTTTCATTCAGAACCAAAATCCTAGAAAGAGGACTTAATGTTTTTATACCATAATAGAGAAGGATCTACACTAATTAAAAGAGTAAGATGCAAATTGACTCTAAGTTAGCGACGCCCACTAGCCAATCAGGAATGAGTATGCAAATAACCCAACAAAGCTGGTGGATTAATTTACATGTGTAGGTGCCAAGCAGCCTGTGGCGGGGCAGGACGCTTGTGTTGTTGCCACGTTGATGACATAGGCATTCCGCACCACCCACGCTGCTCCAGGCCTCTGGGCGGCGTGGGAAGCCAGAAAGGTGGCTGAGGACCGGAGCAAATTGGCAGCTCCAGCCAGAGCGAAGGCAGTGCCAGCAGCCAGGGTAAGGAAGGACCATTCCTGCACGAATCTTTGTGCATTGGGCCTCTAGTAATCATATACAGTGGTACCTCGAGATACGAGTTTAATTCGTTCTGTAACCTTGAGGCGTGGGAAACTAGGAGACGCTCGAGTCGCAGTAAACTGGTGGGTCGTGTGCAGCCGGCCGATCCGAATGATTACTTCTATCTCAAATGTTGCTTGTATTTCAAAGCAAAAATAGCTCGTATCTCAAAAATCTCGTATGTTAGGGCACTCGTATCTCGAGGTACCACTGTAATTGGTAACAACAGAGAAGTTTTGTGGGAATATTCAAAGCTAAACGTTCAAACCATCTCTCTTCCCTACTCCCTACTTTAAACTCTTCATCTCCTGAAAGAAAGGTTCTTTGGCTGATGAAGAGTTAATGTGTGGGAAATGTTGTGCTGAGTGTTTTATGTGTATTACTGAATTATGCGCTATCATAATTATTTGGAAATATTAAACTGAATCTGGTCACAATCAGTAGAGATGAGGTAACCAAGGTCTGAAAGAGTACAGTCTTATGGAAACTGGCTGAGGCTGTGTGCATGGAGTGAGTAAGAAAGACTGGAAAAGGCAGGGGACAGAGTGGAAAGCTAAGTTCCCTTTCCGTTCACTGAACATAAGGAGTTTGGTTCCTTGGGATTTTAAAAGGCTAATTAGTTATAAGGTACATATTTATGAAGCTCTCTGATATGTAAGGAAAGAGCAAATAAATACCAGGGACTATTAACATACACAGTAATATATCTTATAGGGGTAACTAATGAGAGAGCCAGACTCTTTATACATTCAAATTATATATGAGAGTTTAAAGCAAAATAGCAGGAAATTAACTGCTTGTATCATGAATGTATATTAAATATTTAATTTACTAATTAATTATGCTTCCTTTTTATAGCAGTAATTAAGATGTGTGATTTCTTAATTTTATGTACACTGATCATGCAGTATTTGAGGGTGTAGAGTATAATTTTCATTATTATCATTATTACAATCACCTCTAATATCCCTTTACCCAAACACTCTCACTCTAAAAGTGAAGCCTTATCTTTTATCTCCGGCTAATCTTCTCACCTACTTCATCTCATCAGTATATCTGCACATGAGCCCTAGATGGTTTGGCTCAGTGGCTAGAGCATCGGCTGGGTGCATGCAGGAGGCGATCAATCGATGTGTCTCTCTCACATTAATGTTTCTCTTTATATATCTCTCCCCCTCCTTTCCACTCTCTAAAAAATCAATGAAAAAATATCCTTGGTTGAGGATTAACTATATCTATATCTCTATATATCTATTTCTATATATCTATGTATCTATATCTCTATCTCTATCTCTTTATATCTATATCTATGTCTATCTCTATATTTCTAGCTCTATCTCTGTCTCTATATCTATCTATATCTATATCTTTATTATATATCTAGATCTATATATCTATATATCTCTCTATATATCTGTATCATCTATGTCATCTGTATCTATCTACACACACACACACACACACACATACACACACACACAACTTTGCCAGAGAAGCCACTCAGTCTCATGATCTCACCATCACAAAGCCCTTTGCCTTGGGTCTGTTTTTGTTCTTTTCTGTGTTACAGTCATTACAAATGCAGTTGCAAAATTAATTCTCCTTTCCCTAAGCGCATGTTACTTTAGCTACTTAAAGGCCCATTTCCTGCCGCCAGAGACGGGAGCCGGCGCTGTTATTGTTTGCGTTCCCGAGTCTGCGGGAATGGCTCCCTGGCACACACTTAGCCACCTGTGCCTGCCTCTCCGGGCGCTCCCGCCGCCCGGGGTCCGTCTGGGCCTGCCCCATTTCTGAATCTAGGCCATTTTCCTGGTGGACTCTGTCTTGAAGGAAAACTCCTACCATCGCAGGTTGGAGCGTGTAAGTGATTTAATTCCATTAAAATCCGAGCGAAAACCCACATGTCCCACCTTATACTGTGTGAGCTCCTCTTGCTTTCTCTGTACCATTGGTTTTCTAGAATAATGAGATTCAGGGACGGTCTGGGCACACCAAACGCACATACAATATAAAGTGAATGAAAGGATGCTGGTATCCACATGCTAGCAACTTCTGCCGCTGTGATGTGATTTATAGTAAATTCTAGGACACTTTTATCGTTGTTTTTATTGCTGCAGGGACAAACACCACAAACTTGGAGGTTGAACCGATACAACTCGATCACCGTACAGTGCTGTAGGTGAGAATTCTGGTACTGGCCCAAACTGGCGAGAATCAGAAAATTCCTTGCCGGAGGTTTTAAGGGAATCCCCTGTCTTCTGCTTTTTATTTTTTCCTCTTTTTTGTATGTAAATGTATTTTTATTGATGTTTTTATTGATTTCAGAGAGGAAGGGAGAGGGAGAGAGGGAGATAGAAACATTAATGATGAGAGAGAATCATTGATCAGCCGCCTCTGGCAGGCCCCACACTGGGGATTGAGCCCGCAACCCGGGCATGGAATCGAACCCTGACCTCCTGGTTCATAGTTTGACGCTCAACCACTGAGCCATGCCGGCGGCACATCTGTCCTCTTGTTTATTTCTCAGTTTGTAGAGACCATGCGCTTTCTTTGGCCTCGAACTCAGCAACAGCGGGTAGAGTCCTAACCATACCGGCTTCTCCCTAGTTCAAGGTAGCTTGGGAAGGCTTTTAAGAACCCTTGCCCTGGTTGGGGAGTGGAAAAGGAAAAGGGATTAAGCAGTGCAGACAGATGGGTAGTTACAGACTAGTCACAGAGATGCGGATCACAGGAAACATAGTCAACAATATTGTGATAAATGCGTATGGGGCCAGGTGGGTATGGACCAATCATATACTAATTTGTAAAGTCCGTGATTGTCTAACCATTTTGCTGAACCTCTGAAACTGATTCAGAATATTATTGAATGTCCCTGTGATTGGAAAACACACCAAGAACCCATGTGACTAGATTGGCCTCCCTGGATAATCAGAGCTCATCTTCCCGTCTTCTGTCTTATCCTTAATCAACCTGCAGAGTTCCATTGGCCTTAAAGGACCACCTTACTCCTAGCTCCATGGATTAGGGCAAGGCCATCTTGGAAGCCATGATTTTGCCTTCTACATGTGGGCCCATAAACATGTAAAAGCCACCGGCCTGAATGGGAGAGGACTTAGTTACTTCATCAGCAAGGCATGCGATTAATTTCTTGTTAATACCCTGGATAGTGTTGTAGCTTCAATTGCCACCACTGTTGCAAAAGCAGAAGAGAAACCAAGCCCATCCCTCACACCGGGTGAGTTTCCTAGCACTCTACAGCTGTGCAAGAGGAATGCCAAACGAATCTACCTTTCTGAAACTCTGCGGAATTAAATACAGCATCGCATACAAATGACTTGGCTCCCAGGAATCATGCATGTAAACCGCCCTTATTATAATAATTATTATCAACCTCATTCATTTCCATCTCATTAATTTCAAAGCACGGATCTGCTCCGCTCTCTCCTCCCAACCAGAGGAGCTTTGGATTTTAATTGTCCTCTCTTCTGTGATGGCGAAATCTAATAAAAATGGATTAGACGTGGCTTCTGACTCGCGCACGATGTGATTGGATCAGGGCAGGCCATCCAGATGCCAAAGGCGAGGGAAAAAACCCTTTGGTGGCTGCGGACATGGCGTCAGGTTCACGGGCCAGGGTAGCGGCGTGTCCAGTCTTCCTGCTCCCCGTCCATGCAGGCATGATTCCGGGGTGCGCCTGCAGCGCCTGGCTCTGGGTCAGATACCGTGTGAGTAAAGACGCTTCGGGAAGGAAAGCACCATCCGGCTTCCAGGAGAACGAGGAGCTTAGGCTAACCTCCGGAGCCTCATCACGGCGAGCGTTACTGGGAGCACCTCGAGATTCCGAATTAAATGAGGGAGCGGAAAAACGGAGGCTGTGCTGATCCCCTCGAAGGCGTTTCTGGAAGCCTGTGCTTTCTGGCTCCCGTGGCCCTCCAGCTCCCTTCACCTCCCTCCTCCCTCTGTCCTCCCAGTGCTGTTTGCCACGCAGATTCTCGGCCTACTTAGGATAAAGGCTTAGCTGCTGCTTAGAGAAAAGAAAGAGAGAAATAGGCCCAAGTAAAGGCGCTTAGAAAAAGAGCATCCTTTTCTCTCGCTCTTTCTCTCTCTCTCTCTCTCTTTCTCGCAGCTACAAAAGTCTGAAAGCGAGCAGCCCAAGTCAGCAGTGGTTCAAAGACCCGGGTTCTTTCTAAGCTGGTCGCTCTCCATCCTCAGATTCCCACGCACCCCTGGATCTCTGTGCACCCTCGGGTTTGGTCTTCTGCAGTTCAGGCTGGGTGAAAGGAAACTTTTTATGCTCCAATATTTCAGGGTTCGTGGAAACATGGGTTCCCTGATGTCGTACCACCCGAGAAAAAACATGTTTGAATAGTGAGAACTTAGCCTGTGTCCGCAGGTGCTGCACGTTTAGGCAGCCCGGTGAATATTAGTACAGTGGTACCTGGAGATACGAGTTTAATTCGTTCCGTAACCTTGAGGCGTGGGAAACTAGGAGATGCTCGAGTCGCGGTAAACTGGTGGGTCGTGTGCAGCCGGGCGATCCGCGCGATGACTCCTATCTCAACTGTTGCTCGTATTTCAAAGCAAAAATCGCTCGCTCGACGGCTCGTATCTCAAAAATCTCATATGTTAGGGCACTCGTATCTCAAGGTACCACTGCATTTTCTACCTTAATATGTGAGCCCCTCAAAGTCCATCTCCGCCCCTGAAATGTCTTGTCCTAATTTCAAGAAACCAGAGAAACCGGCTAATCTCTTGGAATCCCATTTCTGAAGTTCCGTCAGAGAGACCTAAATGGGCTGCTCTTGATCCCCAACACTGAACCGAGATAAGTGAAATAAGACAAATGTGCTTTCCGCTGTCTGTATCCGAAGCCGGAGAGGGATTCAGCGGGAAAAGGTTATCGGCCGGACATGTAATCCGATGGCTGTTTACTACCTATGGATAAAATTTCAATTTTGTGAGGCTCACAGAACGCTGGCATCAAACCAGGATAATACACCCACAAACAGAAAGCCGCCAGCCAAACACATTTAGCGGCCGCAAACATCATTATCTAAAATACTACCAAACGGAAATTTGAAAGACACATCCACGGTAAAACTCCGTGCACAAGCCCAGTTTACTTTACACTTTACAGGCGTTGGATAGAAGGACTCTCGTTTGTATATTTATTTCATAGAGATGTCAGCGTGGAAAGACTGCTGCTACTATTTTGATGAAAAGGCATTGGAATGAATTCAAATACTGTTTTTTTGCTATTTAAAAACGTAGTACTAGAAGTCGAGGGTTTTAGCACTGTTAAGATACCACACCTCCAAAGTTTTCAGTCTTTGATTAGATCTGGTAATGAATTTTTTTTTTTTCCTAACGCAGCGTGATGCCTAAGACGCCCTTGGGATCAGTCTTTGTAGACACGAATGCTGGATTCTTTTCTAGAATTTTCTTTAACAAGAAAAATGGACATTTTCTTTGCAAAGCTACTGAGGATCTTTGATATGGATGGCCCCAATCATACCTAGGACTATCTTTTTACTCTTCAGACACAGAAAGAGGAAAGCTACATATTTTGAAAGGTTTGGGATATTTGAGATAGTCATTGGATAAAAAAATGCAGGAGAAACTAGATGATCCTCAGTTGAGAATTCTCTTCCTTGTTTCAGTCTTCCACAGTCTCAACTAATTCCCCGATCGAATGGCAAACCCCGGCCCTTTAGAAATACTGTCTAGATGTATGGCTGTTTGCCCCGGGATCCTCCAAACATCAAGCATAGCATTCTGCTATTCACACATATCATTTGCTCGCACGTGAAAAGCAGGTATTGATCCGTGTGTCTCCTGCTAAATCAGTTTTATATTCGCGTAATCAAGGGTCCGTGAAAGTCTCTCCTTCAGACCCGCAGACACATTAGACCTGAAATACGTTTCCTTCTCAACAATCGGCTCTCCTCTCCAAACTGGCACGGCTCCTCCTTTGGAGAGATTAAAATGTTCCCTTCTGCTCGACACACGGCCTGTCTCTGAACCCCCGAATACACACCCAGAGAATAGCCAGGCTTGGCAGGAAGACAGAAGAGCTTGCTGCCCGCTCTCCGTATTGCTCAGCCTTCGCCGTGCTGAGCAGAGTGGAGGTGCCTGCGTGTGCTTGTGGGCCTGCGTGTTCCTAAAGCGCTGAGCTCAGGGGCCCCCCGCCGGGGAGGGGCCGGGAGGCATCGCCCGGAGGCCTTGGCAGGCCTGCTTATGTAAGCCCGCAGACAGGGCATCCTCCCGCCGCCCGGTGCCACTGTGCATATGGGGTGCTTAGTCACTCTTATGTAACCACCGAGCCCGGCGCTGGAGACTGCTGAGGGCATAATAAATTGTCTTCAAGAACCTGACGTGGGATCCAGTGTCCCGGCTTGAAAAACTGCAGGTTTTCCAAACAAGTCAGGCAGCTTTGCTGGAGTTCCAGGCGATGTCTGGGGTGGCCTCTAGGGGTTACATTCTTCAATGTCTACGATGTCCTTTTCAATGGGTCCTCAAAACCACAGGCATTTTGCTCCCCGCTTTTTGCCTTGCCAAGGAAGCATCCATTGACTGGAAGAATCAAATAAAACTGTGGATGATTACATGGGGTCTTTCTATGAAGCTGTGATAACCCTCCTCATAAGTAATTTATTTTGCTTTTTTTAAAAAATACCTTTTTATTGTTGATAGTATTACAGATATCTCCCATTTTCTTCCCCTTTTCCCCCTTCTCTTCTCCTTTCCATACCCACAGGTCTTCACCACCCAATTGCCTACACCCATAGGCTAAGATATAAGTAGATGAGTTCTTTGGGTCACCTCTCCTTAGCCCCCCAACTCCACACTGAGGTCTGGCACCTATTCCCTGCCTCCCTGCTCTGCGCCTCATTTTGTTGGTCGGTTCCTTTTGTTCATCAGATTCCACACTTTCCCTTTGATGCCCCTTCTCCGCAGTCACCATGGGAGGAGTGAGTCATCTGATGGGAATAGCTTACACAAATTATAACAAAAGCAGAGGCTGGGCCGAAACCGGTTTGGCTCAGTGGATAGAGTGTCAGCCTGCCTACTGAAAGGTTCCAGGTTTGATTCCGGTCAAAGGCATGTACCTTGGTTGCAGGCACATCCCCAGTAGGGGCCGTACAGGAGGCAGCTGATCAATGTTTCTCTCTCATCGATGTTTCTAGCTCTCTGTCCCTCTCTCTTCCTCTCTGTGAAAAATAAATAAAATATATTTAGGAAAAAAGGAAAAATAAGCAGAGGCTGGGCCTGCAGGTTTTCCTCTCTAACATTCCATATGCTGGCATTTATGTCAGCGGCAAGGTGTGGACAGGAAGGGGACTCGGAATGAGGATAACCTTGGAGCTGATTCAGATGCTACTTGACTTCCAGGCCAGCTAGAAAACGGACCTTCTCACCTTTTGTTGTTGTCGTTCTTATCATTGTCCTAATTCTTCTTCTCTCTCTCTCTCTCTTTTTTTCTCCGCTATCTCATTTTGAGGTGACATTGCCAAATAATAGAACCACTGATAGGTGCAACAAAAAACGCGATGCCTATAACCCTCTAACACTAAGAAGGTTCCACATGCTCTGGTGCTGGTGGGAAACCTGGAAAGTCTAATCTAACAACATTGCATTGTTTGGCCGATGCCTCCAGGACACAATGGATATTACTCAACAAGCCCAAGCAGACACGAATGGATGCTCTCATCCTCACAGCGCTGGCGGCCAGCTACCTCAGCACCAGCTTTATGTCCTAACTTCTCCTGTCGCTGTTTGGGGGCAAGCACCCCAAATGATGCATCTCCTCCCTGGGACGTCAGAGAGGGGAGTGACTGAGACCAGGGAGCATGTTAATCAGCACAATGGATATGTGTGTGTCCACAGTCCCATTTCTCTCTCTCTTTTTTTTTTCTTCTCTCTCCCTTCTCCCTCTACATTTCAACTTTGCCCATGGCAGAAGTCATGGTGGCCTGGATTTCTGCCCTTTCCTAGTATGCTCAGAAGCAAAAACTCTGTATGTGGGGGATCAGGAAAGTTAACCACATCCTTAGATATGTTTTCATTGGTAATATGAGGGTTAGTTGCATGTACCAAACAGAAAGATATTTCTTTATTTTTTGTCATAGTTAAATAGAATAGATTAGTGAATATTGTTAGTTATCCTATCTAATATGCCAATTGACTATACCTCTGCTATACCCACAAGCCATGCTCGCCAGCCAATCAGGAGCAAGTATGCAAATTAACCCAACCAAGATGGGTACAGCCACGGAGTGGACAGGAGGCTTGGGTTTCCCTGGCAATGGAGGAAGCCAGGTTTCCTGCATCCCCTGCTGGCCGTGGACTCAAGTCTACAAAGTTTCAATTATAGAAGATAAATAAATCCCAACAAAAATGGTGGCAGACACAGAGCTGGAGAGAAGAGGAGGCTTGAGTTGTCCCTGTCCTGCCTTGGCCTTCACTCAAGTCTACATAGTTTCAATTATAGAAGATAAGTAAATCCCAACAAAAATAGCAGTAGCCACAGAGCAAACAGGAGGCTTGGCTCCATTCCAGGCTACAAAGTTTCAGTTGTAGAAGATAAATAAATTCCAGATACCAGGGCCTCTCCTTGGGTCGCCAGGGTGTGGCCAGCCTGAAAACCACCACAGGCCCCTTGCCCAGGCCGCCTTATGCCCCAAGAGAACCCCTACCCTGGTCCAGGACACCATTTAGGGCAAACCAGCTGGCATCTTGTGTGTTGGAGTGGTCAATTTGCATATTACTCTTTTATTAGATAGGATAAAGGCCTGGTGCCCCCACACACATGCAGACACAAGCTGGCCACCACAAGATGGCCAGCAAGGGAGGACAGTTGGGAGGGACCAGGTCTTCAAGGGAGGACAGTTGTAGGTGATCAAGCCTGCAGGGGAGGGCATTTGTAGGCGATCAGGACTGCAAGGGAGGGTAGTTGGGGACAATCAAGTCTGCAGGGGCGGGAAGTTAGGGGTGACCAGGCTAACAAAGGAGGGAAGTTTGGGGCTACTGAGCCTGCAGAGAAGGGCAGTTGGGGGGGACTGAAAAAAATAAAGATCAATAGGAAACAAAGAAAAAGAAGTCAAAAGGAACTTACCTAAATATCATTTATAGCCAGAATCGGTTTGGCTCAGTGGATGGAGTGTCAGCCTGTGGACTGAAGGGTCCCAGGTTCGATTCCAGTCAAGGGCGTGTACCTTGGTTGCGGGCACATCCCCAGTAGGGGGTATGCAGGAGGCAGCTGATCAATGTATCTCTCTCATTGATGTTTCTAACTCTCTATCCCTCTCCCTTCCTCTCTATAAAAAAATAAATAATATATTTTAAAAAAATAAAATGAAAAATAGGTGAGGAAGCAAGGGATATGGGGTCAGATATCAGGGTGGAGGGAAAAACATCATTAGGAAAAGAGAGGAAGATCTGAAAGTTTTATGATCCAAGGGGAAAAAGGTCGTCCTCTTTGAAGATGAACTGCAACTAATACTGACCATCAGGGAGTAAATGATGCTCAGATCAGGTGCTTATTTTCTCATCCCAGATGTGCTAGGTTGTCATTCCATGAGGGGAAGAAATGGACGTGGGAGGTTAAACGGAATAACTCACAAAGGGATATTTGAGCATGAAAATAATTCAGGCTCTAACCTTCCAGGCACAAACCAGTCAGAGAGAGAGAGAAAAGGTAAACAAAGAAGAGCTGAAAGAGAACAGGAAAGAGTTCCTCAAGTTCTAGGTGGAAAGACTTTCAGGATGAAGGTAAAAGGAGACAACGCATGTCCAGTGCTGTACCGAGGTCAAGAGGGCACGTCCTGGTAGAAACTCACGCCCGGGGGAGGAGGCTGCTGATGCTGATGTGGAAGCTGGCAATCCCAGGGGCTGTGTGCCTCCAGCACCCCATGGAGAAGGCCCCTCGCCAGGACTTGTGACCCGGAAGGACAGTCAACTTCTTATGTCCTATTGAAGACACCATATAAAACCGGAGAAGTTCCAGATTCCCTGACTGCAGAGACAAGACAGTGAAGGGTTTTTGTTACCCCGTGAGTTCACGCGAGGCCAAAGCTAGCATCTTGCCATGTGTTTGGTTTCTTCTTCTTCTGTGAAAACACTGGTCTAGGGCAGACCATGATTTTATTATTTTCATGGAATGTA
This sequence comes from Lasiurus cinereus, assembly GCA_011751065.1. Classification (NCBI taxonomy): domain Eukaryota; kingdom Metazoa; phylum Chordata; class Mammalia; order Chiroptera; family Vespertilionidae; genus Lasiurus; species Lasiurus cinereus. The sequence goes on along the minus strand of JAAGEH010000188.1, from coordinate 553,569 downwards.
TTATTCTTATTATTTTATTTTTTAGTTAAGCTCCTAAGCTCCCACTTCCTGCTTTTGTGCTTTAAGTTCTATCCATAAGAGTCGGCCTCTGCCTCTCTTGCTGCAGAGCTATTTAAGTGAGTTATACTTAGCCGGTATTTCCTGCAATCGGGAGCTGACGATGCAGCCCTTTGCCGCCACTGTCTCAGTGAGATTTCAGCCCCCGAAAAGAATCAGAGGACTCGGGTTCGTGGGCAGGTGGATGTCTCACAAATCTCTATCTTTCTGCTGTGCTCCCTGCATTGTAATAAATCCCAGCTCAGAATTTACAGCGTCCCTCAGACACGCGCAGACAGGGAGCCAGCAGGATTGCGGCCATTTCTCCAAGCTTATACAGTATATCCACATCCTTAATTCTGACGGGAAGAAAGAGGTGTTTTGCGTTCTTCCGCAGGTGCTGTTGGGAAAACGGTTGTTCTGAAGAGTGCTTAGGGGCGCCCCAGGTCGCATAAGGCTGCTGCACACACAAGGTGTTCTTGCAGAAGCTTGGAAAGCATTTAAGGCATCTCTCTCTCCACTTTGCTGTTCTAGGTGTCCCAGGTGGCATCTGTGACAATCATGAAAAGGGAAACTTGTCCCCTTGGCTTTGTCTGTCATTCTTGGCTTTCTCCCCCTGCTCTGCCCATTACACTGATCATCGCCGAATGTTTTCAAGGGCATCCGCTTACTTGAAATCGGCTCTACTTTTAAGCATTTCACTCTCTGATAGCAAGGTCTCTGCCCTTATAATGTTGGGATCAGTAATCTACACTAATCTGCACCAATAAGAATAAGATGCAAATTGACTGTACCTTTGTGAGGCCTACCAGCCAATCAGGAGTGAGTATGCAAATTACCCCAACAAAGATGGCGGATTAATTTGCATACACAGGCGCTGAGCGGCAGGGGCCGGTGCGGGATGCTTGCATCATTGCCATGGTGACGACACAGACATTCTGCACCGCCCCCAGCTGCTCCAGGCCTCTGGGCAGCATGGGAAGGTGGAAAGGCGGCTCCAGCCGGAGTCAAGGCTGTGTCAGCAGACAGAGCAAGGAAGGCTATTCTTGCATGAATCTTCCTGCATCGGGCCTCTAGTTTCTAATATGGGCTCTGAATTATAATAGACTCTCAACAGACACTTCTTAAGTTATTTCTGTGAAATGTGTACCCAGGACCCAAATGTTGGGGAAATAATGAGGTCCGTTTTCTTATGTCTCCCAAACCCAGAATAGGACTCCACACTGTGGGGATTCACATAGCAGTACAGGTTGCCCCATGCACAAATGGTGGCCCTCCAAGTTTCCCAGGTGGAGAAACCCTAAGGCAAAAGTCTGGAACCTCCCACACCCCGTGGAATCAGGCAAGGCCGGGTAATGAGATTTCAGGAGGAAGTGGGGTTAAGGGTCACCTCTCCATCAACGGTTCACCCCAGAAAAAGGGTCCTCTTGTCTCTTTGCTCAGACATCAGTCTGCGCCGTGTTTTTATTCACATGGGGGCATGAAGGACTGAGCCACAGCTTCAGAGCATACCTGCATGCACCAAAGGTGTTGACTCGACCCCAGTCAGGAGTCACTTTGAACATACAGTGACATGAAGAGAAATCAACCACAGAATTGACCATGTGAGTCCAATCAAAAGAAACTGCAAAAGAAGAATGAAAAGGAGTTGCATTGACCATTGTTTAAATGCACACAGGTTCGTTTTTAAGGTAGCTTCCTTTGCCCCTAAGATTCCATAACTACAGAAGATGAGATTTTTCATTAAAAAAAACAGACACACACAAACATTTGTCAACAGGAGCTCCTGGGGTGTAGCGCTTGCGTTCTCAGGAATTTGACTTCGTGCAGTTTGTACTTCCACAGCCTCTCCTGCTAACGGGCTCTGCACCTGACTCAGTACTACCCCGGGTTCTTCTTCCTACTCCGACTCAGTGCTCCTGACAATCAATACATCTCCTGGCCCATAAAGGCCTGCAATTAGTTCCAGCAATACATCTCCTCTTAGGAACTTACATATTTGAAAGCCATCTAGTTTATGGGTCGGTAATCGCTTTGGCCATTGCATAAAATTGGTAAACAAAAAACAGAAGTTCCTTCGAACATAAGTAGCAACATGAATATATTTAGAAAGTTTAAAAAAAATGGATTGCATATATAAAGCCATGAAAATAGAATCAAATCTCCAACTCTTTTCTGACAAGGAAACAGAAATCATAAGGCATTTTAAGAGCCAGCAGTTGATGATTTACAAGAAATGAACTTTTCATGTATCGTTTGCTGGCGGAGCGGGTCTTGCCTTCAGTTTGTATAAAAAAAAACACACAACATCCATGAAGAATTCAATGAAGTGAAGCCCCAATAAGATGAGTTACACCTGGCCGGCTTCCGTGGCTCAGTGGTTGAGCATCGACCTATAATCCAGGGGGTCAGGGTTCGATTCCTGGTCAGGGCACATGCCCAAGTTGCAGGTTTGATCTCCAGTGTGGGGTGTGTAGGAGGCAGACAATCAATGAGTCTTTCTCATCATTGTGTTTCTATCTCTCCCTCTCACTTCTTCTCTGAAAAAAAAAAATATATACATATATTATTTTTCTTTTTAAAAAGATGAGTTATTCCTCCTCTGTAAAACAGGTTAGATAGTTAGAAAGCAGCGCCACCTGATTCTTCGCTGCGATTGGTTATAATACGGAAATTTGCACGGGTTACCTCCTGTGGTCCTCGGGCAACAGTTCAAGTTCTGCTGACTGACAAACTGGTTAAGTCAGCTCAAGGGAGAAACTTTCCAGGCTGGTCTCACGTGTTTTTATTTTATTTTTTAAGGGCCAAGTGTCCTCAGAATTCCTCACCTGGCCCCAATCCCAAAGACATTTTAAGCATCTTTCTTTTTTAAAAAAATTATATCATTATGTTTTCTTTTTAGAAAATGTTTTATTTATTTAATTTCTCTATTGATTAAGGTATTACATATGTGTCCTTATCCTCCCATTACTACCCCCAACCCCTCACTCATGCCCTCACCCCCTGTTTTTTTCATACACCTCGACTTACAACTAACCTTCAGAACATCACTTATTTGCCACAAGTAGGATTGTGGCATGGCAGGAAACCATTTATTGGGACAGGCAACGTTTAAAAGAAGGGGAAGGGGAGGGGGAGGACAGGGAGAGGGGAGGAGGAGGAGGAGGAAGAAGAGGAGGAGGAGGAGGAGGAGCCGATTAACACATATTTTGTATGTTATGTGTGTTATAGACCGCATTCTCAGATAGAATAAGTTAGAGATAAAAGAACTTGTTGTTAAGAACATGATAAGGAAGCCAAGCATATTTACGGTTCTCCTCTGTATTTATTGGTACTATAAGTTTACCATGCCTGTTTACAAGATGAATCAGCCGGCTGTCAGCACCTACATCAGTATTGTCTTACATGATACGGAACACTGTAGGCGTTCTACATATGACTAACCTCAGACATCAAAAGTGAAGAGGCATATCTTATAACGAAACATAAAAAGCAATGTGATTGCATTGTGGTAGTCTAGTGTAAGCTATATGATTGTTTCACATTAGGCAGAAAATAGCCAAAATATTTCCCAATATATTTACTGAAATAAAATATGTGTACTGGTAGACTCCCATGGTTCAAGCCCATGTTGACCAAATGTCAACATGTATTTCCTAAATTAAATATATCTAAAAGCCCATATAGCCAAAACCGGTTTGGCTCAGTGGATAGAGCGTCGGCCTGCGGACTGAAAGGTTCCAGGTTTGATTCCGGTCAAGGGCATGTATCTTGGTTGCGGGCACATCCCCAATGGGGGGCGTGCAGGAGGCAGCTGATCGATGTCTCTCTTTCATCGATGTTTCTAACTCTCTATCCCTTTCCCTTCCTCTCTGTAAAAAATCAATAAAATATATTTTTAAAAAAATAAATAAAAGCCCATATAGAGAGGAAATAGAGAGAGACATGGATAGAGAAAGAGATATATACGTGAATTAGGTTTATGGATGCTTGCTAGTCATCAATATGAATCATCTTTGGAGGAGAGATATTCTCGTGAGATAAAGCGTTTATTCTGTTCTAAGAAAGGCATTCAAACTTTAATAAAATGTAAATGATTCCCGTTATCTGTGAGTGTTCAGTAATTGACTAACACATGCGCGTGTACTGATTAGCGAAGAGATTTTACAGTGAAACCTTGCCCTTCTGCTGCTTTCGCAGGAACCTGTGGTTTCATTATCTTGTCAGTTCCTTCAAAGTTCATAAGCGAACGTCATCCTGGCCTCCGCCCCGCTTCCAAGTTAACCAAGTCCTTTAATTGTGGCCAAATGCTATCCCTTGTAGTCTTCATAATTTTGTGTAGAGCAGAAATTGAAAATGAAAACCACAGGAGGTCAGTATCTGAAGTTCTGGCTTCGCCACTAGAATAAAAATCAGTTCATTTCAAAGGTTGCGAAAGGATCTGAGAGAAGCTCATTTTACTTAATTTCCAGCATGAAGACGCAACAGGTGTCACTCGGGAATGGGAACTTCCGGAATTATGGAATGTGCTAGTTCCCTGCCCCGTGCGGTCAGTCTGTGGTAGGAGAAGGGAGTGGTCTTGCCCTCCGCCAGATCCTTTTAGAGGTGATGTCTGGGGCACCCCGTAAGCTGGAGGCTGGGAAGAGCCCCTTCATCACATGGATATAATGAACACATGACTGAAGAGTCGCTGCCTCTGAATTCCTCCTCAACTGCACGTGGAATCCAACTTGACCCTCAGTCCCGGGAATTTTCTCCGTCACATGGTCATCAGTATTTCTTGATGTTCTTTTTTTTAAAGTATTATATATATATTATTGATATCTTACAGAGAGGAAGGGAAAGGGATAGAGAGCTAGAAACATCGATGAGAGAGAAACATTGATCAGCTGCCTCCTGCACGCCCCCCATTGGGGATGTGCCTGCCACCAATGTGCATGCCCCTGACCGGAATCAAACCTGGGACCCTTCAGTCTGCAGGCTGACGCTCTATCCACTGAGCCAAACTAGTTTCGGCTTCTTGATGTTTCCTGAAATGGGCATCCACAGCATACAGCGAGCTGCTCAAAACCATTCTCTCCAGAGAAGGAAAAACATTTCCAAAAATGAGCTGGAGAGAGAACTGTCCCCATTTTTTTTTTACTTCAATTTACTCAATCAGGGAGAGCCAAATGCCAAAGCCAAATCAAACAGATATAAACAGAAGCAAACAAAACTATTGTAAAGGGGAAATTCAAAGGAGGGATTTCTGGTTAAAGTGACATGTATTACATTGGAGATCCCCAAATCCATGACCTGTGAGACATCGAAAAGTTCAAAATACGATTTTCAAGCAATGGAAGAGGACTTCCAAAATGTAGGAGAAGCATTTGCAATTAACAATGAAATCAGAACACCATCCTGGAAAGGAAGGGGGTGGGAGAATTTTCCCAAAATCCTGATGCCACGATGTCTTGGTCTCACAGCCGGATGCCACCAGAGAGGGCAGGGAGGGGGAGACAGGGGTGTGAGCCTTTTAAAGTTGGCACCCTCGCCGAAACCGGTGTGGCTCAGTGGATAGAGCGTCAGCCTGCGGATTGAAAGGTCCCAGGTTTGATTCTGGTCAGGGGCATGTATCTTGGTTGCGGGCGCATCCCCAGTAGGGGGCGTGCAGGAGGCAGCTGATCAATGTTTCTAACTCTCTATCCCTCTCCCTTCCTCTCTGTAAAAAATCAATAAAATATATTTAAAAAATAAAGTAAAATAAAGTTGTCACCCTCATCTAAGCCAGTGAAGAAGACACCATATTTAAAAATGGAGGTGAAATTAAAAATGGCAGGTTCTTTTTCCCCCACCATCTCTTCAACCCTTGTGATTGGTTGTCTTGTTGATAATGACCATCCTAGCTACTGTGAGGAGGTACCTCGTTGTAGTTTTGATTCCCATTTCCCTAACAGCGAGTGAGGTGGAGAATCTTTTCCTGTATTGGTTGGCCATTTGTGTGTCTTCTTGGGAGAAGTGTCTGTTTAGGTCCTCTACCCATTTGTAAGGCAACATGGATGGGTCAGGAGAATATCGTGTTAGGTGAAATCAGACAGAAAAGGAGGAGAACCATCTGATTTCACTCACAAAATTGACAGCACCAAGTGATCAAACAAGAAAAACAAACGAAATCTCACAGATACAGACAGCCCCATGGTGGGTACCAGAAGGAAGGCGGGGGGTGTGGGCAGTAAAGGATAAAGGGGGTCAAATATATGACGATGGAAGAAGAGTTGACTTTGGGTAGAGGGCCACTCTGCAGTATACAAAGGGTGTATCCTGAGACTCATGCACCTGAAACCCATGAAATCTTATTAACCATTATCACCCCCATACATTTCATTTAAAAAGAAAGCTGAAACCGGTTTGGCTCAGTGGATAGAGCGTCAGCCTGCAGACAGAAAGGTCCCAGGTTCGATTCAAGTCAAGGGCATGTACCTTGGTTGCGGGCACATCCCCAGTAGGGGGTGTGCAGGAGGCAGCTGATCCATGTTTCTCTCTCATCGATGTTTCTAGCTCTCTATCCCTCTCCCTTCCTCTCTCATATATATATATGTAATAAAAATTGCAGGTTCTAAGTTTACTGGAAGATAATAAAAAAAAGAAAAAAACTACCTATAGTTTATATAACAGCACCTAAAATACATCTACAAAATAGAACTCTTAGTTTCTCACAGTTTGAATTGATAAATTTGTCCTAAGAAGCGTCTAGATTTTGTAACTGAGCAAAGCGTCCTCTGAAAGCTCAGTGCAAGTTCCCCTTTTGTGAGAGACATTTGTAAGGTCTCCTGGAGGAAGGGGCGGTGACTCTATCTCTAGGAACTCGGGGGTGTTTCAGCCAAGAACCTGGGAGGGCTGGGGGGAAATTCTTCTTCCTCCCCCACACATGAAATTCAGATGGTTCCGTTTGGGATAGAAAATACACTTTTGAACAATTCTGTTATTATGAAGCTTGCAAAATATGCCCCGTGACTGGTCAGGAAGAGTGAGCAGAGGGACCCAAAAGCAGAGACATAAAAAAGATACACTTTTCCTTCTTACCCTCCCTTTTTTTCCCTCTCTCTCTCACTCTTCTCCATGTGCTTGTTTTTCATCCCTTTCTCTTTGGAATTTTAGGCTGAACGCTAGGAAGCCGGCCCAGGGTCAGCCCCGGCCCATCCTGTGCATGTTAATGACTTGCCATCTAAGCACCTGGCATTTATTTTTAGTTGTAATTGGAAGATTATATAACTTACTAACAACGTAATTGGAAACAATACACAGCTCAGGATGTTTGGAGGCTGCTGTTAAGATGTAATTGAAACGTAAATAGAGGAGCCGAAACGTGGGATGTAGCAATGAGTGCTCATATTTTCCTATTAAAAACGGAAATCAAACTGGAAAAGGCAGAGATAAGAGATGGAGTTAATGATGTAGACTAAAACTACCTCATGGCACTGGGCATTGACCAGCTCTTGCATAAATCCAGGGCTAAGATTTTGTGTTGTTTTTATCCTACAGGAAGAGCCATTTCTAAAAAATGCTGACATTGTCAGGCACAGAGGCTTCCACCATTTAAGAAAATCTGACATTTTTTGGGTCAAACACCTGGTGTATTAAAGTAAAATAGAGCCAACCAGGTGTGACTCATTGGCCAGGAGGTTCCGGGTTTGATTCCCGGTCAGGGCACATGCCCCGGTTATAGGGGTGTGGGCTCAGGGGGGAGGGGACACGTAGGAGGCAGCCGATCAATGATCCTCTCCCATGATTGATGTTTCAGTCTCTTTCCCCATCTCTCCTCCTCTCTGAAATGGTCATATCTAAACAAAAACAAAAACCAGGTAGGGTAGAAAGATGTGCACCATTTTTTCCTCCATAGAAATATTCACATTCAGAAGTTCGCTTTGTCTTTGTGCACTTATATGATCGGCTGAGGTCTTTATTTTGGTAAAAAAAAAAAAATTACTGTCTCTTTAACAAAGGAATTTTTTGCACCATTTTTAAAGCCCTAAAAATGTATGTGTGTGTGTGTGTACATATATATGTATATGTATATGCATATGTATATGTATATATATTCTGCAACTATTCCTCCGGATACCAAAGATAAGTAAGGAAAACCAGGAACAAGAGAATAAATGCTCCCTGGATTGAGTTCCGCGTGGAATTTGCCCTCCCCTCTGGGGGGTACCCCCTTTTTCCATGGTGCTGGTCATATCTGATCTGACATTTTCCAGCCTTGCCTCCCCATTGGCCGAATCTCTCCGGGAGCCCTCCCCAAGGTAGCACCCCTCAGACCCTGGGCTTTGTCCAACAGCCGGCCGCTCAGGGCTCAGGAGTGGCTGAGCGTTTTCATGAGAGAAGGACAGAGAGGTTAGGGAGAAGTGTCAATCAGCTCTAGTTCCCCTGCATTCCCCGCGGCCAGGAGATAAAGAGAAGACCGATTCAGGGCCTTCAGCATAAATGTCATTTTGTTCACTTAAGTCTAAGCAGAATGGTGTTTGCCTGGGCTAGTTTAGTGAATATAATTTGTGAAATCAGGCCTATTTCTACTAATTCAATATACACTGGTACCTTGAGATACGAGTTTAATTCGTTCCGTAACCTTGAGGCGTGGGAAACGATGAGACGCTCGAGTCGCGGTAAACTGGTGGGTCCTGTGCAGCCGGCCGATCTGCGCGATTACTCCTATCTCAACTGTTGCTCGTATTTCAAAGCAAAAATTGCTCGCTGGATGGCTCGTATCTCAAAAATCTCATATGTTAGGGCACTCGTATCTCGAGGTACCACTGTGTGTGTGTTTCTGTGTGTGTGTGTGTGTGTGTGTGTGTGTGTGTGTGTGTGTGTACACACACACTAGAGGCCTGGTGCATGAAAATTCGTGCACTCGGGGAGGGGAGGTGTCCTTCAGCCCAGGAGCCCTCAGGGGATGTCCACCTGCAGGCTTAGGCCCACTCCACAGTGGGACATCCCTAGTGCTGCCGAGGAGGCAGGAGGCTCGCTGGCAGCCCGCAGCCCCACTTGTGGATGAGCCCAACTCTCCCCATGGGGGCGCACTGACCGCGAGGGGGCAGCTCCTGCATTGAGCGCCTGCCCCCTGCTAGTCAGTGCGTGTCATAGCGACCGGTCGTTCCCAGTGGTTCCGCCTTCAGGGTCCATTTGCATGTCACCCTTTGATTATATAGGATTAAATTAGCAGATTCATGCCAATAAGCATACTCAGGGTGAGGAAATAACCTTTTAGAAACTGGCGAGAATCCTGATGGTCTCTTCACCGAAGCCAGGGACCCATTCAGCATCAAACCCTCATGTCAGACCTGCAGACACTGGTCCCCTGCACGTTTGTGCAGCTCACTCTGGAGGGAAGGGGGACGTGTTTTAAGGAGGAAAGGAATGATTTCCAGTATTTCACCTGCCTGTTTCTGAATCTTCCTGCCTGGAGCTACTCCGTGCAGAAAAGCCAGATGTTGCCAACACATGACCTGGGCCCCTTTTGGGGAGCATTCAGGTAGCGTGGGCCCCTTGCTCCACTGGCCACTTCTGTGCATGCAAAGGTGGCCTGATGAATGGATCTGGGTTTGCAAAAATGGGGCAATCTGCAATGCACACTGGGAAGGGACCTCAAGCCCCGAGGTGTGACCCCTGGTACAAAGGGCAGGAGCAGGGCAGGGGCACGGGCTAATTGGGATCCTGCGATCAGACCTGGGCTGGCCGATTTTAAATGCAGAGACCAACAGCTGGCGAGGAAAGCAGCCAGACTGTGCCAGCAGTGCTGCCCCAAGAGAGGGGCTGTTGGCACCCGCGATGGAGAGGGCGCCCCATTCCCCACCTGCCCTGTGCCCATGTGTGGCAATAGCCTCGGCCTCCACAGCCAGCTGCGAGTGGGAACATCAGGGACATACTTTGAAATGTCTCACATCGGGACGTTTGTCATAGCTTCGCGGAAGCCGCTGGGCAAAGGAGGAAAGCACCCGGGCTGTGAGATCAGAGCAGCCAGGATGAGCCAAAAACAGTGTGGCTCAGTGGATAGAGCATCAGCCTGCAGACTGCAGGGTCCTGGGTTCGATTCAAGGGCATGTACCTTGGTGGCGAGCACATCCCCAGTGTGGGGTGTGCAGGAGGCGGCTGATAAGTGTCTCTCTCTCATCGATGTTTCTAACTTTCTGTTCCTCTCCCTTCCTCTCTGTAAAAAAATCAATAAAATATATTTTAAAAAAAAGAAAAAAACAGGGTATAAATCCTGGTTTGGGTGTTTACTGGGCTTATGATCTTGAAGACCTTGAAGGGGTTCTCTTTCCCCTCTCTCTCTCTCTCTCTCTCTCTCTCTCATATCTATCAATATTGATTGATTGATTTCAGAGAGGAAGGGAGAGGGAGATGGAGAGAGATATCAGTCAGAGAGAGATCAGTGATGAGAGAGAATCATCCATGGGCTGCCGCCTGCTCGCCCCACACTGGGGATGTGGCCTGACTGGGAATGCAACCAGGACCTTCTGGTTTACAGTTCCACCTCAACCACAGAGCCACACCTGCAGGTGAAGGGGTTCTCTCTCATTCTCGCTTCCTCCTCCGTAAAGCATAGGAATAGCACGATGGGCAGGAACAGAGAGGCAGTGTCAGAGGCCTTGCAGTGCTAATATAGGTTTGAGTGGTAAGTCTGGATGTCCTGGGAGGTGATAGTGTGCTAGGCGCTTGACCACCATGGCATACGTGTTTTATAAGACTGTGTGGGTTTTAGTTTGATGATATGAATGGTTGGGTTTCTCCAAAGCAGTTTCCCAAATAAAATAAAAAAAATAATAATAATGCCCTTCACTCAATTTTATTTATCTCAAAAAAAAAAAGAAAAGAAAAATTGAGGATGGCTATTTAATGGCAGATGCTGACCACTAGGAGGAGCCCACGATCCCTCCATCCCCTTACTCACCCCCTAGCTGGAACCCATCTGAGGGCAAGGGAGGCCCAGGTGGTGGGAGTGCCTCTCTCTCCACCTGAGGACCCCAGGTGCTCCCCTGTAGCCTCTCTCCAGAGTCACCACCTGGGACCCTAGTCTCCCAGGGAACCAGGGCTGATATACACAGGGCTGCCACTGAGAGCTGACCCAGAACCCAGGAGCACAGGTGCCAACGCAGGTCAGTGTGAGCTGACCTGTCCCTGGATGTTACGAGAAATTGATGGTTGAGTAGTTGAGTTTTCAGGATCCTAGGTCCCAGGAAAAAAATATAATCATCATCATCATCATTCTTCCCCACATCCATGTCTCTTATTAGGCAGTGGTTGTGTGTGCTCAGAACTGGGGTTCGGATCGTGGATCTCCCATTTCTGGCTGCGTGAGCGTGCTTGTGGCCTCGTGTGTAAGACTGCAATGTCTCAGTTTGCATTTTGCCTCCATCTGTTCATGCACTTGAGCTCCTGCTACATGGCCGACGCTCCTCGAGGCGCTAGAATGCAATGCTGAGTGGCAGACGCCCAGTCGGTACACAGTGTCCTAGGGAAGCACATGGACAATGAGCAGAAAGATAGTGTAGGCCAGTGGCCGGCAAACTCACTAGCTGACAGAGCCAAATATCAACAGGACAACGATTGGAATCTCTTTTGAGAGCCACATTTTTGAAACTTAAACTTCTTCTAATGCCACTTCTTCAAAATAGACTCGCCCAGGCCATGGTCTTTTGTGGAAGAGCCACACTCAAGGGGTCAAAGAGCTGCATGTGGCTCACGAGCTGTGGTTTGCTGACCACTGGTATAGATTAAAGGGCTGTGAAGGAAAGCAGTAAAAGGTACAGGGCTTGTTAGGAAAGTCCTCTGAGATACAAGCCTCACACATACCAGAGGGACATTGGTCTCAGGCTGAGGGAGAGTGAAGCACAGAAGGCCTTGAGATGGCATGGGCTGGGCATGTGGGAGGACCTGCAGAAATCCTGGTTTTGCTGGAATGACGTCAGCAAGGGGGAGAGCACTGGGAGGTGAGGTCAGAAAAGGTCAGGACAAGCTGACACTGAGTCATCCCAGGATGAGCCTTCCTAGCAGTGGGGGACTCCATTATCCAGCCCAAAGGGTGGTCATCCATGCAGCCTTTGGATTGATTTATGACCAAAAGGGGGATGTGCGGATGAAAGGGGCCATAGCCTAACCAGACAAGCTAGGGAAGGCTTGTGTGGTGGTCTTGCAAACTCAGAGACCTAAAGTCACCATGAAGGATGCTTTGAAATTAAACTTTAACTAAAAGCAGTGATGCTGAGTAGTCGCCTCCTAGGCCAGTACCTTCACCATCAAGGTCAGCCTTTACCTGAACTGAGCCTCTCTTTTTGCAACTGTGATCACATGTCCTTGAAATGTCTGGGTAACTTCTAACTTCCCTTTTTCCGAAACTTTTGGGGCACAACTTAGTGTGCCTGGGTGCCAGGACAGAGACCACACATTCCTTCCTTGTCATCCTGTTAGTTGTCCCTGCACCCACCTAAGTATGTGTCTATCACTTTACTTCTTATCCAATCCCAGAGGTCCCTCTCCCCCCCTCCTTTCTCCCGCCTCTCTAATCTATCACCAGTGGATTTCATGTAACCCACCTATGTCCCTTCTTTGATTGCAATGTAAAAAAAGAAAAAAAATAGATATAAGACCTAATCCATTGAGCATTGTTTACCAGCAATTGTCGACAGTTTGGCTCAAATAAACTCACAAATATTATTTAAAAAAAGAAAAGAAAAGGTCAGGACACTGGTCACAGTGTCCTTCCGGCCACTGGAAGAACATCTGCTTTTCGTGAGGTGATGTGATTTCCATTTGGGGCCACATATGGACAGTGGACACGGGAGAGGTAGGAGTGGATGAAGAGGAACATTGGGAGAAAGACGAGTGGACCAGCCAGTGATGATGGCGAGGACAGGGCAGAGATATGAGAGGATGGGGAGAAAGAGAGGAGACTCTACTTGCACCCCAACAGTAGTGCTAAAGCGTTGTCTCACCCTATGAATGGGAAGAGCTGGCTTTGACAAAAGGATGAGTCATCCAAACATCATGAGTTCCATCTGAGATGCTTGTCAACCTCAAAGCAGAGAATTTCAGAAAATTCTGACCTGGATGAAAGTCTCCAAACCACCTTTTATGCACCGGGAGAAGGATACCTGTTATTTCCATGACTGTCGCTGCCTTGTGATCTGACATCCCATCGACAGAGGGGGGTGACTGTGAACACAAGATCAAGGTTAAAGGCTCCCTGAGAGGACAGGGCACAGCACCGAGAGCTGAACTTCATCGGGACAGAGTCCCCAGTCAACATAGCAACATCTGGCATCTGCAGGATTAGCATTTATTAAAAAGCCGGATGTGTGGAGTTTGGGGGATTCAGAAGATCCCTGGTCAATTCTTTTCAGGCCTCACTAGAGATGAAATTAGATTAATAAATGCTATCTTTGTTTTTAAGGAATTGCTCAGGGAAGGAGGGAGGCCTTGCACATTTTTTATAAAATTCTGTACTTTATAGACTATTTACTGTGCTTTCTCCCTGTATAATCAAAACTATATAGGCCTAGTGGTATATATAGGGTGGGACAAAGGTACACAGCCCAGCCAGTGTGACTCAGTGGGTGAGTGTTGATCTCTGAACCAAAAGGTGAGGGTTTGATTTATGGTCAGAACACAGGCCTGGGTTGAAGGCTCGCTTCCCAGTGTGGAGGGTACAGGAGGCAGCCGATCCATGATTCTCTCTCTTCACTGATGTTTCTATCTCTCTCCCCTCTCCCTTCCTCTCTGAAATCAATACAATATGTAAATATATATCTTTTTTAAGTCCTTGGACACAAAATCATAGATACTTATATCCTTCCCACCCAACTTTGATACCTTTGCAAGTTGTTAGCTTTATCTAAAGAGTAACAGTCCACAGTGCAATCACTTTCACTCTTCTTTACATGTTTAAGAGTTATTCATGCTGAAACCAGTTTGGTTCAGTGGATAGAGCGTCAGCCTGTGGACTGAGGGGTCCCAGGTTCGATTCTGGTCAAAGGCATGTATCTTGGTTGTAGGCACATCCCCAATAGGATGTCTCTCTCTCATCGATGTTTCTAACTCTCTATCCCTCTCTCTTCCTCTCTGCAAAAAATCAATAAAATGTATTTTTTTAAAAAAAGAGTTATTCATGATGATACATCTACTTTGTGGTCATGTATTTCCATTTTGGAACACGGTGGTAATGCACTATCATGCAGTTTATAGACTTCTAAGTTGTTCCAGTGTTTCAGTATTAAAAATGAGGTTGTAAAGAATTTGTGTTGACCATCTCCTTGGGCACAACCCAATATTCCCTCTCCAGCAAAGAGTGTTCCCAGCGTGACACCGATGGTTTGGGTACCCCAATGTGGCCTGGCCCTGAGGCCTCTGAGCAGCTGGGGCCGTGGGAGACACCCGGTGACCTCCTGGGGCAGCCAAATGGATGGACTTGAGTCGTCAGATATTTTTTTGGTACATTTTTTCATGTCGAGAAAATATTTGGGAAGCACCCATTTAGCCTTTGTGGCTAAAAGTAGAGTTTCTAGCGATGGGTGTTAATGCAGCAAGCCTGCCTGTTGTCATCTGAAAGGGTTGTCTAGACCTGGCCAGGGTGGCTAGTTCGTTGAGCATCATCCAGGGTACATGTCTGGGGTGCAGGCCCAGTAGGTGGCATGCAGGAAGGAGCCAACCAATATTTCTCTTTTCCTATGGCTCTCCCTCTCCTTTCTTCCCTTCCTTTCGCTTTTCCTTACCCTCTTTCTAAAACCAATAAAAATATGAATGTTTTTCAAAAGAGCCCCAGCGGGTTTTGGCTCAGTGGTTAGAGTGTCGGCTCTCAGACTTGGTGGGTCCTGATCCTGTGTGGATACCAGACACCAGACACGTCTGAAACAGCTGGAGAACGCCTTTCTGTCACAGGCACGGGGAGGGCTGCGGTCAATGGTTGAGCTGATAGAGAGTAGTATGCAAATTCACCATCATTCTGAATAATGGTCCAGGGTGCTTTCTGCTGAATGGTACCCGTATGTTATGCTGAGATTCACTGGTTACTTTTTTTTTAAATATTGTAAATGTTGCAATAACATGTAATGCTACAAGTATTGTTGAGCATCAGAATCATGTATGATTATTCATTTGCTCCTGGGTTGGGCTTGTGTTAGGCTGTAAGGCACTGTAACGTGTGTGTGTGTGTGTGTGTGTGTGTGTGTGTGTGTGAGAAATTCAGTTTGCCTTCAGTATAAAAGCACACGGTGGTGGCGTGCCTCTGTTCATGCAGTCCGCAAATTATTAAGCATCAGGCATCATCCTAGGTGCTCAGAACACATCAGTGAGAACAGACAGAAATCTCGGCCCCGGTTCCCCAGGAAGTTCATGTTTTGGTAGGAGCGTGCTGGGTGAGGAAGGAGAGAGCAAGGACACCATTTACAAACCCCGAATTGAATACACACATCCCTTACCTGGTATCACAGGAGGCGGTAAGAGCTTTTGGCAACGTTTCACCAGGTGGAGCAGGGTCAGGAGATGCGGAATGTGAGGGGGAGGAAGAACGGGGTTCCATTTGTATAAGTCGGTTACTAATTAGTTGACTCTGGGTCATCCACACGGGACATTATCATCAGTGACCCTGGCCTAGTCCAGTGAACCCGCCAGTGGGATGTGCCCACGTGATCAGAGACCACCGCTGTTTCGGGGGTTTGGCTGCTGTATTTCGGGCCCATACTCTGCCGGGTGGGAGAGGAATTTCGCTGTAGGAGATGCCTGTGTTCATCCCTGACAGACAGGGACCAACAGTCTTTCCAAACACTTGGGTCACCAGGGGGCATGGCTGGCCTGCAAACCACCACAGGCCCTTACCCAGGCCACCCCATGCCCCCAAGGGAACCCCCACCCTGATCTGGGACACCCCTCAGGGCAAACTAGCTGGCCCCCACCCATGCAGCGACAAAGAATCCCACACACAGAGGGGCGTTCCCATTGCTGTGCGTGCTCACAGGCCATTGGTATTGATCTCATACCAATGGTTTGGCTTTTTTAATGGTTAGAAACATCCGTGGGTCTGATGGCAATGGCTCCTTCCAATGGCCTGGCCCCTCTTGTCCTCCGTCCTCTGTTGGAGCCGAGGCACTGAAGTTCATTCAAACTGTGCCGCTGTCTTTGTGCCCGCTGGCTGGAGGGAGGAGGGATTGGACGTCGGTGGCACATTCTGAAAGGACGATCCTTTCGAAGATCAGCAGGCAGCTGTAATTATAATGAAAGAGACAAGATACTTATTTAATCAGCGAGGTCCTTTTTTCACTCCCCGACCACTTCAGAGGGACTCCTGAGTGCTTCGCTCACCCTGAGCACCAACACCTACACGGAGTGTGAGCACAGCTGCTATGCAGAGTTATTAGCAGCGAATTTAGCTCATCGCGATGTCAGCTTGTCAGCACTCCGGTGAAATAAAATGAAATAAAAGTTCCTGTTACTATACCGTTTGAACATTTCTCCTTGGGTAACAGTTGTTTCCAAAAAGGAAAAAAATAAAATTGAAAAACAATGAACTCTAAAGCAATATTCTAATTCTCACTTAATTGATAAAAAATCACTATCTTCAAAATCAGGCTATTTCTCAGAATAAAGATATATGTCTTTTTAAATGCCTCTTCCTAGATTGTCCTAATTTACTTCATGATAGGAAGGGCACATTCTAGCTAATAAAAAAGTAATACGTAAATTAACCATCACTGATACATCCACAAGCCATGCCCGCCAGCCAATCAGAAGCAAGTATGCAAATTAACCCCCAACCAAGATGGCTGTGGTCACAGAACAAACAGGAGGGAGGCTTGGGTTTCCCCTGCGATGGAAGAAGCCAAGCTTTCCACACACCCTGGCGGGCCCAGGCCTCCATTCAAGTCTACAAAGTTTCAATTATAGCAGGTAAATAAATCCCAACAAAAATGGCAGCAGCCATGGAGCTGGAGAGAGCAGGAGGCTAGGGTTGCCCCTGGTGATGGAGGAAGCCAAGTTTCTGCAGCCCTGGCCTGTCTCGGCTTCTGCTTAAGGCTATAAAGTTTCAACTATAGAAGATAAATAAATCCCAACAGAAATGGCTGCTGCCACGGAGTGAGCAGGAGGCTTGGCTCTGTTCCAGGCTACAAAGTTTCAGCTGTAGAAGATAAATAAATCCCAGATAGCAGGGCCTCGGCTTGGGTCGCCAGGGGGCATGGATGGCCTGCAAACCACCACAGGCCCTCACCCAGGCCACCCCATGCCCCAAGGAAACCCTTAACCTTATCTGGTACACCCTTCAGGGCAAACCAGCTGGCCCCACCCATGTGCCAGGCCTCTATCCTATCTAATAAAAGAGTAATATGCAGATTGACCATCACTCCAACACAAGATGGCTTCCCCCATGTGGTCAAAGTCCCTGCCCCCATGTGGACACAAGATGGCCACCATAAGATGGCCAGCAGCAGAGGGTAGGGACCAGGCTTGCAAGGGAGGGCAGTTGGGGGTAATGAAACCTGAAGGGGAGGGCAGTTAGAGGTGACCAGGCTGGCAGAGGAGGGAAATTGGGGGTGACTGGGTCTGCAAGGGAGGGCAGTTGGGAGGGACCCAGGCCTTCAGGGAAGAACAGTTGTGGGGGGAGACCAGGCCTCCATGGAAGGGCAATTAGGGGTAATCAGGCATGCAGGGGAGGGCAGTTAGGGTTGGACAGGCCTGCAGCAGAGGGTGGTTAGGGACAAACAAGCTGGAAGGGGATCAGTTAGGCATCAATCAGGCTGGCAGGGTTAGGGTTAGGGGGTGATGAGGCTGGCAGGCAGAAATGGGTAGGGCAATCAGGAAGGCAGGCAGGTGAGCAGTTGGGAGCCAGCAGTCCTAGATTGTGGTATTGAGTCTAAATGGGCAGTTGGACATCCCTCAAAGGGTCCCAGATTGGAGAGGGTGCAGGCTGGGCTGAGGGACACTCCACTCTGTGCATGAATTTCATGCACTGGGCCTCTAGTCTAGTATAAAGCATGAGGTAAATTATAGAAATCACATAATTGCTCTGAGCTTCCCTCTGTAGAGCACAGCAGCCTACACATATGCCTTGTTTTAAGCAGATTCCATGTGTAATAAACTTCATGTTTTAATTATGATTTATTGTTGGATCCCTCGCATAGTAAGGTCGCTGAGGTTTAAACAAATCATTCTATTTATACAATACTACATAACACACTTTTCAGGTAAACATCTAGAGTACAGAGACATACACGTGCCATGCACATTTAGAAACAAATCAGATATTGTTATTTCCATGAAGCATTTCCAGCTTAAAAAAAAAAAAAAACAAGTATAGAAATAGCATGAGAGGCACCAGCACATTCATAATTCACCTTTTATACATGTTAACATGTCACACGTTAACTAAGAAATGTTTATCCAGTAAAATCACAGATGCTTACACCCTCCTAACACTCCCCACCCCCCTCCATAAGACAGCCTCCGGGTCAACCTGTGCCGTCTTTCAAACTCCTGGCTGCCACCTCAGAGTCATCTATGTCATGATCACTGCCTCAGATCATCAACAATCCTTCGTGTTTATGGGGGCTGTAAAGATGGAGGCTGAAATCCTCTCCAGAAATCCCTGAGCGCTGTGACTGCATGCACATGGAGGGGAGACAGCCAGTGGGAAGAACACCAGGGTGTTGGCCCAGGTCTGCCGTAAACCATCTCGTGCAGAACAGCTACACCCCACATGGCCAGTCTTCCCGTGGACTAGTCCTCCCAGAGACTCTGCTGCTGCATGAATGCCTGTAGCTGCATCCTCCCTTTCCTGTTGGCCACAGGTTCTAACCTCGCTCAGTCTTACACCAAACCATGTTATTATTTGAGTTTTCCTTCCTTTCAGGCAAGTCCTTTGGTTAGGTTACTCATGACCAAATTATTTCAACTCAGTGTTCTTATCTGTCCTCTGAGTGAGCTGTACCTGCTGACTTGCTTGGGTACAATATCGGGAAAACCATAGACAGCGGGTCCAGCCTGGTTACCACTGTATCTGCCATGCTCACAACAGTGTTTGGCATCCGGTAAATGCTCAATACATGTTGAGCGAATAGTTGTAAATTCCTCCCCCCCAAAAAAATGACACTCCAAGGAAATGAAATTGTAGGTGCTACATTATTCGCATTTGGGCTAGCCCTAAACAAATCGTGGAAGTGTGACTCAATCTTCACAGATGGCATATGTGTGTGTATGTCTTCAAAGCCTTCAGTTACTTACAAACTCAAGTGAATTAGAAATTTTATCCTATTACGTCCATTTTGGATACACTCTATGATGAAATCATTTTAGCATTTTTTTTCTAACATACAGCATACTCGCTACCTTATATACTTAAGGAAAATTTTATAAAGGGCAATGCTTCACAATGAATAGAAACATGCTCAAATTCGCTGTTTTAGAAGCTGCCAGGCTCAAATTCACTGTTCTTATAAGCTGTGATGATTTCATAACATTTTTTAGCGGTAAACTTATTTTTGTTTCCTTCTCAATCTGTCACTGGACCCCCACCTAAATGTGTTATTCCTAGCAGCTTTAGATAATAAACCTCTACCTTTCTTTTTCCCTATCTAAACTCCAGAGCAACCTTTCTACTCCATGTAAAGACTCTCATCCCCAGCGTCAGCTGCTCTAAGGCAGTTCTCAGATGTCAGAGTATCATTAACTGATGGGCTGATTAAAACCCAGATTCCTGGCCAGGCTGGCATGGCTCAGTGGTTGAGTGTTGACCTGTGAACCAGGAAGTCACAGTTCAATTCCCTGTCAGGAGACTTGCCTGGATTTGGGGCTCAATTGCCAGTAGGGGATGTGCAGGAGGCAACTGATCCATGATTCTCTTTCATCATTGATGTTTCTAACTCTCTCTCCCTCTCCCTTCCTTTATCTGAAATCAATTCAAACAGTTTTAAAAGACAAGCAAACACAGATTCCTGGGTCACACCTTAAGAGTTTCTGATGCAAACACAGATTCCTGGGTCACACCTTAAGAGTTTCTGATGCACTTGGTCTGCTGTGTAGCCCAATGGATAGAGTCTGAATCCGTTTTGTATGTTTCACTCAAGTCTTAGCATTTCTGTAACCACATCTTTGCAAGCTGATCAGAAAGCTTTGTAGATTTTTCCATACGTAACAAGGGTTGTGGGCCAGTTAGTACAGGCTATCTCACGGGCTATAAATATATTTTTAATTTTTGAAAATAATATTTTATTGGCTTTCTACAGAGAGGAAGAAAGAGGGATAGAGAGAAACATCAATGAGAGAGAAATATCTATCAGCTGCCTCCTTCACGCCCCCTACTGGGGATGTGCCCACAACCAAGGTACATACCCTTGACTGGAATTGAACCTGGGACCTTTCAGTCCGCAGGCCAATGCTCTATCCACTGAGTCAAACCGGTTAGGGCTGTTTTTAATTTTTAAATGTGCGCATTTTGCACATATTGAAATGTTTGAATAACTTGTTCATATTGGACTTTTATGAAGAACTAAGATTTTAATGAAGAGCATAGAAATAGATTGCTTTGTTCCCTTTGTGATGAATTAGCATAGCTTGGTTAACCAATTCGAAATCAGAAATCATGACCTGGCACATCCTTAGAGAGAGACCTGTTGTAGCGGAGAGCAATGCAGCTGTACACATTTGTAATTCAAAGGCACTGAGGCAAAAACTGTCAAAACATTGCTGAAATTGACAAGGATAGAAGGTTCATTAGTCTAAGAACTCATGCGTTCTAAAGCAGTGGGTGATCAGCTTAATAATTTGAACAAAGTTGCACATTTATGCAAACAACAACAACAATAACAAAAAATAAACACACAACAACCCTGTTCTAGCTTATAATTAAATTTCAAATCCTGGTTGGAAGAAAGGGAGACGTAATTGTGGTTATTCTTAAACCTAATGCCTTATCATAATCAAACTTAAAATATCATTGTTTTAATGGGAAATTTCTTGCTATTTTCTCAGTATTGATTTTAAGACTTAGCAGTATCAATAAATCAATTCTTGCTTCATTAACATGGAATTAACTTATAAATGATTTAACATTCAGAACAGTTAAATAAGACAGGAACGAAGAAAGACAGTTCCATCTTTTCAATCTGCCTGCATCCTGGTATGAAGTCTGTCTAAAGCAGGAATTCTGAAGGCAGATTGGAAAAGGGGAGTGGGCATTGCAACATGACGATGATAGCAAATAGGGAATAATGACAGCAGTGTAGTTCATCCAACGATGACCATTTACAAAGTGAAGTTAGGTTTTTACCTCTCTGTTCTCTCCCGGGAAACATGGGGTTGAGGAGGGAATGGAGTCACAGAGAAAATAAAAACATGAAAAGGTATCAACTCATCCCGGCCACCTACTGTTATGCCATGTCACTAGACCAGGAGACCTGAAGGTGCCAGGACCAATAATCTACACTGTCTCTTAGGTGTTGTCACAGATTTTCTCCTGCCTCTGAGCTTAACTTACTTGAGTTTGTTTGTAAAAGAGCATTCGAGAAGAGGACATGCAACCCAAGACATCCTCCTGGAAACTGAGAAGACAGATTCGGAAGGGAAGTGGGCATTGTAACGTTATTCTTGCCCATGATGAACCAATATTCAAGTTCAATATTAGAATAGTTTTCTTGGTCTCCTACTTATCCATGGTCAATTAAGTCACGTTGAATAGTACCCACATTCTCATTGAAACACCAACGCAAAAACGCTTACACTGAAACAATAACGTCAGAGGACGAATGCTCAGACATATCACTGTGATGTTAACAAAGGAAACCCATCGCAGCAAGAAAAGAGTCTTTTCTGTCACTCCGCTGCACAGAGGCAAACACGTCTTTGTTTGCGACGATGGTCTCGCGTGCAGGCCATCACCTCAGGGTGCAGAGATCACCACAGACCTCCTCATGCCTGGAAAGGCATCAGTTATGAAGCAGGTGTTGGCCTTGACCTTGGAGCTATGGAATTTGATTTCCAAGCTGTGCCTGCCTGGTAGTCTGGGATTTTGTCTCTAAGATAATGTTAACCTTGGAGTCTTGATCCGTTTCCCGCGCAAGAGACAACAGCTTCCCGTCCTAGGTAACATTACAGGGCAGGTGTTCCCACTTGCCCGTTAATGACTTTCTCAGTGTAGATGGGGATGGTCCTCGCCGGCCATTACTAAATCTACTTCATAGAGATGAAGAATTAAATTACAGCTTCAAGGCTCATTAGGTCTTGTTAACGTTGCTGAATGGCCCCCGTGTGGATGTCTTGTCCTCCGTGGGGCATCTGTAAAACAGGTGTTTCAGTTCATTGGATTTTCTCTTTTCTTTTTTCTTTTTCTTTTTTGCATTCTCTTCTGAATATTCTACAATTGTGTTTGGAATTCCAGGTTGGGCTTTTATAGGATCAGACTTCAAATAGTCACACTGGACTCTCAAGTTGATCATAGAGTTGGGACAATATGGAAATGGTCTCTTTAGAAAGGAGTATTGAATGTGAAATTCAAGGGCAGAGTAGGGACCATATTGCAAACTGAATGTCTTTCTTTTTTAAAATATATTTTATTGATTTTTTTTACAGAGAAGAAGGGAGAGGGATAGAGAGTTAGAAACATCAATGAGAGAGAGAGACATTGATCAATTGCCTCCCGCATGCCTCCCACTGGGACTGTGCCCGCAACCAAGGTACATGCCCTTGACTGGTATCGAACCTGGGACCCTTCAGTCTGCAGGCTGATGCTCTATCCACTGAGCCAAACTGGTCTTGGCCAAACTTAATGTCTTCTCACTTGTCTTAATATTCTTATTTTTAACTGTGTTTATTGGAGTGACACTGATTAATAAAAAAAAATGATATGTTTCAGGTGTACAATTCTGTAACGCATCATCTCTAAAGTCAGGTCTCCTTCCATCACCATTTATGCCATCTGTCCCCTCCCCTTCACCCTTCACCCCCCGCCCCCTCCCCCTTTTCCTCTGGTAATCACCACTCTGTTGTCTCTGAGATATTTTCCCGGATGCCAAATAATTCCACATACAAGCACAAGTGGAAAGATCTTTTATACGTTTTATCCATGCTTATGGGGATGTGTCTTCTGAGACACTCATTCCTCTTTGTTTGTGTGCAAGGGATCTCAAACCAGATAAAAAACAAAACAAAACAAAACAAAATCCTGCTTTTGTATCCGTCCTCTCTCCCCAGTTGTCTGTATACTGTCTCTTTGGCACAAGGAAAATGCCTCAATGTCACCTTCAATTGTACGGTCTTTGAAAACTTAAGCCAAATCAAACTGTATATTTTTGGGTAAAAAAAAAAAAAGATTAGATTTAGGAGCAGATCAAATGACAGTCTGGGCTATAAAACAAATGTTTGTATTTGTAAATCAGCTGCTGGAATATGATTAGAGAGTCACCGAGTCTTCGGAACATCAATTAACCTCCCGGGTCCGTTATCTCATGATAGTACGAGATGCTGTGGTTTGTGCTAAATCTGCATTGGAATTTCAGAATCGGGATGAACTCTCACCCTGGATGTCTTCTTCGGAAAGTATCCCAAGGCAATGGCACAGAAAGGGAGAGGAAATGGAAGATGGATTTCAGCTACCTTCATCAGACTCTAGCTTTCTCTCCATGGGTCTTACAATAGTTAAAAGTTACATCAGCTGAAACTTGTTTGGCTCAGTGGCTAGAGCGTCGGCCTGCAGACTGAAAGGTCCCAGGTTCAATTCCGGTCAAGGGCACGTACTTTGGTTGCGGGCACATCCCCAGTAGGGGTTGTGCAGGAGGCAGCTGATCGATGTTTCTCTCTCATCAAAGTTTCTAACTCTCTAGCTCTCTCCCTTCCTCTCTGTAAAAAAACAATAAGATATATTTTTAAAAGAGTTACATCATCATAAATGTTATATAAAAAGGAATTCCAAACCACTGAAATCTCAAACACAATTATGGTGTAAACATATAGAAACATTACTAGGTAGACTCTTTTACACTTAAGAGGCAAAAAGGTAACTGTAAAAATTAGTGGTTAAGCATTTTAAAGTACTGCCTAACGGTAAATTAGCGCAGCCACTGTAGAAAACAGCATGGAGACTCCTCAAGCAATTAAAAATAGAACTGCCATACGATCCAGTATTTCCACTTCTGGAGGTACATTCGAAGAGAACAGAAACACTGATTTGAAAAGATACATGCATTGTAACACCACTAGTAATAGCCAAGTTATGCAAGCATCCTCGATGTCCATCAGTAGAAGAATGGATAAAGAAGATGTGACCTATGTATAAAGGCAGATACTGCATGATCTCACTTATATGCTAGAATCCAAAGAAAACCAAAACAAGCGGATAAACCAACAAAAGCCAGAAACAGACTCCTAAATGTAAGGAACCACCTTGTCAAAGGGGAAAGGGTCGAGGTATGGGAACTAAAAAAATAATAATAATAAAAAATAAGAAAAATGGTAGCGTGGCACTGGTATAAGAGCAGACAAAAATAATAAAAGTACCGCCCACAATGCCTCCAAGTTTTAAGATACTCTAAACATTCCAGAAAGTGACGTTGAGATTCTTTGCTAATGTTTATTCTCAGATCAGAAGCAAACTTTTTCATGGCAATAGGTCCTAGCATGCTTTTTCAAATACAAAAAAAAAAAAAAAGTTCTCACGTCAAGCTTTGATTAAAAAGCACTGATTCAGAGGAGAATCCTTACTTTTCCAAAGACCAACATATTTTAAAATGCCAGGCTGGATTTTTCTTTAATTTCATGGACTTATTTTCTATGTAGGATTGTTGTGCCTTCTCTTATTGTTTTTTTACTAAGGCAGCAAAAGGCTTCAAAATAGAAGCCTTATAAAATTAATAATGAAATATTGCTTTAAGAGGCAATAATTTTGCTGAAGAAACATTTTTTTTTAATCCTTTGAGGTTTGCTGAAGTTCAAAACCCATAATCAAGGGGGATTATAGTACCTGATAACCAGGTTTTAAAAAATGATTTAAATTCAGCTCACACATCTTTCTTAAAAATTAGAAAGGAGATATCATTTATAAAATATCATTGTTTGTTATTCTATACATTCTTATACATTTTTATTTCTAAATTTTTACAGCTTTCCTTTATTCCAGTATGTCCTATATCTCTATATAAACATTGCAAAAATAATCTGAGAAAGTTAACAATAAATTACACTAGCAAGCAACTCCATCATTTAATATATAAATAAATGTTTTCACCATAATTTTTTACAACATTTTTCAGGTAAACTTGAAACGCACAATAAATGGCATTTGTACATGTTTTAATTTTTCTTTAATTTCTTTCCTGTTTTAAGTTTTTCTTGATTCTTTGATATCAGTGTTAAAGATATTTCTACTGGTTTGTGATGTTTTGGTAGAGAATTTCAAACTAGGCTCCAGATTTCTTTTTTTTCAGGTTAGTTATACTTTTAACTCTGGGCAGTGTCCTTTCAAACCCATTCCAAAGTGAGCGTGCACCCAGTGGGAACTGTCTGTCACTCAGGTTCAGGGATGGCACCTGATGTCATCGACATGCTCAGGTTGCCTGTAAGTGGCTCCAAGATCTGAAATATTGATCTGAAATAGAAATTTCCTTGTAGTTGAGATTCTGACCATCATAGGGAGTGCTTCCTAAAATTCCCAGTCAAGAAAATAGCAATCTCTGAGTAATTTTTTTCTCTCAACATTCTGAGAAAAACGAGACGTCTTACATGGACTATGATTTGTCCCAATAAAGAAAAATATCTTGTTATTTATAATATGAGCTAATTACCGTATTTTCCGGCGTATAAGACGACCCCCAACTTTTCCAGTTATATTATAGAGTTTGGGATATACTCGCCCTTTAAGACGACACCCGGTATATAAGACGACCCCCGACTTCCGAGAAGATTTTCCTGGGTTAAAAAGTCATCTTAGCCAAGACCGGTTTGGCTCAGTGAATAGAGCATTGACCTGAGGATTGAAGGGTCCCAGGTTTGATTCTGTTCAAGGGCATGTACCTTGGTTGTGGGCACATCTTCAGTGGGGGGCATGCAGGAGGCAGCTGATGGATGTCTCTCTCTCATTGATGTTTCTAGCTCTCTATTCCTCTCCCTTCCTCTCTGTAAAAACTCAATAAAATACACTTTTTTAAAAAAGTCATCTTATACACCAGAAAATACGGTAATTCTCAAGGGTTTTCACAGACTGAGACCAGTGTGTGGGAATGTGATTGGACCAACTGCCCACTCTCAAACCTGCAAAAACCACCAGAACACTCTTCAGCAGTGATTTGCTTTTTCTGTTTGCCGCAAACATGGCACCGAACAGGTTGGGAATGGTGGCTAGTGGGTGCTTTTAAACTCAGGTGAATATCAGTGTCCTCACAGGGCCCCAGGCCATTCAGAGGAAATGTAGAAACTTCCTCTCTCTCCCTAGTCCACGGACGCCGGTTTTCCAGGTCACGCAGACCCCCCGCTGCCCTCTCCTCCTCTGTTTGGGGGCTGTGGGCCGAGGGCCAGTAGGACCCGTTCACACCTCAAATTTCCTGGCAGTGAGGCGATGGCCGTCACACTCATCAGCACAGGACACCTCCCTGCAATAGCTGGCTCCCCACTGATTGCTGTAAGCACACACAAATAAAGTGTGAATGCGAAAAACCTGCTTACCGCTGGAGATGTGATCCTTAAATACAGTTTGTGGGTCCAGCTGGCTTCGCTGGAGCAGCTGCTTCTTCTCAGGGACCTCGGTTACAACCAGGGGGGCCGGGGGTGTGGTGGGGGGGAAGCGGGCCCGGACCAGGAAGCCGGGACCACCTCCCCGGAAGCCCCTCGGAGAAAGACACGTGTCCAAGGGTCTCACTCGCCGGTGGCATCTCATGAGCAAAGTAAACTGGTGGACAAAACCGATCCGGGAACGTGAACACGGGGAGTAGTCTGTGACATCTCAGAGCGAAGGTGGGGGAGGAGAGAGGAGGAGAGGAGAGAGCAACCAAAGAGCTTGCAGCAGCCGTGGACGTGGACAGGTCGAGTCAGGCAGCAGAAGGGCTGGGACCTGATGGCTGTGGCTGGGCGCATCTGGCTGAGAGCGGCACACTGCGGGCATCGTTCTACTGAGGGGTCATAGTTCATCACAGAATCCTTCCTTCCTCCCTTAGAGGAGGAAATACCTTGGAGCTCATTCACACGTCTAGAATCTGTCTTTGGGGAGAGATGGAGATGGAGATGGAGGTGGAGATAGAGATGGAGGTGGAGATGGAGGTGGAGGTGGAGATGGAGGTGGAGGTGGAGATGGAGATGGAGGTGGAGATGGAGGTGGAGGTGGAGATGGAGGTGGAGGTGGAGATGGAGATGGAGGTGGAGATGGAGGTGGAGATGGAGGTGGAGGTGGAGATGGAGGTGGAGATGGAGGTGGAGGTGGAGGTGGAGATGGAGATGGAGATGGAGATGGAGGTAGAGATGGAGATGGAGGTGGAGATAGAGATGGATAGAGATAGAGATAGAGATAGGGAGGTAAGGAAAGAGGGAGGAGGAAGGAAGGGATGGAGGGAGGGCAATGGGGAGGGAGGGAGGTGGGGAGAGAGAAAGGGAGAAAGAGAATAAGGGAGAGAGAGAGAGAGCTGTGCCCACAGGAGTAGCATTGGCATCTCCTTTGCTAGCACTCTCTCGGTCCAGCAGTTCAGTGAGTAACATGGACCAGGGAACACTGGCCCTTTAAAGATCACCTTCACTCCTTCAGGCCCTGGAGGATCCAAAGGTGTCACTTTCAACTGGGAAGTCCCCTCCCCTGCACGGCACCCTTTACCAGCATATGGTATCTTTCCCATCGTCTCCATCTCCCCATGTTCCGTGGCCATTGAGTCAAACGCTCCTTTCTTTGCACCTTTCCCTGTAACAGTTCCTTAATTCCTTAATTCCTTACGTGGGTCTTTTTCTGACCTCATGAAGCAGACCTCGCCTCTCCTCCGACGTCACCGCCTCTTACAGAACTGGAGCCGGAGAGAGAGAGAAGCTCTGAGGGTCTGAGCTCTGTGGATGGATGCAGCTACGGGAACCCCTTGTGGGGTTCACTCCACTGTAGCATCTGCCCCCAAGCCCGCCACTGGTGCCGCCCAGTGAATTCATGCCACAGCAGAAGGCGACACAGCCGTGGGGAAGGCCGGGCCAGTACATGGTCCCACACTCGGCAGAGATGGGAGGAAGGGAGGGTGGGCGATGCATCCTTTAGAGAATAATAAGCAATAAACACACGAATCCCTCTAATACCGCCTAGTACAGTGGTACCTTGAGATACGAGTGCCCTAACATACGAGATTTTTGAGATACGAGCTGTCGAGTGAACGATTTTTGCTTTGAAATACGAGCAACATTTGAGATAGGAGTCATCGCGAGGATCGGCCGGCTGCACACCACCCACCAGTTTACCGCGACTCGAGCGTCTCATAGTTTCCCACGCCTCAAGGTGACGGAACGAATTAAACTCGTATCTCGAGGTACCACTGTACATCGTACAGTCTAATGCTAAGAGCACATTTGGAAGGAAGAGTACAGTAGGGCTGACATGCATTTACATTCATAAAGCATCAGGTGCTATGGAAAGGGCTTTTTACAGGGAATCATGATAACATATTCAAAGGTGATTTTCCACAGGAGATAATATTATGACCCCTTCTTTTTAGAAGGGAAAACTGAAGTTCAAACAGAAAAGGAAGAAGATATATATAATTTCCAGCATAGGTCCAGTTTATATGTACATTTTTTAAAATCAAGATAAAGAATCTGAGAAGTCATTTATTTCAGGGTGTAATTTGCTGGGGCTCACCTTGAACACACCGAAATGCCATGGGAATCAGACGGATTAGGAAATAAACACGAGCTCGTATTTGCGCCCGAGTTCACGCTAATAAGTTCCACAGGAAAGCAGAAGCCCATTCCAATGCACAGGTTCCTTTAAAATAAGATGGTCACTGGTGCTTTTCTTTATGTCAAACGTCTTCTGATGAACGACATAAGGGAAGCATTTTTAAAGAAAATGTAAAAAGTCCCCAAAGAAAAACTTTCCTAGTCTTCCAATATATAAAAAAAAAGAAGAAAAGAAAAAGAGGAAATGGAACTATAAAATATGTGAATGTTATCCCTTCCCTAATAAGGCAAACATTTCATCCTTTAAATTCTCCCGGCGGAGAGACGCGCCTAGCAGTTCCCCTTAAGGACCATCCGGGAACCTCACTGTAAGTGAATAAAAGGCTCCACTTAAGGCATTGCCATGTGCCTACATTTATAACAATTTTTTTTTTCTTCAAAGACAAAGCAAATGGGTAAAGTAATGAAATCCCCCGCCTCCCTGGTCCCCAGCCTCTCTCGACAGGAACCCGAGCGCACGCGCCTGAGCATCTTCCACGTTAAATGCTGGTTTCCAACGAGGGATGCCGTCTCACATCCTAAAAACCTCCTTTCAACGCCATCGACAGGCCCACGTGTCTAGTCCCCACAAGCTCAGCTCACAAGCAAGAAAAGGCACCAACATACCCCTGCGTCTGTGCTGATGTCACCACGCAGCTCCTTGGCTGGGAAATTTCCCAAAAGGCTCTCCTGGTCTCCCTCCCTCCTCCACTCTTTCCTCACCCCCCTCCTCCTGCTGCACTCTGGCCTCTGGGCCCACAGACATACCTTACCGAAGCCATTGGGAACCGGGGAAGGCGACGCAGTGGGTCACCTGAGCTGGCCCAGAAGCCTTTTTTCCTTCTTAAACACTTTTTAAAAATCACAGTGAAAACAGGCTGGAACCGGTTTGGCTCAATGGGTAGAGCGTAGGCCTGCGGACTGAAGGGTCTGGGGTTCGATTCCGGTCAAGGGCATGTACCTCGGTTGCAGGAACATCCCCAGTGGGGGACGTGCAGGCGGCAGCTGATGGATG
This sequence comes from Lasiurus cinereus, assembly GCA_011751065.1. NCBI lineage: Eukaryota > Metazoa > Chordata > Mammalia > Chiroptera > Vespertilionidae > Lasiurus > Lasiurus cinereus. Next base: position 523,619 of record JAAGEH010000188.1, on the reverse strand, counting down.
TTTCTCTCATCGATGTTTCTAGCCCTTTATCCCTCTCCCTTGCTCTCTGGAAAATCGCAGTGAAAACGGGATGAGAATTGGAGGATCAGTGTAGGTGGTGGCTATCGGATTGACTGTTTGTAAATGTATAGGGACCTTCGGATGAGCAGTGGATGGCTATCTGCTTCACAACACATAGGTAGAAAGGTTAAAAAAAAAAAAAGGACATTTATCCTTATGACATAAGATGCTACCTTCTTTAAAAAAAAAAAAGATATAAGGCAGTTTTTCTTCCATCTGTATACCATCAGAGTCACTTCAAAAATGAGAAGGTAAGCCGAAACCGGTTTGGCTCAGTGGATAGAGCTTCGGCCTGTGGACTGAAAGGTCCCAGGTTCAATTCCCGTCAAAGGCATGTACGTTGGTTGTGGGCACATCCCCAGTGGGGGGGGCATGCAAGAGGCAGCTGATCGATGTCTCTCTCTCATCGATGTTTCTGACTATTTCTCTCCCTTCTTCTCTGTAAAAAATCAATAAAATATATATTTTTTAAAAGTGAGAAGGTAAAAGTTGCCAGGTGACCTTCCCTGTCACCAGACTGAAACAAGGATGTAATAGACGAGAGTTTCCTCTGTGGACCCTGTCCTCTCCTGTCATATAAGGCTGTGGGGAGTTAAAAGTCCCACATTAATGGCAAGGCTTTTCATCCATTGAAAAAAAAATTTCTCCCAGCTGGTGTGGCTCAGTAGTTAAGTATTGAGGTCATGGTTGGATTCCCAGTCAGGGCACATGCCAGGGTTGTGGGTTCAATCCCACAACCAGGGGATGTGTAGGAGGCAGCCAGTCAGTGATTCTCTCTCATCATTGATGTTTCCGTCTCTCTCCCCCTTCCTTTATGAAATCAATAATAATATATTTTTAAGAAGAAAATAGTCTTTCCTCTAGGTGATGCTTATAAAACCTGCGAGAGAGGCCCTGTTTGCCCTCCTCCCCAGATTACAGTGGTATCTCGAGATATGAGTGCCCTAACATATGAGATTTTTGAGATACGAGCCTTTGAGCGAGTGATTTTTGCTTTGAAATACGAGCAACATTTGAGATAGGAGTATCTCGCGGATCGGTCGGCTGCACACGACCCACCAGTTTACCGAGACTCGAGCGTCTCATAGTTTCCCATGCCTCAAGGTTACGGAACGAATTATATTCTATCTCGATGTACCACTGTACTTGCGTTTGGAGGGCCTGCGGCGTTAGATCGTGAAGACACAGAGAAAAAGTGGGGCTGAGCCGAGTCTCCAGGCTCCCCTTTGCTAACCTGTGACTCCTTCAGCCCCGTCCTTGTCTTTTTCCAGTGACCAGACATCTCTCAGAATCCACTGATTACTCGCGCTCAGGTTTCTGAGTCAGCGGGATGGGCAGACGCACTTTCCTCCCTGTGGTGCTGAAGGAGGAGCCAGAGCCGACTCCACCCACAGCAGGTGGAGCTCTGTCAGTCTACCTGACTCTGCACACACGTTGCCCGCATTTCATCCCAAGGCTCTTCCTTCTGTCCCCACAGGCATGCGACCTGTACCCACTTGCTGACACGGTCACCTACGAACTCACATCTTATTTTCAGTCGCGTGGAAAGAGAAGTCTTTTTAAGTGATTTAAAAACTTTTGATTGGCCAACAATCGCCTCTGTCTATACAAGCAATTCCTCGTGGTTAGCGGCTAGGAGATGTGGATGGCATGGTTTACAATGTACTTCCGAGCCTGTTAGGGCGCTGGAGGGGCCTGTTCAGAGCCTCAGCGAGGGAGATAAATGTTTAGCAGGGAATCAAGCTAATTTCCCTCGCCTCTCGTGGTCGGAAGAGTGGGCATTTTGTTCGGCTGATTAGGTTTTATGCACCCATACACTCAGGTTGAAAATATAAATGTTCCATAATGAAGGAGTGATAACAGTCATGTTCCATTTTCCTTTTCTATCTTATTAGCTCCAGGTAGGTAGTTTCCCTGTGTCTATAAATCATTTATCTCCAGCAGCCACTGGTTCTCTAGTTACTCTCCAGCTCTGAAGCAGTTTTATTTTGCTAAGAGCTGTTCCCGGATATCTCCAGAGTGATGACAGGGGTGAGGGAGAATTCACATCGCTCCGAGGGACATTTGCTTCTATTACCCAGGAAGAATGCCCCTGTGACACCCAGACTGATCCCTAGTCCAGTGCCAATTTACAGTCATCCTATATCCGTGGTACCAGCATGCACTGCTCCATCTTTTTGGAGGAGGTTTGATTTCAGTGATAGAAATTGAGCATTTGTGATGATTCCAAGCTTCTCAGTCAAAAACAAAACAACACAACCATGCCCTCCATAATTAAAAAATCTACACTAATAAAGGATAAATATGCAAATCGATAGTCACTTCATGATGCCCACCAGCCAATCAGGAGTGAGTATGCAAATTAGCCCAACAAAGATGGTGGTGTCCCCACCCCCAAGTGGCTCCCAGCCTCTGGGCAGCACGCATGTAGGCATGGAGTGGCCAGGTGTGGCAGGATGTCTGCTATGAGGGGGAGGGTGGGGGGGCAGAGGGAGCTGGGAGCTACAGGAGGGGTATTCCGGCCAGAGTGAAGACGGAAGGCAGTGTCCAGAGTGAAAGCCTGGGTCCCAGGTGCCGGAGGAAAACTGTTTTGAAGGCAGCCAGGGGAAGAAAGGCCCTTTGCACTCATCTTCGTGCAACGGGCCTCTAGTAATAATAATAATAACCAAGGCACATATTCGGGGAGGAGCCCAGAAGGAAAGTCTGGGCTAAACAGAATTCCCCAAGTGCAGCCCAGTGAGCTTCAGGGTCTAATTGGTTTTCTAAGGCATTTCAGTCGGAAAGGTTATGAAAGAAAATTGGTTATAATGAATAGATGTTGGACAAGCCATGGGAAGAGGCTTGGCCTTAATTTCTGTGGAATCTTTCTCTTCCTACGGTTCCGTGTTAGTGTCTCTATGACTTCCATGCTCCTACAAAGGTTTTCGGCGGTCACTCCTTTCAGAAGCCAGCATGGGGGGAACACTTGGGTCAGCTAAGCCCTTTCTTCACCCCAACACACGCTTACTGCCGTTAGCGACTTGGCAAAGGCCAGGTGCCTCTGGAAACCCAGCGGGGTCCTGGATTCTGAGGCAAGTGGCCCCGCCTACCTTTGGGGCAGCCGCACCCTGGGTTGGCATTGTCGGAAAGGCCCAGAGCGCTGCCCTTCCACGTCCTTGTTTCTCTGGAGTCTTCCTGGAAGGAAATCATGTCCTTTTCCCTCTCTGCTTTGGGGTCCCTGTGGGCCCAAGTGTGTCTCTGGGTGGCACGACCACCAAGACTCGCTCCTCCTCTTTGAGGAGGACATGGTGTGAGCCAGGATGTCGAGGGGGGGGGGGAGAGAGAGAAGAGGCAGCGGGTCCCACACCTGGCTGCAGCTGGGAAGCGCCCAGAGCTTTGAGAACTCCAGGTGTTCGAGACACGGCCTAGACGCAGCAAGTCCTGTGGACGTGGGATCCCATCAGTGATCGTTCTTAAACTTCCCAGGGGATTCCTGTCTGAAGCCAGTGTGGTCGAAAATCTCTGTTCTTAGCATGTATTGTCACTGGTGAAAGGAGAGCTTGCATATATATATGTATGTATGTATGTATATGTATATGTGTATACGTATGTATACATATATATGTATAAATATGTATATATGTGTACACACACGTATGTATATGTATGTATATGTGTGTGTTCTCAGTTGTATTATTTATTATTTTCCATATAAACCACTGTAAACTTACTTTTCCTTCACCCTGTTTGTGTGTGTGTGTGTGTGTGTGTGTGTGTATTAGACATGCATATATGTGTGTGCGTTTGGGCAAATAAAATGGATAATTTAAGAGACTTTGAATTTTCAGTTGTAAATGGACCTATCCTAAAGAAGCGAGTAACATTTTTTGCGGCCAGTAGTCAGTATATTAAGTGTCTATTCTTCAGTGCTAACGTGGAGCATTTCTGTTGCCCTGATAGGGCCCAGGACCCGGGTACTTGGGGGTCCCCTTTATTTAAAGATTGCACAGAAATCACTTCTCCAATGCTTTCTGTTGTGACCTGACCCTGGGGCGCTGATTTTGATAAAAATTGATGCGAGCCCATGGCGTAGAAAGGGCACCAGGAGTTGGTGCCGGGAGTTGGGGGGCTTGCAGGCGTGGCCACCTGGCCCAGAGAACACAGCAGCCGCCAGCCTCCTTGTCTGCATCTGACCCTCCTTCTTCCAGGGGCAGCTCAGAGCCTCCTTCCTTCACAGAGGGGACCAGCCCCCCAGCTGGACATCCGGGGGTGCTCTTTGCACACTCCCAGCACTGGATCACACTGCCCTTCCCACCCTGGCCTTTCCTCAGTACGTTGGGAATTATCTAAGGGCTGAATCGGATCTTTGTTTTTATTGTTTTAATTTTTGCATTCTTGGTGCCTAACATAGTGCAGCCACGCAATGAGAACTCACTCAATATTTGCTGAAACAGAGATGGAATTCATCCGTCATGTTTAACCGCAAATTAGAAAGTAGCCCTGATGGGAAATATGCAAATGAGGCCAAGTGCCTGAAGCCAGCGAGTGTGAAGGGCTGTTTGGAGGGTGAGCGGGTGAAAATCAAGCAAAGGAAGGAGAGTCAGTCATGCCCAGATTGCAGGGGCCTGTGCATGTAACCCTGACAGGAGAAACCTGCCCTTCCTCTGTGACTGGAAAAACACACCCCCACGCCCCCAGGATCAAGGTTATTAGCCCAAGTAAAATCTCCCAGACAACACCTGCCCGCTGCCCGGGAAAGCATGCTAACAGGCTCGCCGTGCTGTTTGGGTGACCGGATTGTCGATATAAATTAGTTCTGCCCTCCCTGCTTGCCAGCTTCTCTGTGCAGCTCATTCATAACGTGTGTCTCACACGTGTGCCCGAATAGACCATTTCCCAGCCATCCCCAGCCACCCTTCCCAGGCCCCCATATCTCTGCGATCTCCCCATGGAGGCCTTGGAGAATGCCTGTCCCTCTCACACAGATGTCTTCCCAAGGAAACTAAGGCTCTCTCTCCTCTCTCCTCTCTCCCCCCTCTCCCTCTCTCTCTCTCTTTCTCTTTCTCTCTCTCCCCCCTCTCTCTTCTCTCTCTCCCTTTCTCCTTTTTGCTCTCTCTCCCTCTTCTCCCTTCACTTATCCTTCCCCTTCCCCTTCTTCCTCCTCCTCCTTCTCCTCCTCTTCCTCTTCCTTCTCCTCCTCCTCCTCCTCCTCCTCCTCCTCCTCCTCCTCTTCTTCTTCTTCTTCTTCTTCCCCTCTCTCTCTCTCTCTCTCTCTCTCTCTCTCTCTCTCTCTCTCTCTCTCTCTCTCTCATAAAATAAAAGGCTGATTGCCATCAGGCGAAGTAAGTAAGCAGTAAAGCTGGAAGCCCAGTGCCGCCACAGCTTTTCCATCATGCCGGAGACGTTTCCGGAGGTTGGCTAGCTCCCCGGAGAAATGACTTCTTGAGTAAAGCATTATGTCCTGCGGAAGCCATGGTTACAGATAGAGCCATGCCATCCCTGTGCGGAGGGGGGAAAAGACTCCACATCATTATGGGGAATGTCTAAAGCTTTTACCCACTGCTAGTACTTTACCTGGGAAAGAAATAGGGAATTATTATTATTACTAGAGGCCCACTGCATGAAATTCGTGCACTGCGCAGGCGGGGCAGGGTTGTCCCTCAGCCTGGCAGATAATAAATTGAAAATCTTGTGGTCTGGGAGCCCCGTGATCGATTGCCGAAAGGAGGGAGGCTCTGCCCACCCAGCTAGGATTCTGTGATGGATCGCCCCCTTAGAGGGAGGCCTCATTACCCTCTACGCCTGCAGGTCGGAGGCCTGAGCCTCCCTCTTTGGGGTGATCATGGAGCCCCCTGATTGATCCCCCTGCCAGCCGGTGGACTGGGCCTCTCTCTGCGGGCAACCAATCGCATCACCCCTGCCTTGGCTGGCCTGGCCAGTGGGTGCCATAGCATGGTCAGCCGGACAGTCGTTCGGCTGTTTGGCCATTTGGTCAATTTGCATATTACACTTTTATTATTATAGATTATTATTATCATCATTTGTATAGCTTTTTTGAAACTCACCTACCAATAATGTGTAAGTATAATTTCTGGAAATAGTCTTTCTTACCAAAAAGCAAAGCAAAATACTGTAATCCCCAAATTAACAAGGCCGGAGTCAGAGGAAGATCATTCCAGACAAATGGTCCCCTCGCCCCGTGTCTTCAGGCTGGAGCCAGATTTGATGAACACACGACAGGCCATGCAAACCAGTTGCAAAATCGTCCCCCAGGTCTTCCCGAGGAGGGAAGAGAGCGAGGTCTGAGAAATAACTGGTTATTTCACGGGCTCGCGCAAAACGTAATTGACTCGCAGAAATGGACGGGAAGGACTTAATGAGTACAAATGAGCCACGGGCTGCAAGAGGCATCAGTCAAAAGAAACACAAGGAAAAATAAGTAAAAGATCAGAACTGCCAGGGCCAAACCCAGAGGAACGCAAGTCTCTCTAGCTCTCATTACACCATAGACATTTCTCTTCTCGGTGGTTCCATCCTAGTCAGAGTTTTAGTTACTTCTCAGCAAATGCTCCGCCAGGAAAAGGCCCCTCTTCCGAGCAAAGGAGCTCACGGAGCAGAATAATGACTCAAACTCTCCACCTTCCACTTTTTAACCGGGGTGCCCAATGGTATTGAACGTCTGATGCATGGCGCCTCGATAACCTGGCCCTCCTTTACATTAAACTCCATGCAAAGCAACATTGAACGGCTGTTTATATCCAGCGTTTCTCTCTTTGCTCCCTGTCTCCTCCTCCTCTGCCCGTTTGCCCAGCTTACCCCTATGTTTCTTCCTACCTTTATTGCCGGTAGAAAAGGAGAATTTCAGTACGTCGTATACAAACAGAGGCTCCAGAGTGGCTTTGGAGTGTATCTGATATTTTCTTATCTGCACCATGGTTCAGTGTTACGGTAGAGTACGAGTCATGGAGAGCAGGAAGGATATCTACAGTCAGCAGGATATCTTCAAGGTTGAACACAGGCTTTGTGGGTAGACTGCTTTGTGTTAAAAACAAAAACAAAAACAAAAACACAGATCCAAACCCTGGCTTCTGTTGCTCAGTGGTTGGAGCTTAACTCAGAGCCTCGCCCTTGAAATGGTGGGTTTTCAATAAATGTTAGTTTCTGTTGTAGTCCATGGACTACAAGAATTAATCCCCAATCAGCAGGCGTTAACGGCAAGATTCAGAGAACTCGGCACATCAAAGAATTTGTGAGACCCTTTGGAGGAAGTGAACTAGAAAAGAAATGAAGCCAAAACCAGTTTGGCTCAGTGGATAGAGTTTGGCCTGCGGACTGAAAGGTCCCAGGTTCGATTCCGGTCAAGGGCATGTACCTAGGTTGTGGGCACATGTCCAGTAAGGGGCGTGCAGGAGGCAGCTGATTGATGTCTCTTTCTCATTGATGTTTCTAACTCTCTATCCCTCTCCCCTCTTCTCTGTAAAAAAAAATCAATTAAATATATTTTTAAAAAAGAAAGAAATGAATAGGAATCCAGATTTGATTGTCTCCCTGCTGCCCTCCCCCAACATCCGATTCCCCGAATAGCAGACAGGAGTCAGCATCCTTGGCTCAGAGGATGATTTGGTTGAGAGATGCTCAGGAAACGAGGTGAGACGGGAGTGCGCTCTGACTCAGTGTCCTCAAGACAAGAGGAAACTCACCCCGGGAGTCTAGGAAACTTCCTAAAATAAAGAGAGGACATCTCCTTGAAGAGCATTTTGCATGAGTCACAAGCTCAAACCCTGAGCGAAAGCAAGCCGAACCCGGGAACTTGGGTAATGAAAGGCTTGCATCAGAATCGCACCCCTGGAAGCAGGTCCCAGCGGTGAACCCTCAGCGCACAGCCGTCAAGCGACTTCATTTCCCTTTGCATTCGGGAAGGGCAGGAGCGGATGGTACCCTGGCAGGGAGAGATTGTGGGAGAGTAAACGTTTCTCCCCTGGGTCGCCTGTGTCTTATCTGTCCCGGTGAAAGCGATCATTGATATTCACCCGATGCCACCATCCTTTGAGCCAGGAGTCACGTGACTGTGACTTGTGTTTCAGATGTATTAGTCACCAGTCGTTCCCTGGGGTTTTTAAAAAGAAAGAGCCGGTATCCCTGGTCAGGTGGAAACAAATCTATTTCTGAAGCGTTGATTCGCTTTTTAAGGGATGGGTTTCTGTCCTTTCTTCACTGGGGAGGGGGGAGGTGAAATTTTTGGTGATTCTGATGGCACAGAAAGCATTTCTTGTACCTGATTCACGAGCTAGGAGGATAAACATGCAGCACCAAGTTCGCAAACAGTATTGAGAGGTCCAGTGGGCGGGTGGACCTGGTTTCTAAAGGGAATCTCTACAGTCTCCGGTGGCTGCTGTTGTTTGTAAATTGGTGCAGTCAAGACTTTCAACATTGCCGAAACCGGTGTGGCTCCGTGGATAGAGCGTCGGCCTGCAGACGAAAGGTCCCAGGTTCGATTCTGGTCAAGGGCACGTCTTCAGTAGGGGGCGTGCAGGAAGCTGCTGATCGATGTTTCTCTCTCATCGATGTTTCTAACTATCACTCTCCCTCTCTGTAAAAAATCAGTAAAATATATATTAAAAAAAAAAAGACTTGTGACATGGAATGCACTTCCCTCAACCCTAGTTTGCTCATCACATGGGCGGGGCCATAGCCTGCAGCCACAGCCCACCCAGTGCCTGAGCCAATCCCAGCAAGTCCCGAAAGAAGACTCAGCACAGCAGCCAGCCAGGGGGGCGGGACTTGGAAACAGCCCTGCACCTTTCAGCCTGGACCCAGGCTGGGGGGTGGGGGTGGGGGTGGGGGAGGGTAAAGGCGAGTCAGGCCAACATCCCAAGCGATCTTCTCGGATATCAGAATGTCCTCCCCTCCTTTCATATGTGTTCCTCATGCCTACAGTGAGATTTCCCTCCCAATCCGTGATTGCCTTTCAAAGCTTTAACACTGTACCCTCATTGCTGAAAGTATTACAGGTACAGTGGTACCTCGAGATACGAGTGCCCTAACATACGAGATTTTTGAGATACGAGCTGTCGAGCGAGCAATTTTTGCTTTGAAATACGAGCAACATTTGAGAGAGGAGTCATCGTGCGGATCGGCCTGCTGCACACGACCCACCAGTTTACCGCGACTCGAGTGTCTCATAGTTTCCCACGCCTCAAGGTTACGGAACGAATTAAACTCGTATCTCGAGGTACCACTGTATCACCCTCTTCTTTCCCCCATTAATCCCCCCAACCCCACTCCGCAGGCCCCTCGGTGTCCATTGGCAATGCTCAGATGTATGTAAGCTCTTTGGTTATTAATCTCTTCCCACCCCTCCCCCCACTTCCCTCTGAGAATCCTCAGACCGGTCCATGCTTCCTTGTCTCTGGATCTGCTTTGTTCATCAGTTTGTTTTGTTCCTGAGCTTCCACAGTATGAGTGAGATCACGTGATGCCTGTCTTCCTCTGACTGGCTTACGTCACTCAGCATAATCCTCTCCAGTCCCTCATGCTGTCTCACAGGGTAAGCCAAGTGTCCATCCGTAGGTGAGTGGATATTAAAATAAGTTATGGGACTGGATACTACGCAGCTGTCATTGCTCTTTTCTTTTTATTTATTTATTCTTTTTTATATATTTTTATTGATTTTTCACAGAGAGGAAGGGAAAAGGATAGAAAGCCAGAAACATCGATGAGAGCCAGACATCAATCAGCTGCCTCCTGCACGCCCCCTACTGGGGATGTGCCCGTAACCAAGGTACATGCCCTTGACCGGAATCGTACCTGGGACCTTTCAGTCCCCAGGCCGACGCTCTATCCACTGAGCCAAACCGGTTTCGGCTGTCATTGCTGTTTTCTAACCCAGCCTGCAAATACAAGGACCCACTTCTTACCTAGCTTTCTTCTTACTAGTCCTTTAAATATTTCCTGAGCTCCAGCTAGGCCTGAACCAATCAGCTTCAGAGCAATTCACCAGTCTCCTGGACACGCCCCTCTCCATCCTGGCCTCCAGTGTGTCTCTTGCAAAGTCCCTGCACGTCAGACCTCTTCTGCTAATGCCCAGGCCAACGTGAGGCCTTCATATGCTCTTGACCATGGGAGGTTTAGGCCTAGGGCACTCCGTCCGCAGATGCAGGTCTCATACCCGCAGGCTTTTGTGATTCTCTCCCATGCCAAGTCTTTCCTCGCCGTTGTTTTTATTAGGTTACATTGCTTTCTTTATTTTGTTTTCCTCTCTACCTTTGCTTTCCACCGGAGACAGATGTCTGACTATATTTGGAACATGTTTATGATGAACCAATTCAAAAATATGTTTTCAATGCATCTTTCTCCAGAATTAATTTGTGTAAATCACTCTCCCCAAATCATTTCACCTCCCCTTGCTCTTGAGTCCTTTTTGTAAAAATGTAGTGGGATCTAAATATAAATTTAAATGATTTTTTTAAAAACATACCAGTGGCCAAGACGGGTTTGGCTCAGTGAATAGAGCATCGTCCTGCAGACTGAAAGGTCCCAGGTTCGATTCCGGTCAAGGGCATGCACCTTGGTGGCGGACACATCCCCAGTGGGGGGCATGCAGGAGGCGACTGATCGATGTCTCTCTCATAGATGGCTCTAACTCTCTGTCCCTCTCCCTTCCTCTCTGTGAAAAATCAATAATAATAATTAAAAAAAACATACCAGTGGGTTCTGCTTTTAATGCTGTTGGGTTAGGTTCTTTTTCCCTGAATTTGCCAGAGAGAACACGTTAAAAATGAAGAAAAAAGGATCTTTGTAAAGGTGCTCAGAGAGCTGACGTGAGAACGAAGAGCAAATGGCTCGGATTCCAGCAGAAGCAGGGCCATGGGGCGTGTGTCCAGCCTGAGGAGCATCTTCCCCGAAAAGCATTGGCTGACTCCGGAAAGATAAAGTAAAGAAAGGAAGACTAAGCAGAGATTTCACAGCCAAAAGTGTCCGGGAGCCCAGATACTGGAACTCAAGGCCCACAAGGTGAGGTGCTATTGGAACCTGTTTAGTTTGGGTTGAGACCTAAGAAAGACACACTCTCCAAAAAAAAAAAAAAAAAAGCAACTGAAACCGGTTTGGCTCAGTGGATAGAGCGTCAGTCTGCGGACTGAAAGGTCCCAGGTTCGATTCCGGTCAAGGGCATGTACCTTGGTTGTGGGCACATCCCCAGTAGGGAGTGTGCAGGAGGCAGCTGATCGATGTCTCTCTCTCATCAATGTTTCTAACTCTCTATCCCTCTCCCTTCCTCTCTGTAAAAAATCAATAAAATATATTTAAGGAAAAAAAAAAAAAGCAAACCACAGTGGATCATCCTTTGCATGAGCTGCGTCTGCGCTCCGGAGCTGAATTCCTGGAGGTCTATGAACGTGATCCAGATCGCCTTTGTCCCCATGTACCTAGCTGGAACAACCAGAAGTCCTCAAACTGAATGCTACACACAGTTCTGAAAACACAGTGTGAAGATGCAATGAGAGATAACTAAAAATAAATAAGATAAAAATCACGCCTGCAAAAACACTTGCACCAAAACTAGAAGAAACAGCAGACGACGCGAGTAAACCATCAGGAACTCCAGGCACGGACACAGTTAACCTGTTTACCGTATCCGAGAAGATAAAAGAGAATTCTGTTGATTCTAGGAGAGAATCACAACATCGTAGAGCAGCGGTTCTCAACCTGTGAGTCGTGACCCCTTTCACAAGTGTCGCCTAAGACCATCGGAAATTGCAGATATTTACATCACGATGCATAACAGTAGCAACATTTTATGGTTGGGGGTCACCACCACATGAGGAACTGTATGCAAGGGTTGCGGCCTTAGGAAGGTTGAGAACCACTGTCGTAGAGTTAAAGAAGACTCTAGAACTTGTCAAACGAACCAACAAAAGCCCATCAGATCTACTAGTTAGTCACAGATAAACCACAGCCAGAAGTAGAATTGAAAGAAGATATCTAAAAAAAATGAAGATCATCTTCCATCATCACATAGCTTCCTCGGACCAGACCCTCTCTCTTCCTTGTTGTAAGGACCCTTGTTTTCCTGCTTTCAGGGCTCCCTGGGAGAACCCAGGGGAACCCCCATCTCAAGATCCTGAAGTGGATCACACCTGCAAACATCTCTCTCACCACACAACCTAACAGCTGCACAGGTTCAGGTCGGGTCACGTGCGCACTGGCCCTGAAATGGGAAACACCCTGTTTGCGGAGAAGAGGGGGACTCAGGGTGTCTGGAATATAATGAAATTAAAACAGAGAAGTAGGGGAGAGAGTGGGAGAGTGAGTAGGCTCTAGCTCATAAAAGAAACCCACTTATTATTGATAGGACATATGAAATGTCTCCGAATTATAATTAAAAGCCACGAGAGGTTACTTTTTAAGCAGGATGAGTCAGGGGACCTAGTTTATTCCTTTAAGAAAAGACCAAGCGTGGTGCCACCTAAGGGATTGAGGGTAACAGCAGGGAGCCTCAAGAAATTTGGTGGCACACCCAGAGGCTAGGTTAATGACAAAGACTGGCATGAAGGTGGTGAGGAGAGGCCAAAGCCATCACAGAGATGAGAAGATTGGTTGATGCATAAGAAGTTGTCCTGGATGCCAAAACCGGTCTGGCTCAGTGGATAGAGCATCGGCCTGGGGATTGAAGGGTCCTAGGTTCGATTCCGGTCAAGGGCATGTATCCTGGTTGCAGGCACATCCCCAGTAGGGGGCATGCAGGAGGCGGCTGATTGATGTCTCTCTCTCATCAATGTTTCTAACTGTCTATCCCTCTCCTTCCTCTCTGTAAAAAAATCAATAAAATATATTTTTTTAAAAAAGAAGAAGAAGTGGCCCTGGAGAGAAAGAAAGGAAGCAGGGTGACTCCATAATTTGGGGCAGGGATTTCTGAGTGCATGGGGGTGTCCTTCGTTGTGATGGGGAAGACGGGGAAAGGGGGTCTTGGAGTGGGAGAGGAAGACCAAGTTCTCTTTGGAATGGTTGCCTTGGAAATGACCCATTAAATACCCAACACCCATTGCGGGCCTCAAGAAGCATCAAAGGAGGACATCGCACTCGTCATCATTTATTACAGGATGCCGGAGAATTGTGATGACTCACATAAAACCATTTTGTACCTCCAGACAAAATAACTGAGAGACATGTTCCTAGTTAAATGTTTATAATGCTATCCGTAACAGGTTCACAAGGTCAATTTTCCCTCCTAAATCTTGTTCCCTCCCTAGCAAATAAGAAAGTACAAGGAGAGAGAGAGAAAAAATATATAGGCCAAACAGGGCCTGTATTATTTAACACCGCACTCAGTCCCTTACAACCTTTAAATTATTAACGTGATCATCAAAGTCAATATCCAGAGACTGCCTTCTGCTCGCAGCCTCATTTCATTATTCAGCTCCACTCTGAAGGAGCGCTCCCGGCACAAAGTGCATAACCCCTCTGTCAGCTTCCTCGGGGACCCCAGTGGCTCGCCCCCCACCACCTCCAGGGCTCTGCAGAGGGAAGCGTTTGAAGGGCGCCTGAGGGGATCTGTCTGGCTCTTTGGAAAATTGCCTTTGGGAGCTTGCCCCGTCCTTTCCAGAGGCTTCCAGGCCCCGGGTTCTCTCCTCCCGGAGAACTCGCGAAAGGATGAAGATGTTACTTGCTCTGTTGAAACAATTTCTACAGAAACATTGCGGAGGGCATCCTTTTCTATTATAAAAGCAGTAGAGAGGGAAAAAAACACACACACACACAGCCAAAGTGATAACTTCTCGTTTTTAACAAAGATTATTCAGAAGCAATTAAGAGTCGGATCCGATCGTTTTGAAAGTCCCTGTATTCATTAATTTTGAGTACATAAGTGCTTGCTTTGACAGGGCTGTGAGTAATGGCTGCTCCAAGCTTTCTCCTCGGACTCAGGAGTTAATGTGGTTACCAGCTCAGCTGACGCTGCACTTGGATCCTGCCTGCGCTTCCTCTCAGCTGCTTAATCTCGGCTAGATTTTCAATCCCTGGAGCTTCCAATTTCTGTGTATGTAAATGTATTATCACATTAACACAAAGCTCATCAGCACCAAATACCTACATGACTGAGTAGGAGTAAGGAACGTACAACAGAATGGCCCATAGAAAGCGCCATGCCAGCTAAGCCTATATTAGCTATTATTAATTCTCATCTATTCTTTAATCTTCATCCCACTCAAGGTGACAGTAGACATTATATCGTTACGTGGTCCACATAGATGCTTTCACCGTCAAAACCAAGATGCCCTCCTTAGAGGCAGAAAATACTGTACTGGGATGCTCTTTTCTATTTAGTGATAGCGCTGTAATTATTCTGAATATTGTGAAGAGGGTAGGAGACAATCGTTGTTTTCCTTTGGAAAGATGAGAATTGTCCCTGTTGCTACCTGTTGGCCTGTTACAGATGTGTCCATGATAAAGCCATGTGGAGATGATGCAGGGGTTCTGGGGTGTGGGTACTCAGCTTCCTGCAGGAAAGAATTCAAACAAGAATCTACAGAGTTTAACGTAAAAGTGAGTTTATGCCCGGCCAGTGTGGCTCAGAGGATGAGCATCAACCTATGAGCCATGAGGTCATGGTTCAATTCCCAGTGAGGACATATGACTGGGTTGCAGACTCGACCCCCCACAGTGGGGAGCATGCAGGAGGCAGCTGATCAATGATCCTCTCTTATCATTAATGTTTCTCCCTCCCTCTCCCCTCTTCCTCTCTGAAATCAATACAAATATATATATTTCAAGAAAAACTATCTTAAATATAATAATACCTGCACTGCCCTAGCTGGTTTAGCACAGTGGATAGAGCATTGGCCTGCAGACTGAAGGGTCCCAGGTTTGATTCTGGCCAAGGGCATATGCCTAGGTTGCAGCTCGATTCCCCAGTAGGGTAAGTGCAGGATGCAGCTGATCAAAGATGCTCTCTCATCATTGATGTTTCTATCTCTCTATCCCTCTCTATTCTTCTCTAACATTAATAAAAATGTATTTTAAAAAATAATAACACCTGCAAAAACATTAATATATTAAGTTACAGACCTGTTTTTAAAAATAAAGTGAACGTGAGTTTATTAGTGAAGCAGTGAGACAGGGAACCATCCACAGACAGAGCAGCCCCTCCTTAGTAGGATTTACTTATTGAGGTGATTTCATTAGGGGGAAGGGTTTTCAGGGAAGGGGGAGCATATTCAGGGCACTTCAGGGAAAGGGGTGGAGACTTCTCCCAAGACACTGTCCTTAGCAAGCTCAGGTATTAAGTACAATGAGCATATAATGAGGCTAGCGGTCACCATAAGGTCAAGTTAGTCTACATGTTGCATCAAGATGGTCTCCGCAGGTTCTAAGCCATAAATCCAGGGGTGGGTTTGGTCTTACCATCTTCTCAATAGTCCCTCGTTCATTTCTGCCATTTTACAGATAAATAAACTGAAGATAAATGTGTCCCCCCAAGTTCCATCCGTGGCAGAAATGACTCTCAATTCCACGTCTCAGTGTGGCAATAATGATGGCAAAATGGAAAGGAAAAGAAAATGACATTATATAGCGCTGTATTCAAGTTTCTAGATTTACATAAAACCCATCTCTCATTTGGTTTGCAAATCCACATGGAAATTATTCCTTGCACGATGGTTGTTTCTTGACCTCGCTCATTAAAGTGACTATTTGAACTGAATGTGAGATAGAACACAATGTACTTCAGGACACAGGGCCTTGGACGGAAGGAGGGGTGACCTTAAGATCTAGGAGAACTTGATGGTTAATTTGTCAAACATTAAAAGGCCTCAGTTTCCTTATTTTGAAAGCTGGGTACCAGACATGATTTTTTTATGATTTAAAAAAAATAATAGTTGAACTTTTTCAAAAAGGTCACGGAATAGATAATTTATACAAGGCCACTTAACCTCGGAGGGTCAGGAGGCTCCTCGGAGTCCATTAAGATGGTGAACTGCTGATGTTAATCTCCTCACATAATAGCCCCTGCAACTAGGGATGCATTATTAAATTGTTATTATTCCAATTTCCTTAAAAGAAAACTGAAGTTCAAAGAAGTCAACCAAGTATGCAAGGCACAGAGCTAATAAGAGCGGATCTGGGTTTCAGAGCCAAGTCGTGGGTAGGTCAGAATCCACATTTTTTCTACTCTACACACTCATGATGTCCTTCTGCAGCTCGTTAAACAGCACGAAGGTCAAGTGTGTTCGCATGAATCCCACTGACCAAACAGACGCGCCCTTTTCAGAGGAGGGACCCCAAACAGGAACCTCATTAGAGTTTCGTCAATAGATATTGTTCAATTTTGGGACATCTCTTAGGATGCTGCCTTTCCTGGCATTTGTATTTGAACGGTAGCCTTCCGGATCACTTCCTCAGCAATCACTCAGGGCAATCCTATGTCGTGATTGTTTATGTGGCATCTCTGAGGGATACTCCTCTGGGTGGCAGTATGGGGTGGAACACCAAATGGATGCAAAGATGGCAGACTTGAACTCTGCCCCCTCACTGGGACAGGAGAATGATGGATCCTTTGTGTATCTGCCCACTCTGCCGAGAGCTCAATCCTGTCTCCTCAGGGACCTGGATCTGTGATTAAAACAACTCCTCGAAGGTTCTAGTTGACAGACAGGCCTCCTCTTCACACGTGAGATTTCTGTATCTTCAGTAATGAAGACTGTTCTTTGTACCTGAAAAATATTTTCTCTGCCCACACAGAGGCAAAGGAAATATTGAATGTCTTGGGAATTGGTATGTGTGTGTTTTTATTAAAATCTATAAGTTGGAATAGCAAGTTCTTGCTAACTACAGAATTAACTACATTTGACCTAATTGTCATTAGCCGAAATTCGTCTTAAAGGAGAATATCAGCTGTCAAACTTACCAAGCCCGAGACTTGTTTGAAAAAGGTTGTTAGTTGCAAGATTTTGGAATTGTGTCTTTACCTCATATCACCTATTAGAATCAGCCAAGCCCAGCCGGTGTGGCTCAGTGGTTGAGCATCAACCTATGAACCAGGAGGTCCAGGGTTAGATTCCCAGTCAGCCTAGGTTACTGGCTTGATCCTAGTAGAGAGTGTGCAGGAGGCAGCCGATTAATGATTCTCTCTCATCATTGATGTTTCTATCTCTCTCTCTCTCCCTTCTTCTCTAGAATCAGTAAAAATATATTTTTCAATTATTTAACTGAAACAAAGTTCAGGTTATAGCCTGAATTTTCAAAAACAACATAAATGATTATTAAGTAATAATATAACAGGTAAAAGGGAGGTATGTTAAAAGGGCAGAACTTCTGCCTGGCGTATTAAGGGAAGGCTTCTCATAGAAGGCAAAACTTGATCTGAAATTTGATGGTGAAGAGGAGTTTGCAGGGTAAACAAGCAGAGGCAAATTCCCCCTCTTCTTTTTATCACTTCCAGCCAACCCAGCGCATGGCTAGATATTCAGAGTTCTCTTTTCCTGTTCTATGCAAATCACCGCTGCTATAGGGATTATAATTAATTTCGTTCGATTCTCTTTTTTTTCCATTTATAATACTTTTTCATATGCCTGAAACACTTTGTCAGGGCTTAAGATATCCCAAATCTACTCAGTTTTTATGGGTTGGCACATTGAACAGCTGGCTAATGTCATTCATTACACTCGGAGAAGTGACATAGTTTCTGTGTTCTGAGAATATGCTTATATTATTAAAATCTATGATAACGTTCTTCTTCTTTCAACCTAATGTGATCCACTTTCTACCCTCTTGATTCTAAACACACACACAAAGAAAATACCTGTAGAATCAAAAGGCCTCTAACTTCCAAGAGCCTATTCTTCAAAGATTACTGTCTCCTATTATTTTGGCTTGATCTTAAGAGTTGTACACGTAGATCTAATTCCAAATATTAATGCTTTTTTTTTGGGGGGGGCGGTTATTGGGATTTTCTATTCTTTGCCTTCTTATCCTCACCATATTTCAGGCAAACCGTCTGGGGTTCACATTCAGCAAGTGGTCTCTAGTTCACCCCTACATCCAAGATAAACCCAGAACAGTGCTTCTCAAGTTTTATTCCATTAAGAATTATTACTCTATAGCCCTGGCCAGTGTGGCTTCGGTGCTTGGGCACTATCCCAGGCACATCAAGGTTGCTGGTTTGATTCCAGATCAAGAAACATGCCCAGCGGAAACCGGTTTGGCTCAGTGGATAGAGCGTCGGCCTGTGGACTGAAGGGTCCCAGGTTTGATTCTGGTCAAGGGCACGTACCTTGGTTGCGGGCACATCCCCAGTAGGGGGTATGCAAGAGGCAGCTGGTCAATGTTTCTCTCTCATCGATGTTCCTAACTCTCTATCTCTCTCCCTTCCTCTCTGTAAAAAAATCAATAAAATATATTTTAAAAAAAAAAGATACATGCCCAGATTGCTGGCTCCATCCCTGGTAGGGGGCATGCAAGGACATCGATCTGTGTCCCTCTTGAGGACCACTCCTTGGTTTTGTGGATGCCCACAGACAATGGTCCCAAGGGGTGGGCAGGAAACTGGACTTGACTGAGGGCCACACCACCTGAGTCATGTCGCCAGCGCTGTTTCTAACAGAGTTTCATCTGCATGTGGCCCCAAGGTCTCACTGTAACCACAATGATCCTCACTGAGTTGGCTGCTTTCCTTCTGACAGAAATGATGGTCCATCAGTTCAAATCCACCTTCTGAACCAGTAGTCGGCAAACGGTCGCCGCTCTGTTGACTCATGAGTTTGCCGACCACTGTTCTAAGCAGGCTGACTTTGGAGGCAGGGGTTTCTCCGCTGCGGGTTGGAGGAGTCGGTGGGAAATATTCATATTTTAGAGCAGTCGGTAGGCGGGGGACCGGGTCTGGCTCTCGTGTCCGCTAAGTGCAGCGAGGTCTTTGCAGGGATGCTTTACGGCCACCGCAGGAGGAACACTTCATTACGCTGTATTTGCATTAATTTCGCAGCTAATGGCCCTCAGAAGGAGGGAGCTGGATGAGCGGAGGCCTCCGAGGCCTCTGCCCGCTCTGTTAGCCCTGGCCTCTCCATTCCCTCGCTGTAAAAATCCACCACAGCAAAGCCTGTTCTCATTAAACGGAATCTATCTGCCCATCGGCTTCCAAGTTGGGACACAGAGGCCTATGAAAAGGGTCCATTTGGAAGGACTCCCACATTCCTGTTACCCCTGTACCTCACTAAATGCAACACAGTTGTCAGGCCAAAGGGGTAGGTATTTCCCACTACGGCTGCCTCAGACATACCAGTGACGAATGCCTTTATGCGGCTCAAGTTCAAGACTTGGCCAGGAAAAGGACATGTGTTTTCAGTTCTTACCAACTCACCTGGGCAAAAACCTCAGTTGTTGTTGTTATTATTATTATTATTATTATTATTATTATTATTTCAGGTACTGTTTAAATAGGGATTGCTCGCCGAAACCGGTTTGGCTCAGTGGATAGAGCGTCGGCCTGCGGACTGAAGGGTCCCAGGTTCAGTTCCGGTCAGGGGCACATGCTTTGGTGGCGGGCATATCCCCAGTAGGGGGTGTGCAGGAGGCAGCTGATCGATGCCTCTCATTGATTTTCTAGCTCTCTATCTCTCTCCCTTCCTCTCGGTAAAAAAAAAATCAATAAAATATATTTTTAAAAAATACAATTAAATAAATAAATAGGGATTGCTTTCACCACATTTGAGTGGGATGGAGCACAGCCATCTCTGGCTAAGTGAGCACAGTGCAGTGGATTGCATTTCATCCATTTCCCAAGCAGTGTTGTACCTCCAGCCCTGACCAGTGTCTCAGTGGTGAGAGCATTGGCCCAGGGACTAAAATCATCACTGGTTCAATTCTCGATTAAAGGTACGTGCTGGGGTTGCAGGTTTGATCCTGGCCCGGTCAGGGCACGTGTGTGGGAGGCAACTCATCCATGTGTCTCCTCTCAGTGGGAAAAAAATACATCCTCAGGTGAGCTGAACAAAGAAAGAGAAAAGCAATGTTGTCTCTTAAAGTCTAGTTCTTCTCCTCACATTTATTTTTTTTTTATTGTTTAAAGTATGACAAATAGTAGTACATATGTCTCCTTTTTTCCCCCCCCTATAAACCTCCCCCCGGCCTTCCCTACCCCCCAGTACATGCCCTCCCCACCCCACCCCTGCATCCTCACATTTAGATTTGTTAGTATTTTTATTACACCGTTTACGACCCAGCCTCACTCTCCGCTAACTGTTCGAATCACGGCGGCGGCAGGCTCTGGGCGCCGCTTGGTTATAACGAAGCCAAAGGAGTTGACAAGCAGCCCCTTCCGGGCGACTGCAGGATCGAGGCATCATAAATTCCAGTGATGTTCCGTCTTAATTACACAAATTAATAGATCTGTACACAGTTAATTATCCCCTGCATTGATATTCCCATAACTTTTCAACAGTTCTGCTTGATTATAAACACAGATCCACTAATGGGGCAGAACCAACACGTTTTTTACTGCGCGTTAGGATGAAAACCCCCCGCGGGTATATGTGCTTTTTCCGGCGTTACCCAGGTGCACGATCAAGTGATTACATCTTACAGTTCGATGAAACTATGTTGATGGAGATTTCGAAGATGAAGTCCCTTCTGTGCCGGCAGTCTGGCAGTGGGGCTGTGGATTAAACAGCCACCAAGATATAAAACATCAAATATGCTTTATTTGCTTTTTCTGAGAGAATGGACTCTCTTTATGTGTAATAAAGCCCCGATTTAAAGAGTTTATTGAATAGGATAGCTTTATCCTAAAAATGCCGGCGTGGCAATGTTTTCAAACACTCTTATGGTGAGTCCCTTTCTTACTGAGATAAACTCATTCCAGGAAGGAATCCTCTTCAAACATCTCAGGAAATGTGTACCTAGTCTCAGACCTCCCTCTTTGGAGATGTGTTCAAAGGTAAACCCTTGGTCTCACTACGTACTTTTTGCCAAATTAGTTGATTGGATCTCTCTCCTTTTCAATCATTTGTCACTGTCCCTCCTTTGGTATCCATCGTCTTCATCAGCACCATGCACATTTCCTTGTAAATACAAGTATTCCGGCCTGGTTGCCTCCCTCGTCATTTCTAGTTCAAATTAAAATACAGTGGTACCTTGAGATACAAGTGCCCTAACATATGAGATTTTTGAGATACGAGCCCGTCGAGCGAGCAATTTTTGCTTTGAAATATGAGCAACAGTTGAGATAAAAGTAATCGCGCGGATCGGCTGCACACGACCCACCAGTTTACCGCGAGTCCAGCGTCTCATAGTTTCCCACGCCTCAAGGTTACGGAACGAATTAAATTCGTATCTCGAGGTACCACTGTATATATATTTTTATAGCTGATGGTTGGTAATAGCCCCTTCCTCACAATCTTTTATTCACATTTCCCAGCTACACTGAAGGATATGTGATAGACTCAGTTTGTGTTCTCTATACCCTCCCTCCATCTCTCTCCTTCTCCCTCCCTCTCCCGCCTCTCTCTTCCCCACCTCTTCCCGGGCCTCTTCTCCAAACACTAAACCACTAAACACCTATACATATACATTCACTATTTGCCATTCTGTTGTAAGCAAAAGCTTTCCTGCTCCCATTTATCTATTCTTATTGTTTATTTGATTGAGTGCTATGAGTATGGCCATTTAGATGCTTCTCCAAAAACGTTGTACCAATTGGCGTGACCACCACGAATTATATGACAATGCCTGGTTCCCCACAGACTTGCCAATAGAAAGCGTTGCCATCATTTCAAAGGTGCATCAGTTTTTATTATTATGTTTCTGTCTATGTCTTCTTGAACATCTTTAGATTTTTCCCTTATGACATAGTTTTTTGTTTTTTTTTTAATTTGGCACAGACATACTTACGTGGTATATTTTCATTGTGAATGGTGGTTTGTAGGATTAAAAGTGGATCTATCTCTTATAGGTGTGGTAGGCAAGACTCTTTGATAATTGCCAAGAGGCCCACCCCAGCTATGAAGAGTCCCAATCATACCCTTTCCTGGAGTGTGGGAGGATCTTTTTATATTATGGGATAGCACTCATAAGATTAAGTTACATTTTTTTGACAAAGGGGATTTTGCACATGTAGTTAAGGTTCCTAATGAGTTGAATCTGAGTTATCAGAAGTGGGACTCCCAGAATGGACTTGACTTAGACAGACAGGAAACAGAAGTAGGTGCTCCAGGAATGAGGAAGTATGAGGCCCTACCTTGTTTTGGCTCCTTAGGCTCCCTGGAGATTCCATATGTATTTTGGGATGGATTTTTCTATTTCTGCAAAAAGCATCATTGTGGTTTATGCTAGGTATTGCATTGACTCCATAGATATTTTTGAGGGGTATCATCATCTTAATAATATTAAGTCTTTCATTCCAGGAGCTCGGGCTATTTTTCCATTGTTTACATCTTCTGTCATTTCTTGCAGCAACATGTTATAGTTATCAGTGTAGGTCATTTTGCTATCTTGGTGAAGCTAATTCTTAAGTATTTTAATTTTGGGGGTGCTATTGCAAATACAATACGTTTCTTTATTTCCTTTTAGATCGTCTGTTGTTAATAGGTAGAAATGCAGCTGATTTCGTGTGATGATTATGTATCCTGCAACTTGCTTAATTTGGGTATCTGTTCTAACAGTTTCTTGTGGTGTCTTCAGGGTTTTCTACACGTAAGACCCTGTTCTGAGCAAAGGGATTGTTTTCCTTCTTTATTTTTATTTGAATGCCTTTATTTTTCTCCACTCATTACTTTGGCTGGGGCTTCCAATACTCTATTAAGTAGAGGAGGCAGGTCAATATCCTTGTCTTGTTTCTGGTCTTAGAGGGGGAAAAATCCCACAGCCTTTAACAAACTATGGAGTATGATGTGACCTGCAGGTTTTTCACATGTGGCACATGTGTATTCTATTAATTTGCCAAGTCGGTGGTACTTTGTAAGCAGCAACGGAAACACAATGCTAAAGAAAACTCCATCCCTATAAAGTGAAACATAATTCAAGGTAGAGTACGTGTGTCTGTTGGTCTCCTCTTTAGAAGAAGATCCAAGGAGGCATTCAGACAGGGGTGGGTGAGGTCCCAACATACTGTGTAAAGGGAAGTAACTTTGCTTTTATGTGTACGCATCAACTTCACCAGAGCATCCATGAGAACGTTCAGGCCTAGCCCAAGTATTATGTCCGCTGACTAGGATGCAGCTTAGATGAGGCATCTTACAGCGATGTCTTTCCATCATCCTGTGCATCCTACTTAGCACCTCTGTCTACCTAGAAGGTAAGGAAAGGTAGGTGCTCTCGCTCTTGGAACACTATGCGGACAGGTCTAGGTTTGGCCTTCCACGCAGTGGTTTTTAATGCACTCCTGCTTATTCTCTCTCTGAAGAAGTTCAATTCAAGGGTAGGAAGAGCAACAGCATGATGTGTCCATATACACACACACACTTACCCACATATACATTAATCTCACAGTGAAAATATAGAACACATCAGCAGTGCACATTCGTAGTTAAGAAGAAGTTGATGCTTGCTCATTCTCTCGCTCCGCTAGTATCTCTCTCTTGATTTTTCCATTACGTCTCCTTCTTAGTCATTCATCAGAAGATTTATGTCATATGATTGGTCTGTTGCAGATCCTCTCTAACAAGATCTAATGCAGAGTCGAGATGTATTTCTCCTTGTCACTAATAAATATAATATGTGCTTTAGAAAGGACAGCATTTGTCTACATGAGCAATAGAGGGAAAATGCCGAGAAGATTTCAGGAAAAAAATATGTAGCTATCGTTTAAGGTTCATTCAGTAAACGCTGGGCTTGCTTCCTTGCCTCCTTGGTGACAACAGCCTTTTGAAAATTTACAGCCTCTAATGTATCTGAAGCCACAGCCTCTTGTCTCTAACCCTGTCACCCACAAGAACGGGGACACTGGAGCCAGACTCCTTGGGTCCTGGGCGCATGACGTATGTGTTGGATGGCTTTCTTAACCTGTCTGCCACTCTTTGTCATGGGAGGTTTCACATTGAGTCTGAAATCTCAGCTCTAGAGTATCCATGTCCAGCCACAGAGCCTGGCTAAACTTGGGGAGTTTTTCATAGTCTTGCAGTCTGAAGGGCCTATCATGGTAAGATGTTGTTTACACAGAAAGCGCCTCAGGCCGAAACCGGTTTGGCTCAGTGGATAGAGTGTCGGCCTGCAGACTGAAAGGTCCCAGGTTGGATTCCCGTCGAGGGCATATACCTTGGTTGTGGGCACATCCCCAGTTGGGGGTTTGCAGGAGGCAGCTGGTTGATGTCTCTCTCTCATCGATGTTTCTAGCTCTCTGTCTCTCTCCCTTCCTCTCTGTAAAAAATCAATAAAATATATTTTAAAAAAAGAAAGGAAGGAAGAAAGAAAGAACCTCTTGCCTCATGCCACAGTGTATTTGACCTAGAAATGAACATTTTAAGACCTTGCTATGCTGCTTTGATTTGTATAGAAATTAAAAAATAATGTGGCCGGCGACATTCTCTGTCTTTTACATCATTCAGTATGAAAGCTGTCCACTAAAGGCAACCATGTCTTTTCTGGTTGTTGTCACTGGTTTCTACCAGTATTGCCAACCCAGCATTCTGAATCCGCTTATTTAAGGCAAGAAGCACAAAGCTGCTGCCTCCAAAATGCTAATCAAATATTTATGGAATACCCAGCCAGCCATTTCAACAATCTGCATGCTGGGGCAATGGGTGTAAAGTACATGCGTATTTTCAGTCACGTTCCATATTGTTCCAGTTTGTGGTGGCTAAGCAGTTATTACTACAGAATTAACAAATAGATGCGAATCCTCTGTGCTGGCCCAGGGCACTGCAACCACGTGCACAGCAGACCCGTGAGCAGACCCACAAGCAACCCGCCACAGGCCTAAGAGCAGCAGCTTCACGTGGCCTGCCCCTGCCAGTTCCCCCAACTGAGAAGCAGCAAGCATGTGAGCAGTTCACCCCATCCGAGGAGCAGAAGCCACTTGAGCATCTCATCCACTAGTGAGGAGCGGCAGCCCCACGCAGCTGGACCCCTCTGAGGAGCAGCAGCTGCACGCAGCCCACACCCTGCACCTGTCCGAAGAGCAGTGGCTGTGCCACATGAGCAGCCAGTTCCTTTCCAAGGAGCAGCAGCTGTTCAAAAAGTCCACACCCATCCGAGGAGCAGCAGCTGTGTGAGGAGACCACCCCTTTCCGAGGGGCAGTAGCCACACGAACTGCCTTCCCCCATCTGAGGAGCAGCAGCTACAGAAGCAGACAGCCCACGTCCAAGGAGCAGCAGCCCTGTGCAGTCCACACTAGTCCCAGGAGCAGCACCCACAGGCAGCCTGCACCTGCCTGGTGAGAAGGAGGCGGGTGAACACCCTGTCCCTGTCCTAGAAGCATCAACAGCATGAGCAGCTCACTCCTACGTGAGGAGCAGCAGCCACATGAGCAGACCACCGCGTCTGAAGAAAAGCAGCTGCAAGAGCAACCTGCACCCACATGAGGAGCAGCAGCTCTGCAAGCAATCTGCCCCTGTCCAAGGAGCAGAGGCATCACGAGTGGCCCATCCATCTGAGGAACAGCCGGCAGCATGCATCCAGCCCCCATCTAAAGAGCAGCAGCCACAGGAACAGTCAGCCCCTGTCCAAGGAGCAGCAGACACAAGGAACCCATCCCCATCCAAAGTGCAGCAACCTCATCATCAGCCCACCCTCGTCCAAGGAACAGCAGCTATATGAGCAGCCTGCCCTACCAGCCAGAGGAGGCACCACTGCTGCCAACAGCACCCACCAGAGGAGCCACTGCCAACTGAGAAGCAGCTGCTACCATGACCACCCAAGGAGCAACCGCAGCTAGAGATGCCACTGCCACCCAAGAAGCAGCCCCTGCACAGCTCGGCATCTAGATCAGTTGGTGAGATAAAAAATGGTTAGAAAGCGATACCCCCAAAGGAAAGTAAAGGAGGAATTGCCAGAAAAGCAGCTAAGTGAAACAGAGGCATGCAATATGTCATAAAAAGAATTCAGAATAATGGTCATAGAGTTCATAAACCGGATGGAAGAAAAAATCACACGTTATATAAGAATCAAGAAGAAATGGATAAAAAAATCAACAACTTATGTAAGAATCAAGAAGAAATGAAGAGTGATTTAGCTGCAATAAAAAACACCATGGAAAGTTTCAACAGTAGACTAGGAAAAGTGGAGGGCCGAATTAGCGGATTAGAAGACAGGGAAGCAAAACACAGCCAATCTGAATTGCAACTGGAGAAAAAAATTAAAAGACAGGAGGAGAGCCTAAGGGAGCTATGGGACAACATGAAACAAAGCAACATATGAATAATAGGGGTGCCAGAACAACAGGAAGAGGAACCCCAAGGGTTAGAAGACCTATTTGAAGAAATAATGTTAGAAAACTTCCGTGATGTGGTGAAGAAAAAAGTCACACAAGCACAGAGAATCCCAAACAGGATGAACCCAAAAAGACCCACACCAAGCAAGATACATCATAATTACAATGGCAAATATTCAGGTCAAAGAGAGAATCTTAAAGGCTGCAAGCAGGAGACAGGAAGTTACATACAAGGGAGCTCCCATTAGATTATCAAATGATTTCTCAAAAGAAACACATCAGGCCTGAAAAAAATAGAAAGAAATTTACAAAGTAATGCAAACCAAGGGACTGAATCCAAGAATACTCTATCCAGCAAGCTTATCATTCAAAATTGAAGGGGAACTAAGGAGCTTCACAGACAAAAAAAAAATGCTAAGGGAGTTTATCACTACCAAGCCAGCAATGCAAGAAATGCTAAAGGGACTATTGTAAAAAGAAGAAATTAAAAGGTAAGAAGAAACACAGACACAAAAAATAAAAATAGCTACAAATAACTACCTTTCAATAATAACTTTAAACATAAGTGGACTAAGTGCTCCAAACAAAAGACATCGAGTGCCTGAATGGATAAAAAAACATAACCCATATATATGCTGTTTACAAGAGACCCACCTCAGAAAAAGGGAGTCATATACATTGAAAGTTGAAGGTATGGAAAAATATCTTTCAGGCAAATAAAAATGAAAAAAAAAAAGCTGGGGTAGCAGTACTTATATCTGACAAAATAGACCTCAAAGTAAAGGTCATAACAAGAAATAAGGAAGGCTACTTCATAATAATAAAGGGATCAATACAACAAGAGGATAATTCTGATAAACATATATGCATCCAATGCAGGAGCACCCAAATACATAAAAAAACTCCTGGAAGATATCAAGGGAGAGATCAACAACAATACAATCAGAGTAGGGGACTTTAATACACCATTGACATCCCTGGATGAATCCTGTAGTCAAAAAAATCAGTAAATAAATGGCAATTCTAAATGACTCACTAGATAAGATGGATCTAATTGACATCTTCAGAGCATTTCACCCCAAAGCCATGGAATATACGTTCTTCTCAAGTGCACATAGGACATTTTCAAAAATAGACCACATATTGGGTCACAAACAAAGTCTCCCCAAATTCAAAAAGATTGAAATCATGTCAAGCATTTCCTCAGTCCACAATGGCATAATATTAGAAATAAACTACAATAAAAACATTCCAAAAAATTCAAACACTTGGAAGCTGAATAACATGCTATTGAACAGTGATTGGGTTATCAGTGAGATCAAAGACTACATTTAAAACATCCTGAAGACTAATGACAATAAAAACATAACAATGCAAATGCTATGGAACACAATGAAAGCAGTCCTGAGAGGGAAGTTCATACATAGCTCTACAGGCCTACCTCCAAAAACAAGAAAAAATGGTAATAAATCATCTAACTCAACAACTCAAAAGAATTAGAAAGAGAGAAACAAGAAAAGCCCACAGTGAGCAGAAGGAAGGAAATAATAAAGGTCAAAGCAGAAATGAATGACATAGAGACCAAAAACAAACAAAAAACTGTGGTACATCTACACAATGGAATACTACACTGTGGTAAAAAAGGAGTTCTTACCATTTGCAACAACATGGATGGAGATGGAAAACATTATGCCAAGTGAAATAAGCCAGGCAGAGAAAGATAAATATCACATGATCTTATTCATTTTTGGGATATAATGAACAACATAAACTGATAAACAAAAATAAATCCTGAGACAGAGAAACATTAACCAGAATGTCAAACTTCAGGGAAGATAGAAGATGATGGAGGTAAAGGGGAGAGATCAACCAAAGGACTTATATGCAAAAAACAAACAAACAAACAAACAAAAAACAAATAGATGAAAAATAATATATCTGCTTGAAAAAAAAGTGATTGATTCCAGGGAATAACTCCAGAATTGTGTGGGGAGAATTAAGTCAGAATCTTCAGATACATTTTCATGAAGCTCCATTCCATAACTGTTCAGTCATCAATATCTTTCAAAAATTAATATTTAAAAATTCTAAAGCCCAGTCTATCAATATATCCATATTTGTTTATTTTAATAACATTTAAAAAGTATGTCTTTTTTCTTTATATTACTATTAGACATT
Organism: Lasiurus cinereus; assembly: GCA_011751065.1. Taxonomy (NCBI): domain Eukaryota; kingdom Metazoa; phylum Chordata; class Mammalia; order Chiroptera; family Vespertilionidae; genus Lasiurus; species Lasiurus cinereus. Next base: position 495,051 of record JAAGEH010000188.1, on the reverse strand, counting down.
TTTTTTTCTTTTCAGCTCTTGTTCTTCTGGCTGTATTCATCTTTTACCTTTTTTTTCTGTTTGCCTCAGTTCCTATTTTTAATGGTCAGTACCTCTCAAACATTAGTCATCTCTTCATTCTTTTCACCTCTGGGCAGAAATGAGAATTCCCTTCTTCATTCCCTGATGTAGTACGTATCTTTTTATGATAGACTCTGCAATCATTTATTCTTATTTCTTCATTAAAAATTTACTTGTATTGATTTCAGAGAGGAAGGGAGAGGGAGCGAGAGATAGAAACACCAACGATGAGAGAGACTATGGATCAGATGCCTCCTGCATGCCCCACCCTGGCGGTGGAGCCCACAACCCCATGCCTGTGCCTTGACCAAGAATCAGACTTTGACCTTCTGGTTCATAGATAGACGCTCGACCACTGAGCCACACCAGCTGGACTCTTCTTATTTCTTTAAGTGTCTGGCCCCTCCTACTATTCTCTGATCACCTGCGAGTCAGAGTCTGGGTTCTGCTTCAAATCCCCAAGGTCAAGCACAGTATCAGCAAGGCAGACAGTGACTGAAGGAGGGATATGAGGATGAGGGGATAAACAAATCAAAGAATCAGAGACTGTTTTTCTCAATGCGGAAGAAGTGATATCATCAAAGCTGACTGAGAACGCAGGCCACATAAGCAGAAGAGCGTCAGTGGATGGGAATAAGGAGCAGGAGACGGCCAGCGTGGAGGGCCAGGTCTTGTTCTGGCCGTTCATACACCTTGTGAACATGAGACAGAATAGTAGCCATTGGCCAGAGAGGGCAGCCCAGTTTGGTAAGAGCATTTAATAGCTCTCTCTTCACTGGGAATAAGAACTCTCTATTCAGAATTAAGGGGAAAATCGTCGTACAAAAGGTGAAGAATCGCTGTGCTGTGTTTTTAAAGGAACCATCAGTTAAAATACAGAGAACATGTGCGGGAGGCCAAGGTAAAAACGCGCTGTGCGTGATTCACTGTCTGGCTGCTGCTGCTGCAGAGACCAGGGCATCTTTGCACCCGATTGAGAAGGACTGGCATGTGCTCCTAGGGGCCAGTCTGGTGTCCTCCTCCAGGCACACGTGGTAGGAGGTCGGAGAGGTTTCTCCCAATTACTTCTGAGGACAGCCGTGGTTTGTGTTTCTTTGAATACGTGGCGAAGTTGAGAACTATAAGGGCCGCTTTTCTTCCTTCCTTCCTTCCTTCCTTCCTTCCTTCCTTCCTTCCTTCCTTCCTTCCTTACTTCCTTCCTTCATCAGTGTTGTAAGAAAAGAAAAAAAAATGGCCCCCAACCTGGCTATCTGTAGCCAAGGATGTTGTTGAATCTCATTACTTTTCGTTTGATTGTTGTCTTTCCCTTGGTGATCCCTACATATCTCTTTAAAGATAGAAGGACTTCATTTTGTATCTCTTAGAGGTGGATCTAGCCAACCAAAAATGTATCCTGTGTTTGTGTTTAACTTGGAAGCACATCTGAAATTAAAAGTGAGCCAGGCCCGTGTGGCTCAGTGGTTGAGTGGCGACCAGTAAATAGCAGGAGGCCACCATTTGATTCCTGTTCAGGGCACAGGCCTGGGTTGTGCGCGTGATCCCCAGTGTGGGGCGTGCAGGGGGCAGCCGATCCATGATTCTCTCTCATCACTGATGCTTCTATCTCCCCTTTCCTCTCTGAAATCAATTAAAAAATTTAAATTAAATTAAAATTGATTTGGAAAGAGGAAGAACGTCTCCAAGGGAACGCTTCGTGTTCATTGCGAGAAGGCAGGCTGAAATTCTGGCATTTCTGTTTTTAAACATCACACACACACACACACACACACACACACACACACGTGATTGGTGGGATTTACAATTTCACCTTCTTCCGGAGAATACTATTAGGAGTGAGAAGGACATTAAGCCCTTAAAAAACAAGCACACACACACACACACACACACACACACACACACACACAAAACCAAGTTGTCAATTAAATATGTAATTCCTGGCTCCATCATCCCCAGTAACATCAGCCTTGGTCTGCTGTCCTGTGTGCTGCTTGATGCTAAAGCAGTGGTTCTCAACCTGTGGGTCGCGACCCCTTTGGGGGTCGAACAACCCTTTCACAGGGGTCGCCTAAGACCATCGGAAAATGCAGATATTGACATCACGATGCATCACAGTAGCAAAATGTCATGGTTGGGGGTCACCACCCCAGGAGGAACTGTATGCAAGGGTCGAGGTCTTAGGAAGGTTGAGAACCACTGCTCTAGAGCGTTCTCAGTATAAAGGGTCACGTGAATAGATGACTTCACATGTGCTCCAATTCCCCAAATTACTTCCATAGGCAAGTGCGCCGAGCAGGGCGTCTGTGGGGTACGAAGCCCGACTGGAAAGCGGGCTAAGGTAAATCTATTTTAAGGGGATCTCTGGCCCACAGAGATGGTGTGTTACGTTGGAGTGACTATGCATTTTTTTAATTAAAAATAATCTCCAAATCTTTATGCTCTCCCTGGGGTGCGATAAAGCCAGGGTTTGTAATCACCGGGATCGACAGTTTGCCATATGGCTGCACAGAGCGGAATGGCTTTGTAAGGAACAGTTTTAAGTTTAAGTAGATGTGCACCAAATATGCTGAAAGGGCATTATGTGCTTTTGCAGGTTTGAAAGAAAGGGAAAAAAAAATGTTAATTCGACATTCTTACATATCTGTGTCTGTGGGTTTTTTTTTGTAATCTCTGCTCCTCATTAATGGGATGCCCCAGGGGGCACTTAGGTGCAGCTGAGCATTTGTTGAAAATACATTATGACTTTATTTTCTTCCCGGAAATAAAGAGTCTCCCTCCATCTTTATCCTTTCACGTTACCGTCTGCCGCTGCGCTCTGCCGGGAGTCAGAGCCTGCCTGGTCCGGAGATGGTGGGCCCCTCTGGCTGCCCTGCCTCAGAGACCCGGAGCCGAGGCCTGGTCCTCTGCCCCCCGCTGCTCACGGCCAGCTAGTGACCAGTCCCCATCTTCCTCAGGGCAAATGGGGCGGCCCCAGAGCCTTGAGCTTCAGTTTCTAAACACGGAGACACACGGCCGGAAGCCACCTTCCGGATTTCCAGGGGCTGGGGACTCTTCAGCATCCCAGCAACGACTTCAGATTTCAACGTGGGGTATTTTGAAATGAGGACACATAACCCCGTCTCTCTTCATTCCATTTTTCCAGCGGTGTGAGGGGTATATTGGTGATTTGATGAGAACTAACTTTTCCCTTGGAGTGAAATTAAAAAAAAAATTTTTTTTTCAAGAAATATTTGTATTGATTTTAGAGTGGAAGGGACAGGGGAAGAGAGATAGCATCATTGATTGACTGCCTTCTGCACATCCCCGGTGGGGATCAAGCCGGAAACCTGGGCATGTGCCTGCGAGGTTTGATCGAGCGGTTGAATGGATAGCCTACCCTCTCCCCCGCCTTCCGGAACTGGCTTTTTCAGGCCGTTTCACTGCGGTCATTCCCTTCTCTGAGCCCACATTTCACTGGAGGTGACCACATTCCATTATCTCTCTGAGTGTCAGAGAAGTCTCCCCCCAGATAAAGCCGTGGACTCCCATCCAGGCCCCGCCACCTGGTGTGCAGATGATCCAATAAATTCATGATCCCTCACCACTTTACCTCCTGCATCCTTCTTCCAGCGACCTCACAGTACCCTGACCCAGGATTGCACTGCGACCTTCAGGGTCCTTGGTGAATGCTCAACCACTGAGCCACACCAGCCAGGCCTTAGTCCAATTTTAATCGTCTACAAAAAAGGCCTTTCAAGAGCCCATCACTTCAGCCACATGGACTTTGTCGGGAGGAGGCGGAGCAGGCCCATTGGTTGGAGACCAGGTCTGTGGTCAGACACCACGCTCCCTCAGAAGCCTTAGAGAGAGCGGTCCAGGTTGGCTATCCGTGATAAGAGTAACTCGTGCAGAAAACCCAAATGTCCATCAACCGATGAACCAATAAACCAACCACATGGAGTGGAGTTAGAAGATGGGGTTTTCTTCAGCCCTAAAAAGGGGTGAACACCACCAGGTGCTACCATGGCGATGACCTTGAAGACATCACGCTAAGTGGAAGAAGCCAGCAACGAAAGGCCTCACCACGTAGAGTTCTAATTAAGTCAAACATCCCAAGTAGGCAAATCTATGGAGGGAGAAAGTGGGGCAGGGGTACCCAGGGACTGGGGCAAAGGAGAAGGGGAGTGACTGCTGGGGGGAGGGTGGTGCAGATGGCATGGAACCAGATAGCGGTGATCAGGAATAATAAATGCCACCACCTCGGACCTTTCCAAATGGGTTAAACAGTCAACTACACGTTCTGTGTATTTTACCACAGTAAAAGGTTTTCGTAGGTGTGTTTTTTAAAAAGTAACGAGAATAGATCATTTGCATTTTAAAATCGGGGTAAGAGAGTCCTTAGCAAGGTAATTCAAAGCACACTCCTTTGGATTACCCAAAGAGGATCAAGCCTTCCTGAATGCAAATGTTTCTTCCTTTTCTTAACTTGGCTACAAAAGTGTGACCCTAAATGCTACCCCGTGATTAGATGACAGGAAACAGGAACATGGCAGTGACTCCCAGCAACATTTTGCTAACAATCACGGTAAATACCTTGAAAGCAGGTATTTTCCATTGCATGCTATCTCCGCCCCTTGCCGCCCCCCACCCCCAGCACCTAAGGAAGCTCCCTGCACACACAGTGCAAGCAAGCGACTGTAAATGCGGGGAAGGAATGAAAGAGAAGCCCCACCATTTAAAAGGGAACAAGCCCTGCTGAAACCAGTGTGGCTCAATGGATAGAGCATTGGTCTGCGGACTGAAAGGTCCCAGGTTCGATTCTGGTCAAAGGCATGTACCTTGGTTGCCAGCACATCCCCAGCTGGTCGATGTTTCTCTCTCATGGATGTTTCTGACTCTCTATCCTTCTCCCTTCCTCTTTGTAAAAAACCAATAAAATATATTTTAAAATAATAATAATAATAAAAGGGAACAAGTCAGCCATTTCACAGAGGCCTCTTTTCAATACAACTCTAAAGATGCAGAACCCTAAAATCACAGAAACAACCTAGGTTCCTCCCCTGCCTCTCCCCCCTCCCAATACTCTTATTTTGGTAAAGACACCATCAGACTCTCTGAGGAATTTTGGAGGAAGCCCCAAGGCTACCTCAACTAGGGCAGCCCCCGCCACTCCCCCTATCTTGCCCACTCACCCCCCCTCCTCTCCCACATCCCAGGCATGTTTAGTGGGAGGAAGATTACTTTTAAGGTGTCCTCTCCAATAATAACGCTACACTGGCCTTGTTGCCCAGGACAGCAGGAAAGGTGAAACCCTGTTTTCACCTCTAGGGAGCAACACACCTCAGAACCCACAGAGGACAGCTTTAAGAATTTCCTCCTGAACACCACTCTCCCTGCCACGATGGCCTAGAGCAGGGGTCGGCAAACTGCGGCTCCTGAGCCACATGCGGCTCTTTGGCCCCTTGAGTGTGGCTCTTCCACAAAATACCACGGCCTGGGCGAGTCTATGTTGAAGGAGTGGCATGAGAAGAAGTTTAAGTTTAAAAATGTGGCTCTCCTAAGAAATTTCAGTCGTTGTCCTGTTGATGTTAGGCTCTGTGGACTGATGAGTTTGCCGACCACTGACCTGGGGCAGCCTGCGCCTCCTATGTGTGGCTCTTGCAGACCTCGAGGTCACTGCCTCAAACTTGGTTACACCACTGCCCTGCCTGAAGCAGATCTCATTGGGACCCGGGACCAGAAAGGAATAAAAGGTGGTTGGAATAACTCCAAGACCATAGACACGAGAAGACAGACAGACAAACAGACAGACAAAGAAGCTGCCATCTCTAGTTTCCTCTAGCTTCGGGCTAGATTTGATTTGGAAACTATGGCTCCAATTGCCTTCTTCCAGGCCCTGGTGTTAAGACTGTCTGACCAGCCCAGCCAGTGTGACTCAGCTGGTCCACCCCACTTCTGATACCTTGGGGATCACTGAATTTCTCCCCGACCCTTTCTTTACTGATGAAATGACATCATTCCACCTGTGCTGGGTTCAGTTTCTTCTCCGAGAACCAGATGAGATGGAGTGAAAATGCTTGGTGGGATGTCCAAAGGCAAATTTCTCCTTTTGGTGGGAGGGGTAATTTAACAACCATTGATTCTCCATAATGAGCTTATATGTCAAAAATCCATGAACACCGCCGAGACCGGTTTGGTTCAGTGGATAGAGCATCGGCTTGCGGACTGAGAGGTCTGGGGTTCGATTCCGGTTGGGGGCATGCACCTTGCTTGCGGGCACATGTCCACTGTGGGGTGTGCAGGAGGTGGCTGATTGATGTCTCTCATCGATGTTTCTGACTTTCTATCTCTCTCCTTTCCTCTCTGTAAAAAATCAATAAAATATATTTTTAAAAAAATCCATGAACACCTTTTCAATATGTTTTTAACTGATTTTAGCGTGGGAGAGGGAGAAACATCAATGATGAGAGAGAATCATTGATCGGCTGCCTCCTGAAGGTCTCCTATTGGAGATTGAGCCCGCAACCCAAGCATGCGCCCTGACCTGGAATCAAACCATGACCTCCTGGTTCATAGGTCGACGCTCAATTACTGAGTTACACTGGCCGGGCATAAAAAGAATGTATTTTGACTTTCTTGATCTCATAATCAGTCTAAGAAAGTTGTGAACCAAAAAGATAGTCACAAGAGAGATACAGAGATCAGGGTTTGGTGCCAGCATGGGCAGGACCAGGCCTGACCCCAGATGGGAGGGCTGGTAAGGGCAGAATGCCCCAGGAACGCTGGGCAGCAGGCCCGGCTGTCGTTTTTACAAATACAGAGAAATTCCATTTTGTCATTTTGTGAAAGCGTTCTGAGTCTCTGACATTTTAGCACTATACCTATGTCATTACGCATCTCAAAGACAAATTTCAGTGATTGGAGTAGGTTAGCCAGTCTTATGCTGTTTAGTAGAGATTATGCTGGATACACATAACGTTCCCCAAACTTTTCCTTCTGTCACTGTTGTTCAAGAATTATTTTATTTCTATCTGGACATGCAATAAATAAAAATTTCAGAGGCTGCATGAACAGCATATATATATATATATATATATATATATATATATATATATATAGAGAGAGAGAGAGAGAGAGAGAGAGAGAGAGAGAAATTCAGAATGTAGTTTTCACTGATAACTTGCCAGATTTCTCAATGCATTTCTGTGCTTCAAAGAGTTGTACGTCCCCAAAACATACATGTGTAAAAACCTGAGAAAACAGAGAGCAGTTCAGACGAGGCCAGACACAGATTCATCTAGCAATCATAGGAAACGTTCCAAGAAGGACAATAAGAGAAAAAGTTCTAACTTCCCAGAAAATGCTTCTCTCATTCTTCGCGATTAGTAGCGGCTTGAATGTTGTCTCCTTAGAAAGGGAAGGCACGATGCCTGGGAAACAGATTTAGGGGAGGAACCTGAGAGAGCGGCACAGCAGCTCCACAAAGCACTGGAGAATTGGAGCCGCGGTTCCATATTGCACTTCCTGAAAACGAAGACCCACCATCCTTTCAAGTTCAGCTCCCTGAGGGTCTCCAAGAGCCAACGCTGCATTGAAAGCAGCAGGGCCTGCCCAAGAAGACGGTTTAACTGCTAATTACCACTCGATGATGTTTCTGAGAACTACATGCTAATTAATTCTCGGTGGACCTACATGCCCTTTCTTCTGTGTCATTTTCAATGACCATATTAATAGGAAGACGAAGGTAGTCTGTTTGTCACATGAATTAGTAATCGATGAAAATTGCATGTCAAAATTTATATGGGGCCCCCTTTAAAAGCAGAGATGATCAAAGTACAAAAAAGTTCTTCCTAGGGGGGAAAATCTCACAATACACTCACCTACATGCCAGTGTGGATATTTTAATCTTTATTGTTGAAAGTATTACACATGTCCCCCTTTTTTTCTAATCTTCATTGTTGAAAGTATTACACATGTCCCCTTTTTCCTCCACTGACCCCTTCTACCTCATCTCCGCCCCCAGCAGGCCTTCACCACCCTATTGCCTGTGTCCATGGGGTATGCATATATGCAGACAAGGTCTTTGGTTGATCCCTTCCCCCCTACTCATCCTCCCCTGCCTTCTCTCTGAGATTCCACAGTCTGTTCTATGCTTCTCTGTCTCTGGATCTATTTTATCCATCAGTGTGTTCATTAGATTCCATTGTGGATATTTTTTTTAATATGTTTTTATTGATTTCAGAGAGGAGAGGAAAGGAAAGGGAGAGAGAGCCATAGAAACATCAGTGATGAGAGTGAATCGTGGATCAGCTGCCTCCTGCACACCCGCTGGTGGGGATGGAGCCCACAACCTGGCCATGTGCCCTTGACCGGGACCCTTCAGTCTGCAGGCCAAAGCTTTATCCACTGAGCCATACCAGCTAAGGCAGCATTGTGGGTATTTTGAAAAATAGGAAACCATTACCATCAGAAAAAAAAAAAAAGTGGGAGCAGAATTTAAAATCTAAAGGATTCCTTCTTGGGCCCCCTTCATTTCAACAGGGTTGGGCATACCTCTGGTCACAGAGCCTTTGGTCAGCGAGGCCCAGTCCATCTTGGCAAGCGATTTCATAAAATCGCTTCCAGGTGATTCTGTGCATCCGGCCTTTCGGAGCCTCTCAGGTGGGGACTGAGGTGAGGATGGTTGGAAGAACAGGGTTTCCCAGGGGTGAGCTGTGCCCACAAGTAGGCCGTGCTTGGGGGCTGCCACTGGTGGAGTCTTGTCGCCGTGTATTCCCTCCAGAAGGCTCAGGAGCTTTCCCTGTGGCCCTGTCTGCCTGGCTGGCCAGCGCCATCCCCCATCGCTGCTTCCTCGGCGCTCCTCCCGGGCGGGGCAGAGGCCACTCACTTGGTTAAGACTCTCTCCACCGCAAATGAAAACTTCCAAATGGGCTTTCAAACCTCTGCGGTCGATCCCTCGGCGAAAGGCCCGCCGTCTGTCGGTCTTTAGAGGTGATTCATCTGCTTACTTATTTATTGCTTTCATGCATTATTCCATCCGGTCTCCAACGTTTAAAAAAAAAAAAAAACACCTAAATATTTTACCATCATTAAAGCTGTCTGGAGAGCTTTAACAACCAAAAAAAAAAAAAAAAACCCACCACTGTTGCAAAAGAGTTCTCAGCGAAAGCTTCCTCTTGGTGATGTCAGGTTGAAATGTGGCCGAACAGAACAATAATAACGTTTCACTTGCAAACTCATTCATCTCTCTAGTAAGCAGGAGCTGCGCATGCACTTTGTGCATCAGGAGGAAATCTGCAGAGCGAGGCGGAAATGGGAACGCGCACCCCATCACGCGTGTCACAGGAGGGACATCACGCATGTCACACGAGGGAGCATCCTGTTTGGCTTGACGTTGACAAGCTGTTGTCTTTTAACAGCAAATTTCATTGAGAACGGCCAAAGGGAGATCCCTCCACCGAATGTGCGTTGTGTTTGAGCTAATAGAACTGGTCCATTTGCACAAGCAACATGAATTTCCAGCGGCCCCATTTCTAAAAAGTCAGGGTGTGCAGAGACAAGAGGACTGTGGGGGAGGAGGGGAGAACAGGCTTTGGGGGCTGAAGATGGATTGTTTTAGATCTTGGGTAAGTTCCTCCACTCCTGTCTTTAAGTTTCCACATCTGAGCATCTGCAACAGAACGGTCTCGGGAGAATTCCGTGAGAACGTGTAAGGAGACCCTCTAGCATATTGCCTGGCATATGGAAGACCACAAATGTGAGAAAGCGATGATGATGGAAATAAACATGTTTCCTTTCATCAGTGATACCTGATACTTAACTCCGAGTCAGGCTTGACCTAAGGGAACCAACACCACGTCTGAAAAGTCAGGAATCGGTACCATAGTCATACAAAGCCAGTGCCGTGAACAGAAGCATATGTTCTGGTCAATAGCCATGAATACTCAACAGCGTTTATTACAATGAATGGGGCCAAGAAATCCTAGTTTTGTTCTGGTTGAGTGGCCCAGTTTCTTTACACCTTTGGGCGTTTGCTCCTACAAGAGAGGAAATCTAGAGTAACAAAATGGATAGGCATAGATAGATATTTTTAGGACCCGACTCTACAAATTCTACTCCTGGTTTGAACATCAATAGTTATGCAACTTGCCCAGCTGGGTGGCTCAGTGGTTAAGCGTTGAACTATGCACCAAGAAGTCACTGGTTCGATTCCAGGTCAGGGGACATGCCTGGGCTGAGGGTTGATCCCCAGCAGGGGATGAGCAAGAGGCAGCTGATCAATGATGAAGTTTCTCTCTCATCCATGTTTCTATCTCTCTCTCTCAAATCAATAAAAACTTACTTTTAAAAAATTGGTTATGCAATTTGATGCAAATTGCTTGCTCTCTTGGTGACTCGGTCTCCTCATCTGTGGAATGATAAAAGTAGGCTTTTTGAGGGTATTCAATGAGTCAGGGACAGTAAATATTCAGAATAGTGTCTGGTGTGAAGGCAGAGATTCAATTATTATCAATAACGGTCAGCTGTAGACGTGAAAGTCTCCCGATGTTCTGAGATTCTACAATCACATGATCTTGACGGTATCCTGCCTTTTATCCACTGACATGAATTTTCCAGAATCTGACCACCTGTATCATTTCATTTCCTCTCTCCATCACGCTCTAAGTCTGAGGATAGTATTGGAGACAACCTCCCCTCTAATCCTATGATATGATACACATTTTATAGACCTAAACATGTATATTCTGTGTCTGCAAATTACCACGATGTAGGCACACACGGTCTATGGTTTAGGGCAGGAGTGGGGAACCTTTTCTCTGCCAAGGGCCATTTGATTGTTTATAGCATCATTTGAGGGCCATACTCAATTATCCACTTAACAATTAGGCTGTGTTTGGTCAAACATTTAATTAATTCACCCCTAAAGCCTTGGCAGGGCCAGACCCAATGATTTCATGGCCCTTATACAGTATGGCCCATGGGATGGCGACGACCCCCACCCCTAGTTTAGGGCATCAGTTCTATCAAAATAGAAGAGTACAAAATGTCATTCTTCTCTCTGTGGCATCCAATGAATGAGCATGGAGCCCAGGGAAGGTGTGCCAGAGAAGTTTAAAGAAATGTGATTGTCCCCCAATGTAGCTAAATGCCCCTCACATCTGTTAGAAAGCCATATATCTCCACCTTTCCCTGAAATTTCATTATCTTGCCCAATTTTTCTTCATAATCCTAGCAAAGCCGTTCACCCTAGAACTGGAGATGTGTGCACCAGGGCAAGAGATGGGCTCTCAGAGAAATCTGGGGACCGGTAAGAACAGGAGACAAAGAAGGGATATTTGGGAGAACTTGCTGGTGATAGTACCAGCCACGATGACTTCGCATGTCATCAATATGTGAAGCTTCCGGGGACTGACCAGATCGTGCTGCGTGATATTCCTTGACCCCAAGGAGTCATTGGTGTCGAGGTTCTCAGACTGCACCCCTTCCCACTCCGTCCATTCTGATTCGATGTCATCCTATCTCCTTGCAATGTGCCCTCCGAGGTGGCCCATTTCTCATCCTTCACCCGAACAGGGTGTGACATATGCCAGGCTGTATCACTCATGATGCGCAGAACACAGGTCTCGATCCATGCCTCTGTGAAATCTTCATTCACTGGTTTACAAAAAGGAAGGAAGGGGAGTCGTGGGTTCGATGTTTGCCTCAGCCCCATGCACACGTGACTCTCAAGATGCATCCTGGATGTCCCCTTATACATAGTTAAAGGCACAGAGGAATTGGAACATTTCACTAACACCTTCTGACACACCGATGGAAGTCTCCTTCAATGCTGGGCCTGCTCATCTTCGCTGACTATTTCTTCTCTTTGCTTTGCCGCCTCTTCCTCTGACTGGCTTTCAGGCTGTGCATCTCTCACCAACGGCCTGGTTGTTTTTCTCAGTGCAGGACCTGCCAGGTCTTTCCCGTTAATGCCACCGGCAGAGATGCCTAAAATATTCCTGATGGATCGAAGCCTGCACTGCAAGTCCCTTCCTTTGCAAATTAAAAACAAACACAGCTGAACTCGCTCTGTTTAATTGAACGCGGCTCAGAGAGTGGAGCTGCAGGCAGATAGGGGCCCTCGGAATGGAATGGGGGAGTTATAAGAACATACATCCAGGCCCCCACGTCTCCGCTGTGAATGGTAATTTTCAACACTGTTTTTCATGTGATGCTGTTGGTTTTAGAGGAGGTTTCACCTGCGTTTGTGGGGGCTGTTGAGAGCAAGTGGATGGGGAAATAAATGAAATAGGGAATTGTCCCCAGGAAGGACAGGACACAACAAATATGGCCTCCATTTTTCAGGCCAGGTCTTTCCCTCCTGAATATATTCCGCTTCAAGGGCAAGAGCTGCAGGGTGTCTCCTATTTCCTGGGGTTTTGTTTGTTAGTTAAAAATGTGTTTACTGATTTTTTTTATTTTTAAGAGAAAGAGGAACAGAGAGATAGAAACATCAATGAGGGAGAAACAGTATTGATTGGCTGCTTCCTGCAGGGCCCCGACTGGGGATCCAGCCTACAACCCCAGGCCTGTTCCCTGACGAGGAGCTGAATCCGGGACTTGTTTATTTTGTTTTTAAGAATCATTCCAGATGAAACCGGTTTGGTTCAGTGGATAGAGCGTCGGCCTGGGGACTGAAGGGTCCCGGGTTCGATTCCGGTCAAGGGCATGTACCTTGGTTGCGGGCACATCTTCAGTAGGGGGCGTGCAGGAGGCAGCTGATGGATGCTTCTCTCTCATCGATGTTTCTAACTCTCTATCCCTCTTCGTTCCTCTCTGTAAAAAATCAATAAAATATATTAGAAAGAAAGAAAGAAAGAAAGAGAGAGAAAAGAAAGAAAGAAAAAGAATCATTCCAAGAGCTGTTCACCCTTGCATTTCAGCTATCTATTGGGAACCTCTCCTATAAGCAAGTGCCAACCCCTGTAGGAACAGCAAGTCATATGTGTGTTCCTGGGTGGGTGGCACAAGGGGGTGGGACTAGTCTCATGAGGGGTGTGGCATCCCCTAGGAGAAGAGGCTTATGGATGGGCAATGTGATCCCCAGGTGGAAGCGCACCCACGGGAACAACATGCACAGAAACTTGGGGTGCAAAAAGGTGTGAACACACATAGCTTGTTCAGGAAGCTTTAATAATAATAATAAAAATAACAATGATTTGGACCCACAACCTTCCAGTTTCAGTCCCCACTGACCTCTGTCACTAGGTGTAAGCAGGTGACCTAGTCCCATAAATGGGAGGGTCCCATTGTCGAGTGTTGCTTCTGTGAGGTGCTGCCTGCATGAGATTAGGAGTGTCCCCCTTTCTCCTGTCCTTTCTTCCTTCCCTCCATCTGCCACCTGGATGGGTAGGGAGATGGGTGTCCTAGCGGGCAGTGGGAGCGACAAGGACAGGGCCACCTAGAGGGACCTGTCTCTCAGTCCCGGATTCCCTCTCTTTGTCTTTATTTCAACCCAAAGAAAACTAAACATCGCAGGTGTCTGGTCACTTTTACAGTAGCCAAACCTAATGCTGTTGTTGTTTTACTATATTTTTATTGATTTCAGAGGAGAAGGGAGAGAGGGAGAGAGAGAGAGAAACATCCATGATGAGAGAGACTCACTCATCAGCTGCCTCCTGGACATCCCAGGAGCCCACAGCCTGGCCAAGTACCCTGACCAGAAATCCAACCTCGGCCTCCGGGTTCATAGGTCAACTCTCAACCACTGAGCCCCGCCAGTTGGGCAGTCAGACCTAATCTTAATTGCCACACCTTCTTAAGCATTCCCACTGGTTTAGGGAGATGGCAGATATAAAGGCCAGGTCTCGCATCGTTTCCAGGGCATCTCTGAAAATTGTATCTGCAAATCGAGTCCTGTTGAGCTCAAATCATTTTAGCTCTGCGCTTTGTGAAATGACTCTGTTTTTAAAAGCACCTCCCCGCCCATTTGTAGGCAAGCTGAATTATCAGCTCTCTTTCAGAGCGCGTTTTAGGGGGAGAGGGGATCATGGAAAGCCTCTGTGCTTAATGACACAAAGAAATTGCAATCACTTTTTAAAGGTTGCGGGATTTTCAATCACAACAACCCTGCCATTTCCAGCAGGGAGGGAGCGCCTCAGAGGGTTTGGGATTTGAGTTCTAATTTGCAAACAGGGCTTGTGTTTGGATTAGGATTTGACTTCCGCTTCCCTCTGTGGATTTGGGTAAAGCTTTCCTTAATCACTCATCTGAAGAAAGAGTGGCTGGAGCCCGGTGGGAGGGAACAATAGATCTATTCTCATTTCATCAACTCGGTGAGTACCACTGGCTGCTTCACCTGAGCCTTCTGGCCCTTCAGAGCCAACTGCTTTTTAAGAAGCCAAGACTTGTCCTAACCGGTTTGGCTCAGTGGATAGAGTGTTGGCCAGCGGACTGAAAGGTCCCAGGTTCGATTCTGGTCAATGGCATGTACCTTGGTTGCAGGAACATTCCCAGTAGGGGATGTATAAGAGGCAGCTGATTGATATTTTTCTCTGATCAATGTTTCTTACTCTCTATCCCTCTCCCTTCCTCTCTGTAAAGAATCAATACAATATATTTAACGAAATCCAAGTCATGTTCAGAAGTCTGTGATTCAGTTCTTAGGATTCATTTAGAGCCACTATATTGCAACAATGCCCATGTTGAAATTATTAGGAAGAATTTCATTTTTACATCAAATTTCTTAAATACATATATACATATAAATATATATGTGTATATATATATATATATATACACGCACACATATATAAAACATACATATAGTATATGATATATTTTATATTTATATATTGTGTATAGACATGAAATATATATATAGTATAGAATATATTTTATATTTATGTGTGTGTATAGACATGAAATAATTGAAGTCAAAGAACTCTAGACAAGCAAACTTCTTTATAATAAAGTTACGTTAATACTCTAAGGCAGTAATTCTCAACCTGTGGGTCGAGACCCCTTTGGGGGTCGAACAACACTTTCACAGGGGTCGCCTAAGACCACTGGAAAACACAGATACGATTCATAACAGTTGCAAAATTACAGTTATGAAGTAGCAACAAAAATAATTTTATGGTTGGAGGTCACCACAACATGAGAGCTGTATTAAAGGGTCGCGGCATTAGGAAGGTTGAGAACCACTGTCTAAGGTAACGCATCTGAGATAATACAGATTTCTGTACAACAGCTGATTCAAATGTTAGGCCAAAGTGCCTCCCATACCAGTTTTTGGGTGCGGGGGTGGGAGGAAGGAGTGTATCTTCTGGGAATGGAGAGAGGCTAGAGATGGAGTGATGAGGGGAGGAGGGAGAGAAGCTGGGGTTGGCAGATGGTAGGACCTCGTTTTCCCCAGATTCTCTCTGCCCAGACCTTCCTGTTCCCTTTTCCTTCTGCTCTGTAGTAAAAGGGGGCAGGCATGCAGGGACAGTGTTAACGTGTCTTCCATCATTACTGTACGGTTGACCTCCGCATGTGGCACGTAGGTCCCGGCACATACCTTCCAGGGGCTCTGACCGCTGACTGCGAGCTCAGCCCGGGCAGGGTGTGTCCTGGGGATTCTCACCGGGAGTTTTCAGGGGAGTGTGTGCTTGTACCTACTTGCTCACGAAGGCTACCTATGATCTTTTTAAATTTCAATTTTCAGACAAATTCAGATTCCCATTGACTTGCAGAATCACTCCAGGGACACCTGCCTGCTCATCCTCATTCATGGCTCTTACAGAGACGGTCCCAGGCTCTCTGTGCCAGGATGTGGGTCTGAGTTCTCCCAACTCTGCATGCTTTGGTTCACCAAGCGATAACAAACACGTTACCTACAAGCTAAAGGGCCCATAGTTGAGCTCAGAGTTTTCCAGGTCTCGAACTCACACCCAAACGTCAAACCTGAACATATGAAACGGGAACACTGCAATCAGATAAGCACCCGTGTTCAGACCGTGGCGTGGAGATACAAGAGAACAGAGTGGTGACTTGGTGCATGTTGCGTGTGGGCCCATCACCTGGGACATGCTGAAATCCCAAAGATGGTGCGTAGGCCAGGAACGGTAGAAGGGACCGAAGCAACAGGATGGTGAAAGGAGAGAGAGAGAACTTGGGGGGACAGGATACTTATTCCCAATCATGATCCTACCGTGATGTCCCTGGGAGTAGAACTGGGATAAATTTGCATAGAGAATTACAGCCAAAGGGTCAGTTATATTTAGGCTTCTGGCTATTTCATATAAAAATAAGTCTCCATTGCTATTTGGGAGAGAAGTGTATTAAAAGGAATGATCCCAGCATCTACCTCCTAGCAATTATGTTCATCACTTAATGCAGCATCTAATGCAACGTTAATACTCAGTACACAGCAGCTATAATATTATGATGATTATTCTCATCGCTGCCATTATTATTACAGTGATGGAATTGACTGCTTTGAGAAATACTAGATCTAAGAGCTTTTAAAAAAGCATTGGGAGATTGGAGAGAGAATGATACAGCAGTTGCTGGGAAGTTCAGCTGCATCAACACGTTTTCTTCCAGATCTCAGATCCAATTATTATTATAAGTGTGTTTTTATTTATAGTCAATGAGATATCATAGCAGAGTTTTATAATTAATTTCATCCAGCCTTCCCTAGGTCTGTCTGAGGGAACTTGCTGATATGTCTCTTTTATAAAATCCTTACCTGAGGGTATGTTTTTATTGATTTTTTAGAGAGGGAGGGAGGGAGAGAAAGAGACAGAGAGAGGGCGAGAGAGACAGAGAGAAATATTAATGTGAGAGAGAACATTGGTTGGTTGGCTCCCCTAGGCACTCAGACCAGGGATCGAACCTGCGGCCTAGGTATGTGCCCTAGCCGGGCATTGAACCCACAACCGTTTGGTATACCAGATGATGCTCCAACCAATTGAGCCACCTGGCAGGGCTGCCCTTCTCACTGCTTTTTGCCATCCTTCGGAGGAGACACTAACACAACGAGAAAGGATAATAAAAAGATGAAAGTAGAAACAAAGAGATTAGATAATTCATAAATTCATGAATTGCTTCCTCAGAAATCCATAAATAATTCTGCTTCAGGACAGGGGAAAAGCAGAGCGCATAAATCATGTTGACGTTTTCATTTTCGTTCGGTTGCGAAGGAGTGTTCCTGGACCCGAGGTGTGAGGCGGGTGCTTCCAGTGCGCGCTCTTCCTCTGGGGAGAACCCCGGTTCCTATGTTGTAGCTTCTGCCTGGGGGGAAGGACCACCCGCCCGCCTGGGACTTGGCTCAGGCCACCCCATCCTGGCACCAACACAGCCCAGAATCCGGGTCCCGTCTCCCCTGATAAATCCCTCCACACAGCACTGTAGGAAGAGGCAGTAGGCCCATGGTCAGCAAACTGTGGCTCGTGAGCCACATGCGGCTCTTTGGCCCCTTGAGTGTGGCTCTTCCAGAAAATATCACGGCCTGGGAAAGTCTATTTGGAAGAAGTGGCGTTAGAAGAAGTTTAAGTTTAAAAAATGTGGCTCTCTTGCCCTAGCCAGTTTGGCTCAGCAGATAGAGTGTCAGCCTGCGGACTGAGGGGTCCCAGGTTTGATTCTGGCCAGGGGCACAGGCCTGGGTTGCAGGCTCCATCTCCAGTGTGGGGTGTGCAGGAGGCAGCCGATCAATGGCTCTCTCCCTCATCATTGATGTTTCTATCTCTCTCTCCCTCTCCCTTCCTCTCTGAAATCAATAAAAAATATATATATTAAAAAAATGGCTTTCAAAAGAAATTTCAATTGCTACACTATTGCTATTAGGCTCTGTGGACGAATGAGTTTGCCGACCACTGCGGTAGGCCATCTGAGGAACTCTTACTCTGGCAATGCAGACACAATATGTTGCAACTCAGGGATAATAGACTCAATTTTCTTTTTTATAATATTTCTCAGTCACATGTCAAAATATGTATTAGGAACAGAAATTCCAAGCAGGAATGGGGATGGTTAGGTAAGACTGGAAGTGTGTCTTCATGCTCGATGTAAAATTCTCTATGTTTCAGAGGAAACAGAAATGACTTGGGGAGCGTGACAAGTTCTAAGTTCAGAGTAAAACAAAGTCAGGTGCCCCCTGTCCAGCGTGGCTCAGGTGGGCGAGCATCGTCCCGTGCAGGGAAACGTCGCTGGTTTGATTCCCGGTGTGTGCTGTGTGCAGGAGGCAGCTGGCCAATGCTTCTCACATTGATGTGTCTCTCTCTAAAAATATCAATAAGTATTTATTTTTAAAAATCAGATGCTATTGGTGGACAAGTCGCATGGAGCAGTCCCAGTGTAGGAGATTGAGTACGGGATTGGCACAGGCCAGGCCTATAGTCTGAGTTCATTTTGCTTTTCAGATGGTTCCTCGTGTTTCTCCATTGTTCTGGCTCTTGTGTGGCTCTTGAGCACTTAGCATATTGACGCTTCCTGGCTTAGACCAAAGCCGTGTCACTGGGAGAAGGTCACTGGGAGTCAGTTCACCAGTCTGACAAAGGCTTGCTCTGGTATCTGAATAATGGGAACACGCAGGGGTAAGCACTGGGCCCTGAGTTTTGCAGAAGTCAAGACCATGTGGCTGGCTTGTCTCAAGTATGCATGCCCTTGGAAGTTAACCTGTACGAAGCCATGTCAGTACAGTGGTACCTCGAGATACGAGTTTAATTCGTTCCATAACCTTGAGGCATGGGAAACTATGAGATGCTCGAGTCGCGGTAAACTGGTGGGTCGTGTGCAGCTGGCCGATCCGTGCGATTACTCCTATCTCAACTGTTGCTCGTATTTCAAAGCAAAAATCGCTCACTCAACAGCAAGTATCTCAAAAATCTCGTATGTTAGGGCACTCATATCTCGAGGTACCACTGTACCTCTTGATAAAAATAGTAGATGCCTATGCTTCCTATAGAGCAGTGGTTTTCAACCTTCCTAATGCCGCGACCCTTTAATACACTTCCTCATGTTGTAGTGGCCCCCAACCATAAAATTATTGTCGTTGCTACTTCATAACAACACTCTCAGTGGCATCCATCCTCGGTTCACGTTCAGAATTCACTGGGACGTTTTGCTACTGTTAATGCATCGTCATGTAAATATCTGTGTTTTCCGATGATCTTAGGCTCTATAGCAGCAGAGTCGCCTAATCTGAAAACACAGATATTTACATGATGATTCATAGCGGCAGCAAAATTACAGTTATGAAGTAGCAATGGAAATAATTTTATGGTTGGGGGGTCACCACAACAGGAGGAACTGTATTGAAGGGCCGCGGCTTTAGAAAGGTTGAGAACCACTGGTGTAGTGCATGTGTGGCTCAGAGAAGGAGAAAGCTGTTACACAGAATTTCTCTTAACTTTCTGATTTAATTAATTTTACTGAAATAATACATTTTAGGACTAAGTCCCTTTTCATCAATGATATAAAGATCTCTTTCTATACTAAGTTGCTACTGTGTAATACAGAAATAACAATGTAGTAATGTACAACAAATTGCCTGCAGTTATTTCAAAATATATCACCCAAGAACAATGAAATGAGAAAAGCTTGGCTAATGAATAAATATCATAGAACAAAAGATCACCATACCGAGAATTAAGTTTGATAAATTATTCCAGAAGAAAAACCCAGGAGAATTAATAGAATAAAGCTAATTTTTTTTTTAGGTTGTAAAAATGAATCACCCTAATTTCTATGCAATCAGTTGCTAAGCGTGAAAGAAAGAGTAAGAAAAAATATCAAAGGTTATAGTGTTTATAACAGAGCACATATTCAACAGATGAATGAGCATAAGCGTTTCAAGAAGTTGAAGTGTGTGATGGGGGAGGGGACTGAGAGGTCGGTCTCTCTAATAGGTAGTTAACATTTCTCCACAGCTGGGTCAGCGGACACGCAGGTTGGAAGAGTTAACGTAAGTCTCCTACTCGAGGTACAGCATTGAGTCAGGCAGGACTGAAGCCCCGGTCACAACCCGCCGATGGTGACTGAAGGGGCCTTAGCAGCCTGATCCAGACTCAACGTCCCAGTGAATTCTGAAAGTGAACCGAGGATGGATGCCACTGAGAGTGTTGTTATAAGAGCACATCCAAAGGAAGTGGAAAAATGTTAGTCTGTGTCCGAGGATTTGGTGTCTTGCAACCATCACCTTTCAGTGGTCTGGCTCACACTATAGCCATCACTTCTGGTGGTCTGGTTCACACTGTAATGGTCTGGACACTGTAGTCATCACCCTCTGATGGTCTGATTCACACTGTAACCATCACCCTCTGATGGTCTGGCTCACACTGTAGCCATCACCCTCTGATAGTCTGGCTCACACTGTAACCGTCACCCTCTGATGGTCTGGCTCACACTGTAATCATCACCCTCTGATGGTCTGGCTCACATTATAGCCATCACCCTCTGATGGTCTGATTCAC